>VXBR01000781.1:263781-361644 GCA_013400215.1 Cisticola juncidis
AAAAAGTTCTTTTTTAGCACTGGGAAAAAAAAAATCACCCTTTACAGAGTGCTGCAGAGGATAATGCAGACAGCCCAGCAGCTCCCCATGGAATAGTCTTGTATCCTGCAGGAGCAGCACCAGCACAGTCCTGACTGGCACTAGGGGCCTGCCCACAGCAGTGGCTGGAATTAGAATCAGCTGGGCATTCAAAGGACATCTGTCCCTCATCCCTACTTTCTCCAGTCTGGTTTGCATTCCTGCGCTGTCCCAGGACATAAACTAAACACAACACTAAACTGGAAGATGACATTCGGGAGCACAAACTGCACAGGACAAATGGGCATGCACAGCACAGGCCAGGCTTGGCCTCAGCTGCAGCAAGGAACCCAGACATGCAGCATGGAGGTGATGGCCAGCCTGCCCAGAGCCTCCCACAGACTGGTGCTGGGTGTTTAGCAAGCCAGGCTTTGCATGGTGTCACTGTGGCTGCTTCTGGCCCCCAAGGCATCTCTAGTCCCCATGTCTGCTGCTGGTATCAAACTAGGAGGAGCTGTGGGCTTCCTCAAGGGTAAAGGGACATCTGGATAGACTACAAGAGCTGGGCAATCACCAACTGCATGAAATTTAATGAGAGCAAACACTGTATTCTCTACCTAGGATGGGGCAAGTCTGGTTATATGTGCAAACTGGGGGTTATGAGAGGCTGCAGAATAGTCCTGCAGAAAGCAACCTAGGGGTTTGGGTTGACAGCAAGTTAAATTTGAGCCAGCAGTAGCCATGACAGCAAAAGGACCAACCAGGGTGCACCAGGCACAGAATACTTTCTCCCATGTAACTTCTGGCAAGAGATGATGTGTGGCACTGGTGTCATCTTCAGCACACGCTCTCATCAAAAATGAAACCTATATAATAAAGCCTTACTTTCCTTCTTGAGTAAGCCACAATTTGAGCACAGAAACAGTCTGGATCAGTCGCAGGAAGGGTTTTTTTAATGGTAAGGCAACAAACAACAGTTCCCAAATTTCTTGTTAAAAGTGGCTGCTGAGCAAGAGTTCTGATGAGAACAGTTAAGGACTGGAAGACTTCTGAACTCAAAGGAAATGCCAACAGAACATTTTGGTAAAGGAGCACTGCCACAGCTCCTTCCTTTGGTTCACAGTTAAGGTCAACATTAAAATAAAGCCAAACTTTTTACAAAAGTAAAACCAAGAGCCAATCTGTCCAGATTCTACTACACTGCAAGCCAGTCAGCACACAAGCTGTCAGCTGCTAAAGGCACAAGGCAATCCTTGCTTCACTTTCACTCCCCAGCTTTTTACTGTCACTGCACAGTTCAACACACTTTCAGACAGTGAGCTAACGTGTTAAACTTTAGGCATATAAAGTAACTCTTGCACACTGGAGCAAGGATATAACTAAACATTGCATATGTCTTTTTGGAAAAGAGCATTAAATTTTGCTTTTTCTAGTCACTAGAAAGACTGAGGAAGGAAAAGCACACGTTAAATGCATTCAAAACCTAACACTGACAGTAAAAGATGAAGCACAGAAATACAGAATCAATTACAATTCTTCTAAAGGATGGTGTAGCCTGGCATAAATCTTGACATGTTACAGCCTGCACATGCCTGTCAACACACATCTATGGCTACAAAGACTGACTGGATAATCACTATTAACACCGCCTGGGGTTATTCACCTCAGCACAGGAAAGGCTGCTCACACTAATACCTGTGTGGTTTCAGGTTTAGACTAAGTGCCCAGATGCAGACCCTCTGGATCACAGTAGCAATATCAAATTCTTGGATAAACTGCTGAAATTCTTTTGTGTGTTACAAATTGTTCGGCTTTCTTGTAGTGATACCGAGCTAGGAAGTGTCATGTTGAAGAGGGCTCAATCAAAGCACCTAAGATTAACTAGATTTGTGATTTCAAGTAAGGCTGATTTTGTGTAAAATCTGATCCTTTTTTTAGACAAAAGTGAACACATGCAACTTTCAGGCACCTTAAATAAACATTCCTCTTTTGAGGACAAAAATAAATACTCTACTTCGTAGAAGACAGACAACTTTCTAGTCAGGTTTTCCATCCATAAAATAAGCCAATACCACATTCTCCTACATTAGCCCTTATCAGACTGACTTATTCCAGCTCTATTCTTGCCAAGTGGTACTCTTAACCTACCAGCCAGTTTGCAAGCTAGAAGGACATATATCTTTCCAGACCTTGAAAAAAGCCCTCTACCAGCAGAAAGCAGTCTAAGTCACCTGTTTCTGAAAACAGCAGATACTTTTCCCTCAGTAGTTAGTTGTCCAGAAGTTGAGAGTAAAAACTGAGAGCTCTGTTGTGCTTAGCTCAGACAGAACAATAGTTCTGAATTTTTTGTCCCATCAGAAAATCACGATATAGAGATAGAAAAGCATTACTGATCCCAGGAAATGCCCCTTCTCCCAAGCATTTATCCTTGCAGCTTTGCCTTTGGCCCACTGCACCTCCCCCTTCTCACAGCTGCACAAGTGCCACTGCACAGAACAAATGCAAAGCCGTCTATACGTTACAGGACACAAACACACATCCAGTTCAGTCTCCTAGATAATCTTGCTAGCTATTCATCTGAAGATGCTCTGATACCTGCTTGAGTGCTTCAAGACTTCAACCTACACAGCCTAGAGATACCCAGTTAGGAGGCACTCTTGGGTTCAGCATAGAAACTTGTCAGAAGTGTCCTGACACCATTAGGCACTTACTCTACCGTGGTTTTACTTCTGCAGTTTATTCCCACATGTTGTTGCACTCTCCTTCCCCTTCAAAGATGTACAAAGTTCATCAAATTACTATTCTCAACATGCATATGTACTAACTGAACAGCTACAGAACAAAAATACCTTTTAAAAGTTTCATTTTCAGTTAAGAACAGTGTAAAATTATTCTCCCTAAGAAGAATATCTATCCTTGTACTCTGCGTATTTTTACAAATCCTGCAGGCTTTCTTCCCCACAACTGGAAACTAAAGCCAGATCCTTTCCATATTTCATGTGAATGGTACTATTTAGAATGAGATTGGTACTTGAGGCATAGAAAAACAAAACTAGCCAGAGGCTATGGGAAATGCAGCAATGACATTTATTGGAATTTCTCCAGGCATTACATGAAAAAAATTTAAAGTGAAACAGAAGATAAAGCTCATTCAGTGCTCATCTTTAAAAAAAAAAGATGTATCCGAATAATCTTGGTTCTTTGTAATAGATGCTGCTGCAGTTCCTGGGATGAGTTTTTTATGTACACATCAGCTAAAACTCACTCTGAACAAAACTGCAAAAAACTCCTTTTTCACTTGGCATTTCCCCATCTAGTACAATACGACATTCTTGAAATATCTAGACAGACTTCACGTAATTTTACACACAGTTAAGACCTTCCACCCCAAATATAAAAAGAGAGACTGTTAAGTAAATCAGTATCTTTAATCAAATAAAACATCACGGAAGTAAAAAAACAACAGCAAAAAACCCAGGAGAGCGGAAGCCCCTGCGTTCCAGAGCAGTGTGCGGCAAATAAGCGTTGGTATTCCTCGCTTTTATGGTAACATAAAGCATAATACTTAGAAAGCAGTGATATTCAGTCCTTGCTTTCTAAATTGGACAATCTTATGCAAAAAGACACTGCTGTATTTGGCACTTTGCTTAATTGGTTTTCTTCCTAAAAGGAGTGTTTCCTGAAATACAGTATAAACGGAAAGAGATAACATGAGCCACTGTAACACGCAATTAAGAGTTCAGACATGCACTCCAAAATACTCGTCTATTACACATTTGTCTAAGCCTTCTCAAAAATTCCACTCAAGACATTTCCAAATCTATATGCAACTTTTCTACCTCTTTAAACATAATTTCACCCTTGAAATGATCAGAATTTATCCCACCTTCTGTCCAGAACACACAAATTCATTACTTATGTTTTAAAAAGAAGACCACAAAGCAGTATTAAAACAGGAATAGCCTGGCAAGTGTTATTAAAACTGTGCCTGTACTTCAGGATCCCCTTTGAAATGTATAGCCACTGTATATGTGAAAACTGAAAGGTACATAGTATCTGAGACTTCCTTGGTCCTCTCTTGTGCACTCACATTTAACTTCCTGCAACCTACCTCAATTTTCTTCACAAATAAAATTGAAAACAGCTTTCTGCATCCCAATACAATTAGACAAGGCTTCTCGCAGCATTTCTTTGGTTAAATGAGAACCCCTGACACACCTAACCCTTACAACAGGCAAATCTCTGGTGGAAAACTAACACCAGGATGAATCCCATCCCACGGCTGTGCTTCCTTCCTCTCCTCACCACGCTGAGCCCCAGGAGAGTGGAAGCAGGCAGGCCAGGAAGGAGGCGGCAGTCACGGCCAGCTCCTGCCTTTGTGCGCTCTGCCAGGGCGTGCAGACTCCTGCTCCTGGGCTCGGGGCTATGGAGGCAGAGCCGAGATGTGATGCTTTTGTGTTTCCAGTTCCAACATGCATGTGGAATTACACTGCTGACTGGGACAGCCCAGGCAGCGGATGGCACTACAGCTCTTTCTGTGCAAACCATGTCATGATACTTTTTCTGCTTATTGGGCTGTGCTCACAATGTCAGTAGAATTAAAAGAGAGGCACGCATGAGTTCACACAGATTTTCCACAGAAGACGTGAAACATGCTGCTCTTTGGAGGGAAAATTACATTCTCCTTTTTTTTTTTCTTCAAGTATTATTCAACAATATACATATATATAAAGACACACTATCCTCATTTCACTACAAGACAAGCACATCCAGAGTGAACTTGCAGACCACCATTATCTTTGTCTACTCCAATTTCTCCTTTCCTTTAGGTCAACTCTAAATATACATCTCCTCATCATAATTACATGTGAGAATCCTTTATTTTCCCCCTGTGATTTATTTACACAACCATAAAAAAATTAATAGCCTGAATTTGCATACTGACACTTGAAGGCCCATCTGTAGCTATGAGAGTCCCAGCACTATTTTTGGGTAATACCATTGCCTATTGCTAAGTAGCTATTGAAAGCAGCATACTCATTTTTTCGTTCCCTTTTTGTTTTTGAAGAAATGCTGCCTAGAAAACCCTGTTTTATGGCTTACTCCATATTTTATTATTTGGACTGTAGTTTACTTCCTTCAGGAGCTGTTCACAGTCAGACAACACTTCTGCTGGCAAATACTTCACTATCTGCTCCAGAGTCTTTTGATATGTTGCCTTCTCCTGTTCCAGGGACTGAATTAGAGCCTTCATTTTGTTCTCTCGTGTCAAAACAGTCTCTAGACTGGCTTCCAGACTCTGAATTTTAGCGTGAGCAACCTGTAAACAATAACATTAAATTAAATTGATAAATTCTGAATAGTTTTCTTTTAATATTATGATATAGTATCTGTTAAGGAAAGAATTACATAGCTACTTCTAAAAGACATCTGTGTAAGCAGACAGTACAAGGAATGCATACTGTGTATCATACGCTAAATCTCCTCATAGTGACCAGATCAATCTGAAGAATTTCTCAAAGCTTTACAGAGGGAAGGAGGCATACAAGTGTCAGCAAGCAAGGGACAGATGAGAGTAACAAGGAACTGGAGCGAGAAGGAGAAAAAGAAAATCAGCAGCTGGAGTAGCACTGGAAGACACAACCTGTCTGACAGTGATGGAACAAGGGGAACCCTCTGTGATAAAGGAAATTAAGGATCAAGATGTTGGAGGGAAAGAGAACCTCAACATCTAAGTCTAGAAGCAGGCTGTGTTCCCTATTCTTCAATTAAAAAACCAGCAGCTTCCTCTGACTAGTCAAAGAAACCCTGGACAACAGCAGCAGCAGTTCCCTCTGTGGGAACTGGAAGAATTTTGATTGTTCCTAGGAAAGGGTAAAAGCAAAGGAATGAAGAAATTATGCAAACAAAAAGGTGAAGAGGTTAAGCACTGAGAAAGATGCATTATTGTAAGGCACTCTGAAAGAACAGAAAAGCTTTCATAGAGCCTTTCAAATCAGCCACTCAATTACCCTATGCCTTTTGTGCATTTTCAGAACAGAGGTAAAAGCCATAGCTGCAGTATATAAATAAAGAAAAAGAAAAAAAAATTAATGATAGTAAAATGTTCAAGTGATTCCTGTTTTCAGTACCAAAAGAACACAGCACCCTTAATCCATAAACACAAAAATAATGAGGACTTGATCTTTCCTTTTTTCCTTCCATTTTCACATTTCTGAAGCGGAAAGTGTTTTCTGAGCTCTTTGCAATGCTTGTTCAAATTAACAAATATAGCAAGAAATAGCCTGATGATGAAAAAACCAAGGACTTATCTTTCAAGAAAATGAAAGTCAATACAACATATTGCAACTGAAACAAGTCCTGGCCAAGGTATGAGACAAAGGGTAGATAGTGAAGGAGGAAGGGCTGTTTTAAAGCACAATTTCACTAGGCAAAGTCTGGTGGGCTTTCAGATGTAATCAAGTCTGCTATGAAAGACCACCTTCCCAAAGTAGGACTATGAGTTTCAGCAGAAGAAAACAAAACAACACTGCCTACAAAGGCTTGGACAAAACAAGTCTGCTGTACTATGGATTATTTCTTAAAACTTTCCCATAGGGAAGCAGAGAGAGAAAGGACAGCGAACTCACTTTCCAGTAAGATACACAATTCTTGCCAACAGATTTAATGGCAGATAAGGGTAGAGAGATTTCGGGAAAAAAGAAATCTAAATCAAGAAGGAAAAGTCCAAGGAATAACAAAGGAGTTAGAAGTATGCCTAGCAGAAGAGAATCACTGTAATTAAAAGAACTACTCAACTGCACAAGGTCTTGCAGTAAGATTTCTCACAAACACTTAAAACAATACCTTTTCCTCTACTGGCTGAATCACAAAAATGACTTCAAAATGAGTTTGTTGCCCAAGTTGCCTACCTGTAGCTTCTCCAACAAATCCATGTTTTGCCTCTTCAGATGATTGTTTGCCCTCTCCAGCTTCTCCACAGGTTCACCTTCATCACAGGGACTCACATTTTCCTGTTCATCCTGAAGAACGTGGTACTCTACTTCATAGGCATGGAGCTGTTTTGAAATATCCATCTCAAACACCTGCCATGAGAGAAAAGACCATTTTTAACTACAATAGGGAGGACTTATTCCAAATGAATGTTTGACTAAGAGTCAACTCTTCTTGATTAATGCTTTTCCTCCAAAAAAGTATTTTAAGGGGATGTCTGCAGTAAGAGCATTACAACAGAGTTGCAGCTATAGTAAATCATAGACTTCAGAATAAATTGGATCATGCCTTTCACAATTACCAAATACCATCTTTTACTATGAGATGTAGGAAAGTCTAGGTGCAGGAAAGTCTTATTCAATAAAAGAATTTTATAATATGACAAAGTTTTATTGACTCTTGCTCAGGAATATTAAGAAGTTCAAGACAAAAGTTTTAAATCTAGGATTCATCAGATCTCTGCCTTCAAAACTGGATCCCTTGACTCCACGAGCTCATTTACAGACATCTGTAAAAACATTCTTCATGGTTACAGTTTCTATGTGCTCTATCCCTGCATGACACACTACTTTCTTATTGGGATACTTTAGGGACAAAGCATTGTGAAGACTACAGAACTGAGCCTCTAACAGTGATGGAACATATGACCCTTATCTGTTTACACATCTAGTCACAGCCTCTCAGCTTCAGAAAATTACCAAATATTTTAGACTAGGATTGGAAGGATGTCTACAGTGACATCAATTTTCTGTTCCTTATCCTAGATATCACAAACATTCCACCAAAACACAGACAACACACAGATTCCCTGAAACTACTTTCACTGTTCTATTCAAATGAGATAAAACTTTAAATTATGTAGTGTTCAAGCTGGGTGACTACTGTTTTCCTCTACATAGCTACCTGATCAATCATCTGTGTATAACAGATCTGCATGATGTCTACATTTTCCTTTCATTACCTACCTGATCAATCATCTGTGTATAACAGATCTGCATTATGTCTACATTTTCCTTTCATTAGCGATTGCAAGGGGATGGTCCTGGGAACTACAAGACTGAGACAGCCAAACAAGTGCCTTGCAGCCAGGTAGCAGCAACAGGATACAGGCAGCCTGCAAATGAAGGCAGATCTGGAAGGCTGCTCAGCATGAGACCACACCACAGGCCAGCAGAGCTGAGCTGCCCTGCATGTAACCACACTCAGCTCCACAGGCAACATAACCCGTTCTTTACTCCGTCAGATCTGGTTTTGCACAAAGCCATTTCTACCCTGCCCACAGAGCATGGCTGCTCTGCAGCCCACGCAGAACACAGAGCAGATTTAATGTGTAAAAGTATCAAAAGTGTTAAACTACCATCTCTATCATTCCCAGAATCAATGAGTTGTGAAAGTGCCAGACAGGTTTAGCATGGCAATGACAGTCAATGCAATGGGGAAATGAAGACTTACATTGTCTAAAAATGAATTCTTATCTAACAGCACCTGAAAGAGTCAAACCTTAACAAGCCACAGGAATGCACAAGTGTTTACTGCACTCCTGCCCATGGACATGGTTTTCTAGAGCTCTTCTGTTTCTCTGAGCTACCACCTGAAGGGGGAGGGCTGCTTGCAGCTTCACAATCAAGGTGCTAGACTGAGGCTCACTCTCAATTTGCAGCTTCAACGCAGAGGAAGTTAAGTTATAGATATGAAGATTCCAGACACTGACAGTACTTATCAAGAAGCTTTACATATCTTCTTCTGAGACTTTTGCATATAGTGTACTCATGATTGTTTTAAAGTAAACTAAATGGAGGGAAAAGTAAAGGGAAGAACATCCTTACCTGAGTAATAATTTTTTCCATTTGAGGTTTAGTCATATCTGGAATAGTGGTTTTAAGAAAATCGACAATGTTCTCAAAACTCTCACATCCCATTATAGATGTCTCTTGACTGCTAAGTAGGCTCAGTGCTACTTTAAATATGACTTCTGTTCCTTGAAGAAAAATAATGTCTAAAAGAGAAAATAATTCAAGTATCTTGAAAATGGGAGCTAGTAATTGGATCAATGCATATATTTACTGGGATGTTCTTTGTAATCAATCACAGTGCAGATGTATTCAGTTCAGAAGTGCAATCTGTCTTATTTCATCATGAGGATAGAGCATGAATTTTCTTTCACCTTACAGATGTGAGTGAGCATTAAAATACAGCATGCTTATTATGTCTGTAGCAGTTATCTGCAATAAGCATTTCATCACTGTCTGCCAGAGACTGTTAACCAACTGCTAACTGGTTTTAAGTGCTCTTGTGACTGAAAAGCAATTGGGGAGCAGATCATAACACAACTGTTTTCTACAGGCAGAAACTAGTCCTTAAAAAAATCATGTAGATTTTATAACCAGTTATTTTCAAAATTCATAGCAGTGATCTTACTGGTTATAATCTAAGCCCCAATCCCTTACTTTGAGGTATAATTACATGGATAAGAGAGGAAAGTCTGGGCTCTGCAGGTCAGTAGACACAGACTGTACAGAAATGGGAATCTTGAAGACAGTAAATAGAAATTCTGCCTCAGAATCAGTGGTGGACTTGAAGTTACTGAGATGAAGGCAGCACATGGGCATTTCAAATAAACCTCCTGAGCTGTCAGCTCTGTCACACTACAGGGTGTTTGTTTGGGGCTACACAACTGAAGAAATTGACTTCCTGATCCTGATACTCAAGAGGTCATCCCTGGCCAAATCCAATATCACACAGCAGCACAAGGACACTGATGAAGCAGCCATCTACCTCAAATGCAATTCCTGAAATTCTCCCTTCTCAAGTCTATAATGGACATTTAAACAGCATAAATATATAATTTGTAAAGGGTAGACAATAGCCATTTGTTCCTGGTAAATGACAATGGCCCATAAGACATTAAAAATTCAGGAATTGAAAGCATTAAGAAGTAAAACAACACAGTAACTTTTCAGTTTTAAAATGGGAACCTGCCCTGCTCAGCTTATTACAGAGAAATAACATCGAACCTCCTTCCCATCTTCCCCATATATAAAAAATTCATTTAGGAAAGAAAAAACCAAATAACAAAAAAGAAAGGAACACAAAATGCTCAAGTGTCCCAGAATTCAGAAATCCCACAGGGAAACAGATATTCACATGACTGGTACACCACTGAGAAAGAGATACACCAATCATTTGTTCACTCAGATAGCAGTGTTTGCTGTAAATGGAAAAACCCTCAGCAATTGAGAAAGCACTGGGGTAAAAAAAAAAAAAAGTTAAAAACTTAAAATCAAACTCAACCAATCAAAACGCTCTTCCTGCCCCCAAGCCAACACACCACACAAACTGAGAACCTAACACTCTCCAATAGTAAAACATGAGACAAAGTCAGGCTGAATTTCTTAAGAAAAGAGATAAGGTGCCACATGAAAACAGAAAGACCAAAGAGGAAAAAGTATCTGATTTATGAGGAAGTACCTTACACATGCATTTAGATTCTTGATGCATATACAAGTACTGTGAGTTTTGCATTAATAAATAAATTTAAATTTTAAAAAGGGTGCATTACTAGACATTTGACTAAGCTAGAAGTTCTTATGGATAAGAAAAAGACCCCAAAATAACTACTTGACATCCTGATACTGTAAACACTACCAGGCATAATCACTATTTAGGCTCCTGTATTAGATGGTACCCACAGGGGAGTTTTTAATGAAAAAACTATCTAAATGAAATCAGAGACATCTTAAGACTTGGAAATTGTTCAATATATATACATGAATACCTAAACCAGCCTTTAAGTTCAAATTTGCCTGAATTTTTTTAAAAAGCATTTCAGAATCAGAATTCAGAAATGCATTTTCTTTTTTCAGTTTGCAAGTTCAACAAAGTGACCTTTTATACTGATGTAAACTGAATAAATTTGCATAAAATATATTTGCAACAATAATTTTTTCTGCTGTTTACACTTCAGAAGTCTCTTAGGTAGTAAGAGAAGATATAATTATTTGCTCGTGTCTGATGTTTCAAGAAATACCTTTTGGATTTTCCTCTTAAGGAGCTGACATCCCACCAAGGAAAGTGTTGCTACTTGCCACCCACAAGTCCCTCCAAATGTCCCCAGCATGTACAAAACTACTCCTGGAGTGTTTCAAAACACAATGGATATTGTTCTGTTTATTATTTCAATAGAATAAACTTTCTTACCAAACACTCTGGCTACAAATCCTAATGAAAACTGAGATGCAAACAGTGTAAGAAACCACGGCGCAGCATAAAGACTGGGGCTGATTTCATTCTCTTCGAGATGATTATACAGGTCTCGGTGATAATCATGTAGAAGCCTTGAGAGCTGATACATCTGAATCTACAGTGCATGAGGGGGTTGGGGGTGGGGGAGAAAGAAAGACAAGTTCAGCTTTACTCAGTTTTCCAAATCATTCATATTTTATTCAAGGGAAATAACCTGCAGTACAGATGGCACACTAAAATGAAGCTTAATTGCCTCCTGGGGCCTTGAGTGGTATCTACTCATGTATAAACAACCTGCCACTAATGAATTAAAACCAACAGGGCAGTCAATAACAAAGAACAGTTGGAACCTGATTACTAATGAAGTATCATTTCAGATTCACAGGCTTAAGGTAAGAAGGCAATATATTGCTCCATCTTGGTCAACAAACCAGAACTTTCAGTCTTGCAGGAATGAAATTAGTTAATTAGAAATTAGTACATCTTCCAAGATGTCTAAACCCTGAGTTGTGACTGAATTTACACATTTCAGCTTTTAGTCTTTGAATTTTGGCCTTATTTTTGCTGCATTTAAAACTCCAATGCTACAGTCATCACTTTAGACAGTTTCTGCACCCACAGAACACATTTTACACAGAGGTGTACCACACACATATTTCCCAGCACATCTCCCAATGGTCCTGTGAAATTTAAGATACTGATGCTAAAAAGTGTTGCTGTACAACCTGTAATGGTTGGATGGGAAAACGGTTAAAAGGTGCTATTCATGGCTAAAAATATCACTCTGTGGTAAATTTCCTTATGCTTCTCGCAGAAAGCAGAAGGTGAGAAGTAGACATATACTGTTCAGTTGTCAGGTCCAATTTTATTGACAACAGTGCTTTATGCTTAAGGTGAACCTGTTCCTCAATAAGAAAATGAGATCCTTTAGATCCAAATGAGATCCTCTTTAGATCCAAATGTTTTCCTACGTCTAGAGTTCATGCTTGCTCCCTACCAAAAGCTGGGTGCACTTGAAGCTACCTGTTAGTCAGCACTAGCAGAAGGATCACTTTGATTTAGGCAAATCAGCCAAATTTGTGCATGCATTTGAGTTCTTGTTTAATTGTGTAAGATACCAATTAAGCCCAAGGACTGTGCCAATACAGAACACACGTATGAAGTCAGAATTGCATCACAGAGCAGTAAAACAGTTGGGATATTTCATGATGAACTGAGATCTAGATTACTACTTTTTCCAGACAACAATTTAAAAAATCTAAGTCAAATAAGTTTTTATCATCCTGAAGAATCATCTAACATTTTTCTTCTACAGGACTAAAGCCAATTCTGCCTATAAGCTTTCTATTGTTTCACTGCTGTAAATGCAAAAGAATTTGCAGTACTCTGCTCCTGTTAGAAAACAACACAAACATAGTAAGATCCTCTAAGTCTTCTTACCTAGTTTGACTTGAGCAGACAAAGCTTTAACAGAAAAACTGCCTAGAAGAAAGTTGTGGACTATAAAAGCTTTAACTCATCAATGGTATATTCCTTTATAATATAAGGGGTTTATAGCACATTATAATTATTCAAATAAGTGGACAGTTGCATGTCAAGGTGAAAAATTTCTCAAACTTTAAACCCTGAAATTTATACAGATCTGAAAATTTTTCTGTTTCCCTCCTAAACAGTCTTGAGTATCTATTGCTAGCTGTTAAATAATATAGCAAAGCATGCATGATTGCATAGGATAATTAAACTATTAAAAATTCTTTCTCTGTTGAGCGTGGTGGAGTAGAATACAATGAGAGAAAAAGAGGTGAAATGATGAGTCAAGGCAGAGCAGCCCCAAGTTCGAAAGCCTGCAGAATACATTGACTGGCCACTGTGTGTCACTATTGACTTGGCATTTCCAGAGAGAGACATTCTACATTCAAGTGCTCATGGAGTGAAGAAAAACAAAATCCAATTAATTTTTAAACTCCATCCATACATGACAAAGCATATCAGCTTTTTTTCTGACATTAGGAAGAGAGAGCAGTGAGGAAGAGAAAAAGAAGAGCAAAAGAGCAGAAAGCAGACTTTCTGAAGAGATGACAGGGTTGTGGGACAGGAAAAACCCTGCAAGTTTTAAACTTCTCTGTTTGCAAATCGAGTGGCAGAGAGGGGCTTGACAGTAAAATATACATGTACCTCAAAACCTCCAAAACAGTATAAGAAGCCTCATAAGGCCCTGGAGAACCTAAGAAGGCCCTAAGAACTCAAAAGTAATTTAGAACTGGTTTGGTGCAGAAGGACTGACTTACCTGTAGTGACATCATGTCTGGCCTGTACTGTTTACGGAAGCCAAGGTCATACATGAGGAATTTCAGCATCTCAAAGGCCTGTTCTTCACTCATGTGTAGAAGCAGCACTCCAGCTACAAAACTTATACCTTGACAATAACCCACTTCTTTGTCCAGCAAAGAATATGCTTTCAAGAGATTAAACAGTGACAGCTGTCCTGCTCCCAGGTGTGTGGAAAAGTAAGGATGTGTAGGGAATGTCCGTCCTGATGTAAAAAGAGAAGAATAGTTGATATTCAATTTTTCTGGAGAAAAACCCCAATCCATCTGAAAACCAGTATTTCTCCTCTCTCAGACCATTTCTCTTTGCTTTCATATGGAGTTCATGTTTAATAAGATTAATCTGTATCTTACCACTGATTTTGGACTGTACCTTTTGAATTAATTTAATATTCTCATCTGCATAGAACTTGCAGAAGCAAGTGCCTGACCTCTTTTCAGACAGATGCAGAAGGGCATAAATATGAATGGCTTAGTCTAAGAAATCATCTGCTTACAGGACTTGTAGTGGCATCCACAAATGTATCCTGATGACATAGAAAATGGAGCTCATAGAGCAGCATCTCTCCTCAGCAACAGCTTCTATTATGGCTGGAGTGTTTTTCACTCGAAGACCCACAAAACCAGTTGGAAAGAACAGACTTACCTAGATCTACCAGGATGGCATGCTGCTGAGCAGTCAGTTGTTTCAGAAGTTCTTTGTAAGAGATGTCGGGAGGCTGCTGCTTGTTTGGCAGCCTGTGCCTGACTCGGTGTTGCACAGCCAAAAACTGCCAAATTTCTCCCCGACGACTTTTTGGTACACCTGCAGGTCAGTCAAAAAACAAGAGGCCTGAGCAGGGGGATACTTTTAGTGCTACAACAAAGGAATTTGCTTTGTCATAATTTTGGCTGAACCACTCTGGAGGATCCCTGACAAAGTCAACTCCACTCTGCAGTGCATTCACTCAGTAGCCATGGCTCAGTCCCACAAACTAAACATGAACTACCAGCTCAAGAGCAATTACACTGAGCAGTATCCTGGGCAATTTAGGCACAGATATCCCTTGCTTTGCCACTTCTGACCTGTTAGCCCCCAGCAGGAAAAGATGCACAACTACACTCAGAATGTAGAATGACCTGTTTAGAAAACCTGAACTAAATTCACAAATGTAAAATACACGGCAGTCCACCTCCTCTTTCCCTTTGCAAAGGGCTGCTCATGTCAATCCATAGATGTGGAGAGATACATTCCCCTTTGATATCTGACTTGGTAAAGCAACCTTTGAAAGTCAAAATGTCAACTCGGCTAATACCTTCTAGGTAAACAATTATTTAGCAAGAAGACAAGTTTAAAAACCATATCCTGGTTCCCAACCCTGAACTGCAATCCAACAGCAGAAGATAGGATATCTAGGTAAATGTCGGAGTCTAGAACATCCCTCTGGCCACCCTAGAGGGTTCGGAGACCAGACAGGGGGGTCTGGGATCTGTACAAGGGGGTCAACCAGCCTCACACAGAGCCCAGGAGGACACTGCCTCTGATCCCTGTCCATGGGAGTGAATGCCCACAATGCATGAAGAATCACCAGCTGAGAGAATTCAAAATAAGTAGTATTCAGTTTATCATAGAATGTAAATGTAGAATCTGGGATTTTTAGTATATGGGGCTGAAGAGACAAGATGGAGGAATTGGGGAGTGGCCCCTGTGCTCCTTGTTCTTGCTCTCATCCCCCATCTTTTGCTGAGTTGGATTTTAGAGATTTGTTTAGAGTAGAAATGACATGTTAGCATAGGTAGTGGGCATTGGTAAAATTTTGTAAATAAAAAGCACATTTTGGATGGTGGTTGGGTCAGGGGTACTGTACATAAGGTCTGGGGATCTCTGATCTGCCCAGTCCTGCCGTGTGCCCTGCTCTGCTGGAGATGCCTCGCAGAGCAGAGAAAGAACTGAGATAATGTACCCTGCCAGGGAGGCCTGGCAGAGCTGAGAAAGAACTAAGATAATGTACCCTGCCAGGGAGGCCTGGCAGAGCAGAGAAAGAACTAAGATAATGTACCCTGCCAGGGAGGCCTGGCAGAGCTGAGAAAGAACTGAGAGATAATGAAGAATAAACAACCTTAGAAACATGCACTGGTGGACTCAGCTTGTCATCTCTGGCTACGGTGTGAAACACTTAGGGCCAAGAGAAGACGAAAAACCTTATTACCTTGGGGAACAGCAACCCCGAGGAGACTCCCAGGGAACAGCAACCTTGGGAGAAAACCTTATTACCTCGGGGAACAGCAACCCTGAGGAGAATCTCAGGGAACAGAAACTCTGAGAGGTAAATAATTTGTTAGCAAACTTCTGCAGGTCACTAACAGGAACTGCTTTATATCTTTGCTACAGTTTACTTTGGTAGCAATTTAAACTTCCCTTCTGTACCACAGCCAGAACACACTGAATGATTTTTCAGCATCTGTAACACAGACATGAAATTCTATGGAAGAGGGCAGAGCAGTGCAATCAGGCCCTACATCTGCATTATACTAACAAGGCCCTCTTGGCCTATGGCTAGTCCACAGGAATATCCACTTCAAGACAAAATTCCCAGCCTTTCACTCCAGGAAATGAAATACAAAATGACATGTTCCAGACTCTCTAGAACTTGGCGGTTTCCTCTATGTTTTGGGCACAGTCCACAGTAGACGTTATGGTCCTGCCTTCTCAGTAAGCAAATAAAATTAGAACATCTGAGACTCAGACTCCACCAATCAGAAACCAAAAGGTCACCATGTCAGCTGCAGAGGCTCCAAGTTCAACCTTGAATGCAATGATACATGGAAACAAGATGCTACTTTCAGGAGTATGACTATACATGTTTCTGCACTGCTGACATTGCAAGCTGCAGACACAGCAGAACCTATTCTCTGTTCTGCAGAGAAGGCAGCACCTTTGTGAAGAGAAGGCAGTTTTTTGCTACTGGAAAAAGTGTACTGCTGATTTCTATTGGTATCAGAAAGGGACGAAAAATACGATCTTGAGACTTCAGAGCTAAAACCCCCACTACATAAATACCTTCTTTTAAAGTGGAATGAATGTCTTCCATGTCACATCGGATTTTGGCTCTGCAGTTTAGTAATTTCTTATCCCAAATATTTACGGCATCTTTTTGACACGTGCCAACTTCATCATAGTCCAGTTTTACTTTTCTTGATTGGAGCTCATCTCTGCTTGCTAGAACACAGAAAAAGGAAGACCACATGAAAAACAGAATATCAGAAAATTACAAGATAACAACAAATACACAAACACCATTCAAGTCAATAATCTGACTGTGGATAAACACATCTACAATTCATTACTTTATAGCTTAGATGGGGCCAGTTTTCATAAGATGTTGCATATAATAATTTAACTTCTTTTACTGGGTCATGAATACTAACAATTCATGAAGCACATAAAAGTATTTTTTAAAGCTTGGGGCAAAAAAACCCACTCAACAAAACCTTACAGGACCTGCTCTGCAAAAACACTTCTGATCATTTTATTCTTGTTTATATTGAACATCACAATTGTTTGAGTATGGAAAGTCCCAAACATATGAATGTTTGCATTAGAGATTTAGGCAAGCGAGCTAGGCAAGTCTTCTGAACTGGTCAGTCACACTAGTTCCAGTCCTTACATGCCCCTTAAGAGAGTGAGAAGTGCTCTTGGCACTCCTACCTGGAATCATCAGGCTGAGCAGTGCAAACAGAATGAACCAGCATAAACCATATCCAGAAAGATACATTTGTACTGAAGCACAGAACTGCTGCTGCTATAAACTTAAAAGTTTTGCTGCATAGGACTACCTGGTACAAAGTATTTATTACATTACTTTTGAAATAAAGCTGCATTGTCACCCTGCCATTTCACGGAGAAGCTGCTTTCATTTCCATTACTAAGAAATTAACTCTGGGTATTTTGTTATTCATGATGCACATGCAGAAAAACACACCAGTTCCTCTAACTACTGGTACAAAAAACTGAAACCAAGTCTTAATTGTGTCTTAATTTAGAGCGGCATGTTTAACTATCATTGGAGTGAACTGTACATTTCACAACATCATCTCTGAGCTGCAATTGAGTTTATCCCAAATTTGCCTTCATCTGTGCACACTACTTCTTGCAGAAGCCCCTTTCTCTTACAAATGTATTCCCTTTCCCACCATCACCTCTAGGTGAAAGCAAACTCTCGCTCACATTTTTATACATCCAGCAAAACAAGACCATCTGTTCCTTTGCCTACTCATCTCACTTCAGATAGAGTCAATATTGGATCAATTCACAGGATCATTGCCTGGCCCACTTCAAAAACGACAAATTATTTCCAAAAGCTCAATGTGACACCTCTGAGGCCTTATCCATTCAAGACTATGGGGACCCCTGCAGAAGCAGGTATTACACAAGGTGCAGTGCAGTGCCATAAAAATGGGAGTGTGATCTTACCACAGGGATTTGCAGCTCAGCTGGGGCAATTTCAAATGCTACCCTACTGCTGTACGATTTCACCCAAGAATTCTCCCTCTTGTAAGCAGCATGCAACACATCCAAGATAGCAGTAACATATTTCAGTGTGACGACAAACTCCCACATTACCTGTGCAGTTAACCCTAGTGGAAGCCAGCAAATTTACCTGTCGATCATACGTGCCCTACCTACTACCCCATCCTTGGCTGTTTTCAACCATCCTTGTTAACATTTTTCCTGATCATTGCTAGGTGCCCTGCTACTTTTTGCAGCTCTTATATTTCTAGGTGACCTACTAGAAAAAGGAGGTTCTAGCTTCTCAGAAAAAAGAAAGGAAAGGAAAATGAAAGTAAGTTTGTGCAATTGACAGAACTTACCTTCTGTAAAACAGAGAACTAATAGCATTCAAGTCTCCTCGACAGCAAAAGGAATAGGAAAAGAGGTTCTATTTATATTTTTTACATAAAAGTCAATAAATGATTAACAGAAATCCACTAGAAACAGTTTCACAGCAATTCCAGTCTTAAACCAGTCTAATATATACAGTTAATAAATTCACAGCTAGGAACCTGGGTTCAAGTAAAGAAATTTCTCTGTTTCTGTTACAACATTTCCCTTTCCTGAGATGTACATTTAATTGTAGGCTAGGATGCAAAGAACCGCCCGAATCTACGCTTGTTTGGAATGGATCAGCTCTGCCCATGTCCTGTCCATAAAGTGGCCCTTGTTGTAACAGCCCACAGGAAGGAAACCTAGAGATAGGTGTTAGAACAATTAACTTTTCACCCTTTGAAAATAAGATGATGAATTCTAGCTAGCAAGAGCACCAGTTTCACCAGGGGTACTCATGAACCTGAACACAAGAATGGAATCAGGCTCCTCAGAGCACAAAACAAGAATGTGGGCTGGCAAATGTGTGCCAGTTTGGCATGTCCACTGCCAAGACTCCTGTTTTCACCATGAATGATCAGGTAGGAAGGATCTGATTTCTACCTATCTGTTACAGAATGGAAGCAACTTGTACCTGAGTCTTAAGGAACTGTACTATTGTAATAGCAATGGTATAGCAATGACTTTATCCCTCAGCAGCTCGAAGTATCAGAGGGAATAACATGAAATTAGTCACCACCACAGATGTCCAGCTTCCTCACCCCACAAAAATAGACTGTTTGCTAGGATGGTTTATGAAATGAAGATTTTGCTGAAGTTCTCTCTAGATGCTCCCTATGAATCTAGGAGTTTCCACAGAACTGTGTGTCAACAGGGAGACAAACTGTAGAGAGAAACAGCACTGAGAAATACCCTACGTGTATATGAAATACATCCAAGGATGTATGCCTGTAGGGACATGGAAAGACTTCTGTCCTGATGTTTTTCTTTCCTCTCTCTGCCTTCCCAGTAAGTCTAAAGAAGGAAAAAGAGTTAACTGACCTTACCAAGATCATTATGTTTGAAGTATTACGGCAGTATGAAGAATCAGACTACCATATAGGTTACACAGTATAAAAGAGAAGATGAAGGCAGCAGTTGTAGAGAGGACACTTGGAATGTTCAACTTGCACCAGAAGCTTGTTAGTCTATTATACTGAAAAACTTCTGTATGCTAGGATTGACATAGCATCCTGTCTTTTATTTGTGTGAGTCCTGACCAGTTTTAATAAATATCCCAGCCAGACACTCGGGCAGTTGACAATCACAATGGTCAACTTTAGATCCCTCACTAACAGCACTCAATTTTCAGTGTACAGTGCTCATGTTCCAAAAAACAGAACTTTCTGACATACCTCAAGAGCCAGTTGCTCAAAAATCATATTTGGATTCAAGCATTAATAAATTACCACTGTGATGTGGTTAATGAAGAACAAAAAGCCTGGAGAGAAAGGCCATGAGCTGCAAAGGACTGAAACGAGACAGAAAGGGTAAGGTTTACCATACCTAAGTGTTCACACAGCACCTGTTCTCCTCACTCCACATTACAACTCCTAGACTCAGACAGGTACAACACAGACTATAGCATCCTTTGTCTAACATGCACTCAAAAAGGAAAATTTATCACTTTTTGTTACTAAGATTACTCATTTAAAATGAGGTAGACAGAGAACCTGATAGACTGTGAGACAGGACTAGGAAAACAGGTTTTTTCTAGTACTGTTGACTAAAAAGTCACAGAACCACATCTCTGTTTGAGATGCCCAACAACAGAACAATTGTCATCTTCAGGCAGCAGAATCTGCAATAGCTTTTAGGGATATTTTCTAAATAGCTAACCTTCCAGCTTCTGGTTTTCTTTTTCCATTCGAAGTAACAGAATTTGTTGATGGATGGCTTTTCTCCACAGACTTTGTAGTTCTTCTGAGTTTTTCCTCTCTCCAGTTTTATCTGGACAATCCTCATTTTGCAATACTAGAGGGTCCTCCTCCAGGGGTGGAGCAAGAGGGGATAAGGGTAACAATTCACTTCCATCATGACCATCTGCAAAGAATCAGAAAGCTCTTACAGGAAACTCAGACTGTTTGACATAGCATGAACATCTGTGTCATAGCAGAACAAAAATAGATGTCTTTTACATTCAACAGTGACTTGCTGATTCCAAAGACAGATAAAATGAAATGCAACAGTACAGAATTATTTTTTAAAACATGTTGTGTTTACATTAATAAAGTTATATTTAAATTTAGTAGAGTTAGGTAAAGGGTCACCCAGTATTTCAAACATTTCACCTGCCAGCTCCTTCCACAGTTACCACAAAACTTTTATCCATAAAGCCTTCTTTACAGTTGAGCTTGTTTACTGCTATGATTTACCACAGGTTCTACATTAAAGCTAGTTTTTCCATCTGCTAACCTGCACTACAGAGAGTGCTATAGCACTGTGTAGTCACTAAATATAGACTCTGTCATTTGCCTATGGTTTTAAATTCTGCCAAACAGGACTTTATGAATAGCAAGATTTCAGCTATTTCAGAGGTTCCTACTTTAAATGGCTTAAAGCTGTAAGAATTATTGACACACTCAACAGGTGCTATGTGCAGTACAAGGACAAGATATAAAATTTACCATTTTCTGTAAACACTCTAATTATGTACACAGGTCAGGGTAAAAATATCCTAACTGTTAAATACAGTATCTTTGGCAGCAAGAGACCTGTCTTAACTTCCTTGCTAGAGCAGCTATGGTAGATTGCAATTCATTTGATTTTGATGCCAAAATCCTCTCTTCAAAGCAATGAAAACCTAAAGAGTCTAAAGCCAAATGAGCACAACTGATCTCTGGCAAGGTTCTAGCACGAATATTGTACCACCCTGACTCCCTTGTCCCTTTCATATTAACACACATTGCAGTTCACTACAGTATTAAGTAACAACTGCTTGTTTATTTTCTTTAAAAGCACACACAGACCTGGATGCTGCATCTTGGAAGGAGATTTATTCATAGGTGAAGCTACCTGCAGGAATATTCTCCGCCGCCAGGACATGCGGCGAGGTGTGAGCGTGGCCCCCGCAGCATTTAGAGATTCACTGCTGCAGAAGGTTGACGTTCTTTTCTTTCCCTCCCCATCACTGAAGGAAAGAAAAAGCAGATGGGGTATTTAAAGTCAGTATTCTTTCAGGGGGAAAAACCACCTTTATTAACTCTGTCTAATGTATAACCAGGCCTACAGGAGCGTTTGTGGGGAAGCTTAAGAAGGCAAAGTGTGCTGAGTGTGAGCTTCACCTGGAATACTGAAGTGCCCAACTGTTTTCTTGTAGCACAGTGCTGTGAAGTTTGCACTATATACCACAGGAAGCATTCATACCATTCATACAGGGTTCAGCTGTAAGCTCAGAATAAAAACTTAATTTTTTGAGAAGCTAAGAGAGAAAAATGGAATAGCCTCTAACTTTGGGGTTTGTTTTGCCATACATCAGTCTTCTGGGAGTGATCTGATGTAACACCCCTAAAAGCAGAGATGGTGCTCCAGTGGAGCACAACACTCCATTTAGTGCCATTTTCAATGTCATGCTGTATTCACAGGTTAACATTTCATTGGAGACAATGTTCTGCTATCTCATACAGTCTCTTTCCTAAGTTTCAAGAAGTTGATGCTTCATTTGGATAAATGGGGACACATATCCTCATGTTTCATCAGCTGTAGGAACAGAGACCCTGCAAACAGAGGGCAGATCTTCCCCCCAGCTGCCATGTAGAAATATAATTACATGTTAATTTTAAAGTAACTTATGCTGCTGGAAGAAACAAGGAGAGGATACAGGAAAGCTTTATTGGGAAGACACACCAAGTACACCTTTCTATGACTACTGCCAGAGGAAAAGACATTTAGCTTTCACAAGTACTTGATCCACTTTCAGAAATATTCAGAGTTTTGCATTTGTGGTAGTAAATTAGGTGCACAGATATTGTATAGCAATGGGCACAAGGATTATCTGCCACAAATCCTTCCATGTAATGTCAACACCATAAGGCAGCATTACAATCTTTTAGGAAGAGAGCATCAAACAGGGGGAGCTGTTTCTGCAGCTTCACCTTCATCACAAGGAAAACTGCTATATCATAACAGTAGCTACACTTAAATTGTCATCCTGTAACAAATTTCCCTACTGTAGTGCATGGATCCTAAAAAGTTAGATGAAAGGAAAGCCCAGCATGTTCACTATGTTTTTAGTGGGAAGGCAGTTGAAGGTGATTGCAATTTGACAGCTGCAGTCCATCCCCCCACATCTGGCTTGCAGAGGAGAGACCTGCAAGGGAGGACTATGAACTTTCAGCTACACCAGTCTACTAGCTACACTATCTTATTCAGCACTTCATAGCTAAAACTCTGTGCTGTATGAATGTGCTGAATTTACCAAGCTAGGACCAGCCTTTTTGGTGACCAAAGCTGTCACCATGCTGATCATCCACAACAGCTCCCTCATATTTGTGACCAACTGTCACACTCACTATCATACCAAGGTATCAGACCCTCCCTCCATATCCTGGCAGAGAAATAACCATGACTTCAAGTTCACCTACCCAGCACAAGGCATCAGCCCCTGCTCTGCTCTAAGAACAGCTCTACTGGCTGGGAGCCCTGAATGACACAGTCTGAATTGTTCTCCACTCCTGATTTAGCTTCCAAAGTGCCTATAGCATCATACTGTTGGTAGGTGGTCTCAGTAGATCCTCACGTTGCATTAACCTAAAGAGCAACTGTGACAATCTTCTTTGTCTCACTCTGTGTCTTTGATGATGTGGTAAGGACTGTTCATGGCAGCAAACACAGACTACTCAGACTACAACACTAATTCTGAACCTACAGGTGCTGTTTTTCAAAGGTATTTCAGTCCAACAGCTCTTGGAGATTGGATACTGACTTTGGATATATAGATCTCTAAAAACCTATGTTTCTATAAATAACTGTGACAGAACTACTTCTTACTATTTCAAGTCTTACATATCATCACGTTATAACACAAAACCTGAGTCATTCCAGCACTTACTAAACAGACTCAATGCAACAAGGGAATGAAAAGTTCTTTTCTACTGCTATGTACAAAAATCTATGTTCAGCTGCTGTGCCTCTAGACAGTTCTAGGAACAGTGTTCAATTTTCAGTAGCAAAATTCACAGAGAAGTCAGAATAAGAAGGTGGCTATTTTAGGGTATGAAACTAACCTGTTTACACCATCTGAGTCACGGACTTTACACTGTGATGAGCTAATCACTTACACTACTCATGAAGTATACAAACCATACAGTTCTGAAAACCTGCATTTCTGATGTCAAATTCTCCCTTCACAAAAATCCCCTGTCATTTTAAGCAAGTAATATTATTCACCTTCTCTTTCAAAGAGCTGTCCAATAAGTGATTAGAAGAAAACTTTTGCAAGGCTCAGGAAAACACCAAGATTTAGGAAAGGGAGGGTAGAAAGGGAGCAAAGAGAGTTTCCTCATTTCAAGACAGACAACTCCTAGCTTAGTATCAGATCTGAAGGTGTGAATCAACACCCTAGAGAGCAAAAGCAGGAAGAAGTCAGAGTAAAATGGTAGTGTCTCCTACCCTAACAAAAAGATTCAGGAGGCTGGTGCAAAAAAAAGTTTCTCTAAACAGTGTGGGGGTAAAGAAAAAAACCTAGCTATCAGTTCCCACAAAATGAAGAGGTTTATTAAATGAGTGGAGAGACTAAGCCAAAGCATCTCCAAAACAAGAAAAAACAACTTCTTAAATAGAGTTTAGTCATTTGCTACTGAGAAGCAGAGCAATGTTTTCACTACCACCTTGGCAGATGTCTTAGGTGGACATCTTCCAATCCACATGGGAAACATGCTGCAAGATCACCTAGTGGAAGAATCTCTGGAAAAAGATAGCAATGTAATACACTGTATTTAAGACATATGCATCACAACTCAATTTGGAGAATGATGGTTCTCTGTAGGGCTACTTACCCTACGCTTCTGACCCAATACAGAAACCAAAACGCATTTATCAGCTTATATACAATAAACAGCTGTAAATTTATCATAATGCCTCACACATTTCACTCTCTTCTTTCACCTTAATCTGTTCCAAGCAATAACCCAAATTTTCAAGAGTACAGAGAACTGATCATGTAAGGTTTTATCTCAGGTAACTGTAACTCAGTTTCATCCATTCACTATTCTATCAGATAATGCATAGCATTATGACACAGCTACTTTAGGGGAAGAAAATAAAAAGGAAAGAAGAAGAAATCTCAAAAAATTGGTCAGATTACAAATATGCTTACTATTTAGTTTTAATTATCTAAATGTCTTCCCAGAACTGTTATTTACAATGCTCCCAAAGATATTTAAAAAACTGCAATGCTACCCCATTTCTTGTGAATGCTTAACATAATTCTTACCTGAATTACTTTGCACTTGAGTCCATGAAAGCCAAATGACTTGTGAATAAATACTGTTGTTGCTCATGCCAAGACTTGTATTTTTCCCCATTTTGCTTTCATTTCAACTTCTCTTCTTGATTGCTCTAAGTCGCAACTGAATCAATGCAACCTCTTTTGCAATTTGGAGGTTGAGATGGTACAAAATCCCCCAGATCAAGTATAGAATTCAACTTCCCAGCACTTAAGCTGGCAGAAACGTATACATGAGACTAATACATGAAGGATTCCTCCCATCTGGGAAGAAGAAAAACCAGTTTCTATCAGTTTACACCTCTCTATTGGTTGTCACTCCTGTCCTATTTTTTTTTTCTGAATAATTACTTTCTGCTATTTTGTTTAAAGAATATTCTCAAGTATTTCACTTCCTTCATGACACACGAAGCAGTTTAAAAAAAGGAATCTGTTCCAATTCAAATTTATCCTAGATTATTCTTGCACAGCAACACAATGAAGAGAGAAGTTGTGGTCAAACCTACACTGAAAGCAGTTCCATTTTTAAAAGTGCTGCTTTTGTGTTTATATTAACAACCCTTGTTTACCTCTATGTTGACCAGACATTTTTTAAATTCTCATCTGCAATTCTGTTCCATGCTGCACCACACACTTGTCAAAAGTCAAGATTAGGTGGAGACCATTTCCATCCTAGCCTCCTCTCAGAGAAATGTATTAACAATGCCATAAAACCATTCTGAAGGCACCTATAAATATTATGTTGATAACAAAATTTACTATACTGTTAATTCCTTAAAGAAAGAAACTGTGTGCAGGGCTGTAACTGATTGATCTTTATGGTCCCTTCCAACCCAAACAGTTCTGTGATTCAATGAAAAACACCTAAAAAACACAGAAAAACAAACAAAAAAACCAACAACCTACAAAAAAATCTCATGCCATTCTGTAACACTCTCTTTGCATAAACCCATCTGACTGCCGCAATTCAAAAATCTTTCTAAAACTAATTCCAGCCGAATCTGTCTCTGCTCTTGCACATTGAAGTTTGCCAGAGCACCAAGAAAAGCTGCCTGCTGCATCACGTGTAATCTCAGAGCTGTATGATAAAGAAGTGAGACTTTACAGAACTTTTCTCCAGTGCAACAGGAATTCCACACTTCATGAATGTGCAGTAAGCAGGATTATTCTGGAAAATGCACTGAAGTTTTAATTAGGGTCCCTAACAGTTTGTAGCCTGCAGATTGCAAAGCACTGACACACTGTGTTTAATTGCAACCTCTCATACACTCACTCAAATGAGAATGCTAACACCTCACGCTGATCCTACTGGGACAGAAAGAAGGTGGTCCTCTCTGAGAGAGAGAACCAAAGGAAAAAACTCCCAACGAACCAAAGAAGAAATCCACAAGAAAAAACACATTTTAAAAAATAAGAACTTCTTCTCATTCCTAAACTCGATGGCATAACATACATTTGCAAGTTTTGGCTACTGTCAGTTGGACAATATATTTCATTTTCCATTAGCCAGTTGAAGTGATGGATTACCTCAGTGACCTTTATCACATCAGTATTATTCACTCAGCACTTTTTTCTGACTACATCTGT
The DNA here is from genome assembly GCA_013400215.1 of Cisticola juncidis. Lineage (NCBI taxonomy): Eukaryota > Metazoa > Chordata > Aves > Passeriformes > Cisticolidae > Cisticola > Cisticola juncidis. Next base: position 290,297 of record VXBR01000781.1, read on the forward strand.
TGTATTCCCTTCACAAACACACCAAGATGCTAACAGTGCACTCTTGCTATTGCGATTTCCTCACCATGACTGCTCAGGCCCAGCTGCTCCCAGCAAGATCTATAGCTAATGAGATCTCATTTTCACAAGAGTCTCTATACAAATTAAAGATCAAATGATAGCAGAATACTGTAAAACCTAAGTAGAAATATGGTGGTCTTCTGGGAGTTACTCCTTGAAGAACTCCCCACGCCAAGAGTCCAAAACTCCACTGTAATTAAATACACTACCTTGATCTGTCTGCATAAGCAAGATACTTACTTCCATAAGTATCTCAGAAATTTCAGTTATCTGGCATTAAAATACAGATTTCATACAATATTCAATCCTTCATTCCCTAAACCCAGAAAGGTGGGTTTAATGATGTCCATTGCCTGTACAAACAGAGCTGGGCATTGGTTCAGCTTGGACCAACTTTGCTATCCAAAGGGAACACAGACACAAAGCTGGACTGGAACCCAAATTAGAAGTAGTCTATAAGAGACAGATTTGGAGGGGTTGTTGCCGCTTTTCGTACCTTTCCTTTTTCCCAAATCCTCTTCAACTGGAAGTTATTTGTTAATTCTCTCTAAACATGTCACAGTTAGTATCACCCAGTTAACTTGGTGTTTCCCCTTCCTCATGCACAGGCATCTCACATTAGTACTGTACATTGTTCATATTGTTTTTTTCATATTTTCACATGCCGTGATCATGGCAACACATGCTGGTTTGCATTCGGCAGAGAAAGCATTAAACTGGCATAACACTCCTAAAATCCATTGCATTGCATGTGACAAACCAATGCAGCAGGTTTGCAGCACTGCAACAGAAATAGGTGACAGCTAATTGATGTCAGCATAGAAGCCTCTAGTTTCAACAAGCTTTTTTATCCAAAAGCCTGTTTGCCCATTTGCATCAGGGAAGTCTGTTAGAAATGCAGGAGCACAAGGCAGAGCGGGAGAGATGCCATGTGCTGCATTCCATTGGGAATCCTGCTGTTAAGCTAGTGGCACTGGAGAACCAGGCAGGAGACAACGCTCTCACCTCTTGGAGAGGTCACTTTCTGAGTGCTGGTGCAACCTTCCTGAGCCCTGGCAAAAGGTTTTCAGGAAAGAAGGGGCAGAGAGAGAGGAGGGGAGACCAGGTGACGCAGATTCACTCTCACTGAGAGCGCGCCGAACCCCGACCACAGGACTGTGCAGGCAACAAGAGAACACAGCAGATGGGTCAGCATGGATTTGAATACAACAACAAAACCACCAGACGAGAGACACTGGCCAAACACCTCATCTTGGCTTACACTAACTTTGTTACCCAGAAGATAAAATCTATCACGTGCACTCCTGGGCAGCTTCCCTAGGAATATTGATTTTGCTGTTACCACTGATTTCTATTAAAAAACTTTTCAATGACATTGCAGAACAGGGAGACCACCTTATTTCTTTAGCTTTATTTATTCCCAAAGCAAATTCAGAAAAAAGAACAGTTTAAACATTCAGAAAATATTCTTAGAATCCTTCTTGATCTATGAACCACGTTGTTTCTTCCCCTTCAGTTTTCTTTTGCTTTTGTAAACAACACATTAGGAAGTAGAGATTATTTAAATGCAGTCTTTTTGGATAAATTTTTGTGAAGTAATTAAATTAAGAAAGGTAGTCCTACTCCACAGTTAAACATTACTTAGTAGTAGTGACAAGTATTGGAGGGGACACAAAAATTAGTTCAGTTTCTTTACTTGACATTTATGACTAGTTTTCAAAAGGAAAGAATGAAAAACCCCATCCTAGAACCACACTGCTACAAACTGTTTTGACTAAAAGTCTGCTGATGCCACTTAATCAGATACTTCTTACAAGTTATTACAAAGTAATGTAGTCAGCAAGTCCTTCACTTTGAACTGTCACGGTTTCCTGTTTGCATAAAACACAGTCAGTATGAAAAAGTTTACCTCAGTAAAAAACACATTATTTATCTCTCTAGAAACACAGTGTAACAAAGGCTAGTTTCTTACCCTTTATTCTCTTCCATTCTCTCAAAAGAGAATTTATTTTTTTTGCCTTCCTCTACTAGCTTGTGCAGCATTCACGCTGATATTTCAATGTACGCATCAAACAGGTGATAAATTACTATTTAAAGCCATTTTTAGAAAGAGCCCACAAAAAGCAGAATTACAGCCAAGCACCGAAACAAGACAATAGGTTGGAGAATGTGAACCTCCAATGGAAAACAATTCAGCTCATCTGGACCTGAGTTTTGTAAAGGGTTTGGAGTTTGTATGATCACTTACTGCAGGTAGCTAACACAGAGGAGAAAAAGAAGGCACAACCAAAGAGGCCCACATTGAACTGTGGGGACCTCTTCTGCTGAGTGAAGGAACTCCTGAAGGAACAGTGTTCCATATGTTAATAGATGAAGAGTCTCCAAAAAGGAAGCAGAAAGAAGTTACAGAGGGAAGCTCTGAAGAAAGACAAATAGGGAAATCACATGCCTCAGAGTTCAGTGGATGTGTTTAATCCTTATGACCTTTTGCAAGGCTCCTCACCAGTTTTGGTTCTGGACATACTGTCAGTGAAATGTGACTATCATGGCTACAGACACTTGAAGTTCTTAGTGCCTTTTTCATCTGGCATAAAAGTTTCAGGCTGCCACCCCTGCCACTTAAAGCACTGAGGGCCTTTTTTCAAAGGGTCTGACTAACAAGACTGCCAAAAAGGCTCAGCTCAGAGTTGATAAATAAATAAATAAATAAACAGAATGGTACTGGCATCTGGCCGAACCATCGATTTGGTGGATCAATGACTCCCCTGAATGCCTAACTCAGGGATTGTTGAGTTACTGCAAAGTACCAAACTACTCAAAAGGCAGAGAAGACAGGCTGAAAATAAATAAATAAAGGAATGAACCAATCCCAGAGAAGTGCAGAAACCAACCTGAAGGAAGCTCCCCAGGTACTTGGTCAGAAGCAGGGCTGCTGCAGCCCCGCCAAGGAGAGGGCGGGTGAGGCTGGAGCCCGGGAGCAGGGGAGCGCGGGCGGGTGGCACGGCGTGCCCGACTCACCTTGGCGCCTCCACGCAGTTCTGCCGCAGCAGCGGGGAGCGGGCGCTCAGCGACCTGCCGTTCTGGAAGGTTATCCTCCGCCGGGCACTGGAGGGCGGGTGGCTGAAGGTGTGAGCGCGCCTCCTGAACTGAGGGGAGTCCGAGCCCTCCTCGGGAAACGCCTGCCAGGCCGACGACACGGGGGACGCTGGAGGAGTAGCTGGCGGGGAATCACCCGGAGAAGTGTCCTGAAAGGAAGTGCTGGCGGGGTAAGGCCTGAGGCTCTGTGCCCTGAGAGAGCGCTCACTTAACCCACGGGCAGCCAGCACCGGGGCACCAAAGCCTCTCCCCCTTCTGGGTCACGGCCTATTGTATGCTAATTATCACCCAAAGCAGACATCCTTTGATAGCTCGCTCCAAACCAGCAGCGTCCTTCTTCCAAAAAGGGAAAGCGGAGAGAGGAATAAAGCTGTATACGCAACACAAACAACATACTAATTACTCCAAGCATCTTCTCACAGGGAATGGCATTCCAGCTACCAGACTTCTGTCTCTTTCAGGAAAACACAGGAATGGAAAAGGCTAGGGAAACTGCTTTTAGCTAGTTTCCCCGACATATCGCGAGCATACTTCCTGTACCGTCACAGCGACATCCTGGAAGAGAGACTGTTATTACACAGCCAGTTTATGAGTAACTGTAGCAGGAAAACCATAACAGAATCTTCACCTCCTGGGAAAACCAGTAACCAACCCTCATGTGAGGTGAAACTTCAAAAACAGGAAATAAAAAGAAAGTGAACAGAGTTCCGCCCTCTTGCTACTATACAGCATCCCCAGCAGCTGGGCTTAGGTCAAAAATTCTTACTTTCCTAAAGCAACTATTACTTACAGAAAGGATTCTTCACCTTCAGAGCACATCCTTTTATTGACACACGACCTTACTTAATTACTTCAGTAAATCGAGACAGAATCAGAAATTCCTTGCTTTTTGTAAAAGCGAGCGAAGTGCAGGAAAAAAGGACTGGCAATCAGATCAAAGCTGAAGCTTCAAGTCAACATAAACCCCAGCCTTCTTACACCCCCTGCCTCCCAGTGGCAACATCTTTGAGTTCTGTAAGTTGATGTGCTTTGTTCTATTTCCCTCAGTTTAAAGCAGAGCGCTGTATTTACGCTCCATTGACAGCCGTGTATGCAAACGCAGTTTAAGCTAAGCTCCTTACGCACTCTGTCAGAAGCCAGGCTGCTGCAGCGCTCAAAGCTGTCCACACTTCCCAGGCGGCCCCGCATTCTGTTGGCTCCCTGCGAGGAAAAAAAAGGCAAGACATGTAATCTGGTCTTTTCCCCCTTTTTCTGAAGGTTAGGCAAAGATGGCAACACCTGTGCAGGTGAACACAGGGCAGTTCAGGCATGTGACATGACTGACATAAGGCCACACGTCATGGGTCAAGCACTGGACTTTACAAAAAGTGTAATCTGTAGCTGGCCAAACTGCATTTCTCCCACATGGCTCCCAGGAGTTTTAAACCTGCAGCTCTATTGTTTGAGGCAAGTGAGTATTTCCTGACACTTCTGAGGCAAAGTAGCTAAGTCAGCTTTAACAGCTGAGTTCAAAACACTCCAGACTTCAGTACTGTGTGTGCACTGCTCCTGATGGATGCCTCTGACACGCTACAGTCCCATGAGATACAGTTTATCAATATCTAAACATTTCAGACAAATTAAAAGTCCACCTGGGCAAAAGGAGTAAAAGTAGTAAAACCAGGGAGAAATGCCCTCTTGGCAGCAAATCCAGCCAAATAGCACCAGACAAGACAAGACTTTTAATCTATAATGCAGATAAACCTGATGCAATTTTGCTAGAAATTTATGCTAAAGGATCTTTGCTGAATTTGTAACAGTCCTTTAGTTTCACAAGAAAAGGCAGTAGATCCACAATACTTTTGACTACCTTTCACTTCTAAGGGTTGCTGTTGGACACTTCTGAGTGCTGAAGCAAGCTGTTTTCAGTCCTTTATCACAAGGAAAATAGCCTATGTGTTAGAAAAACTATAGACAGAGCACCTCTTGGTATGCTTGCAAATCCAGGGAAAGTTTTGTCAACATCATCAGAATTTATTTAGCTTACTTTTTCCTGGTAAGAGTTATTTTCAAGACTTAAAGAGTGCCCTTTTAAGTTCATTATCCCACTTAAGCACATTACCACTAGATACTCTGCCTGAAGCATCACTTCACTGAATCTCCCAAAAAAACAAGAGCAAGTGTAAGTTGGAAGTTTCTCACTACCTTTGAAAATGCAAACTTCTGGCACTGTAAGAAGGACTTTTTGGTTAAGAAAGCACAACAACAGAAGAGGTTAGTGCAGCATGGAGTGGATGAAATCTGTTCAAGAGGTCAAAGAAAGGTTATGTTTATTTCTCTGAGGTACCTCATTAAGAAGCCTGTTTTTGGTTCAAACCTCACAAAAATAAGATCAGTCCAGCAAAACAAACAAGTGAAGAAGTGACATTCCTCTGGGACTATGTGAAGCCAGGGCACAGAAACAAAGATTTCCTAAAACCAAGTACTGAATGGTTTAAAATACCACTTGATGCTATTTACCTAGCTAAGAAGCCATCCACCAAAGTGTTCCTAGATACTGGTTATTACATAACCTCTTTCTTTCTAACTTTCCTAGGACTGAGGCTGTCTAAGGCTTTCCCCAGCTTATACTGACTTCTAACTTTCATTGTAAAATTTTATCTGTAAAAACATGGTGAATGCCACTTTATAAAAACAAAACAAAACTAATTTAAGTTCTTTCTTGGTCTCACTTAAATGAAGATGGCAACTTACACATAATTAGCTCTATTGCATGAATACCATCTGCATCTGCCTTTAGGAGGGGAAAACACACTGCATCAATAGGTATTAGTGCTTAAAATACCTTTAAGAATTAACCGTGATCTGTTAGGCTTGTTGTAATAGCCTGATGAAGTATGAGAACTACTGAAACAGTCATTGTGTATCATGTGTATGTACATAACACACCTGCACAGAGACATTTGTATGTAGCTGCTTTAAACAAAAAATTAGTGGTTGAGCTGCACTCCAAGTAATTTTTCTTGGTCTTGCATTGTGTAACCTTTCGGGGGATCTGCTAGGATGAATCCCTATGTGTATCATGACTCACTGCAACATACTGCTATTTCTGATCCATTGCACTGTCAGGGTAAAGATGAGATGACCTTTCTCACAATGGCAAACCTGCTTCATAAACAGCAAACTTCAAATGGCCCTAATTCAGATTCAGGTGTCTACTTCTCGTGAACTCAGTCATGGGCTGTGGTAGAGCCTTATATTATAATATGCAGCTTGTCTCAGTGGCCCTGGTGAGAAGAAACATACTATACCAAAACCCCCTACATCTATTTAGAGGGAAATTTCCCTTCAGAGATTTTTCAATTTAAGCAGTGTATTTCATCCAAATGACTCTTCCTTGACATGATTCGAGTGCCAGTGTGGCTGTAGAAGCTTTATATCAGCCATCACTTCTTTCACAGCCACTGCAGGGTTAGTGACCCACCACTAGAGCTAGATCACTTGCCAGTCACATGTCCCTTAGATGTGGAAAAGAAACCAGACACATCAAAGGCACGACTGTAGCTGTCACCATTTGATGATATTCCAAACTGTTGAAATTACCCGGATCTTCTGACAGCCATCACTCTTTTGCTCTCTTTTACACACAGTCACTCCCTCTTTCTCTCTCTCCATATTCAGACTAAGTCCCTAGTTTGTAAAATCTGCTACACGAGAGAGGTCAAATTTGACCAGGAGAGTTTTAATGCTAATTTGAATGCTAGATCATATTGACACCTACCTGTAAATTCTAAGGATTCTCTCTGGCTAAGAGTATTTGGTTTCCTTTGTTAGGAATATACATGGCATCCTACATTTGCAGGTTACTTTTTGACATGTCTATGTAAGCTGCAGGACAAGTGCAAGTTAGTGCTTTTGAAGTTACATTAAGCAGAAGGAGCTTAATGTCACTGGTCCAAATTATCCCATACTCAGCTCATCACATTTCCTCTGTAATTACACACTGGATCCCAGGCACACGGCCCTCTTCAGATACTTCTCTATATGCCTCTTCTCTGACTCACCCTTCTGAGCAGAGAACTACACAACAACTGCCATTAAGACTTCTTTACCAGAAGACTGTTTAATGATTATCCCTAATTTCACATAATATCTGTCTAGGAACATTAAAATTAAGATCGACTCACTTTTTAAGACTATTGCTTTTTATTCCCCTGCAAAAGAAACTTTGTTACTAGTTTCTAAAGATGCTTAGTGCCTAATATGGGCAAGTGTAGCTATGAGCTGGAAGATATTACTTCTCAGAATAGAGAGATTGCCCATATATGCAGGTACATTTATTCACACTTTGCAAAAGCAATAACATGTCTCTTTATGGGATCATGTAACCATCCTGACTGAATTTTATTCTGAAGCAACACATCTAGCAACACTCAACGAGCTCACTTGCCACCTACAACGAATGTTCACTGTTCAGAAATTTGTCCTTTTTCCCCTCAATATGTGTGGCTTTACAGAAAATATTCTAGTACAGTTAAGTCACAATCAACCCAGCTGTAACTCTCAGGGATATTGTTTCATTAAGGATTAATCAGACTGAGGACAAAACAAAGAAAAATCTGATAGGTCTTTAGCTGTCAAGGTTATCTGGGACAGCTGATGATAATGAGTTGTTAAACCCTTACCCTTGAGAAGATATTTTCCAGAGAGCTAGTCAAGGATTTCTTTGCCTTGTTTTTCAGAATGTCGAGTTTAAACCGGCCACCACTGGTGGTGTTTTCTGGAATCGCACTGTTAGAAATGACCTGTTGAAATGAGCAAGGACACTACTCAGCTTCAGCAATTCTTTTTTTAATTGTGAAGATTATTTCCAAAGACTAGAGCTGAACCAGGTTACATAAGAAGCAAAATATCCTTGGCCTTATTAAAAAAAACTCACACACTACACTCCTTCCAAAAAATAAAAAAAAGAAAAAAAGAAAAAACACAAAAAACCAAAAAAACCCCACCAAAACAGTCTCCTAAACAAACAAACCCACAGTTAAAGACACATTCCATCCCAAAGACTATATTGTAAAAGCATACCAATTTAACAATACTGTTGCCCATTTAGTTTCCAAGGTAAGTTCACAGTTTAAACTAAAAACAATGACCTCTTCATTCTTATTCTTCCTAGATATTATTGCTTGGGCATGGGAATCAAAGAGGAAAGAAAAAAGAAGAGTTATCCTCACACTGTAAGGAAATAGATATAAAATTAATTGGCTGTCTTTCTTCCTGTGATGTCCCCTCAAATTATAAAACCCAGGCAAGCCACCATAAATTAAATTAGATTTCTTTTTCTGTATAGTCCTTTCTTAACTACAATACTCAGCTTCAGGTACTCCTGAAGAAATCTAGCAGTGGTCCTACAAGTAATTAAGACAGCATTTGAACGGGCTGGGAAGGGGGAGAGGAATAATACACAATCAAGCTTTACCGACGGTGCTTCACCAATGTGAATGTGCGTTTTCTGCTTAGTCTCACAGAGCTGACGGAGATGTAAGATCACAAGTTCATTTTCCTCCTGGTCATTTTCAGGCTTCATTTTCTGTCAGTAACAGCAAAGAAAGGAGTTGGTCTTTCAAGTCATGATTTATTTTTCCTTCTTTTGTAGGTATCCTTGAAATTAATATACTGATACATGAAATGCCAGAGTGCACAGTTATTATGTCGAATTGCAATTCTGTCTGTGTGCCTTCACACTCCAGAGCAAGATAAAACAAAAACTGAAAAATGTTGCAGGCTGTAGAGAGAAAAGAGCCTTACACCCACACATTTTGTCTTCTAAGATTGTATATTACTATACAGGCTTCTAAATGGCATAAGGAAACCAAGCCACTCTATTCTTCAGGAGTCCAGAGAGGAGTACAGCCTTTGGAAGCCTAAATCATTGTGTACTTCATCCACTAGAGTATGTTAGCTTATACCAGAATGTTGTGCCAAAGTAAGTGAAAAAAGACAAATTCTGAAAATGCCGGACACATTTCTGATACCTGCATGCCCCTCCTGCTCTCAGTCTACTCCCACATCATTTTCAAGCAGGGAAATGTGTTTATAGATGAAAAACTAAGTTCTTAACAAAAAATATACTCTACATAAGAACACAGAGTATCTCAGCAAATTTGGAAATCAAAATTTTTCCAACAGCAGTGTCTCACACATGAGGTTCAGTTGGAGCACACTATCTCAGTATGATTTTTGGTGGAAAAATAGTAAATTCTAGATCAACTACACAACAAACCAAACAAATCAAAAGCAAAAATACCTAGTCCATTTTATCATGGTCTTTTTCAAATTAGGAAGAAAGCTCCTAAGGTATTACCTGAACACGTTCAAAAATGTCTGCTTGCTCATTGTCAGTTAGCGATGACAGATGTCTCTGAATTACAAGTTTGGCTCTTGGTGGATAGAGTCCTAGGAAAAGAATGGACCATTAAAGATTCTCAAATGAACTCTCAAAACACTTCTGAGCAAAACAACCTTAGAAGATATAAATCTGCATTTGAGCTTATACAAGCTAAATGTATGACTTGTATATACAATGTAGTATATATGATACAAAATAATTGAGGCTTTGCTAAACCACATGGCTTTGTCTCCTTTCTTTAGCAACAAAAATATAACCAGCAGCAGCTAAGTGCCTGGCTCCTGTGTAAAAGGTTGTGCTCCAATGGTTAGTGAAACCACCAATGGTTTCTGTCCTAATGCCAAGAGATCACTGACAGCTGGAAGCCTGACAATTGTATGGGAGAGGAGGAGGAAAGGAACAGATCAGGGTTATAATGGGAGAGATAACCAGTACATAGAATACTTGGAAGTTTTCAGATGCTTTTAACTTAAAAATTTAGATGCCTTTCTGCCCAATAAAAGGATAGGGGAGAGGTCATACCAGAGAATTGAAAACACTTTTAAAAGCAAGAACAGCATAAAAGCTGTAAGGATAAAGGAAAGAATTTCTGATACTCAATAAAGTGCATATTTTGTCACAGAGGTAATTCTAGGAAGCTACAAAAAATTGAGTGAAAACAAACCCCTGTAACCAGATGAAGATGAAGTTTATGAGACTCCTACTATGGTACTCTAGTTGATGCCCCAAAAGAGATTTTAGTTTGATACTAGTACTTTTCAAGTTACTTACACTGCCTTATACAGCAGCCTCTAGAGTTTATAATTTACAGAAAGCTTTACCAGCTTAGCTTTAACACTTCTGAATACTTGTTGTTAAACCTGGAAACTGTAAGTCACAGCCTAGCAAAACTTCACCCCACTAGGATTTTACACTTGGCTTTTCATCCACTAGAGGGAACCAAGTTGGCAACAGTGACTTTCAATGAATGGGAGAACTGTAAATATAGAGACCCACCATAACCACACCAGCAAATACAAGACTATTTGCTTTTTGTAACATACTTCATACTTGCTTCTTTTTTTTTTTTCTTTTTTATACAATACTTTGCAAGGACACATAGAAGAGTGACTATAAAAATAGGAACCTAGCATTTTAAAAAAAATTCTAGCTTCTATGACTTTCTGCACGTGTTCTGGCATACTTCATCTCCAATGACACCACACAAGTTTGTCTATTCATATCTCAAGTCAGGTAGTTGCCTTAACTTTCTTTATTAATCTCCTAACTTAATAATTTATTTTTTCATAATATAACTAGATTTCGAAGTGTGTGAGTGAATAAACACAAAGAAGGAAAAAATAACCCCACACAGGAAAGAAGGAACACACAGGAAAGAAAGATCCTTTTTGATCACGCCTGTCTTTTTATGAGTCATTTTGAAAGCATGCAACTTGAGAAAAAAAAAACAACAACCTAACAAATGGAAGGTCAGCTGGTGAGTTTTGCTGCTCTGCTTAGGAAAGGTATGATGATGCAAGAGCATGAATTTACAACAGAAGCTATACTATATTCTGTTGCACTATCATTACTGCTAACACGCCACCTAAATACGGTAAGAATTGCAAACTGGGATACTTTTCCCTCTGCTCTTACATTGTCTAAGTTATTCCTCTAGAAAAATCAGCAAACCACAATTAGAAGATAAACTCAGCTGCTACCTTCAATTCTTTCACAAAGTTTGTGCAGTGAATGCATAGGGCAGGCCTCACACAGTTTAATCTGTGTCTTGGCACTTTGCAGGGCTGCAGCAGTGCTGAAGGCTTGCTTCAGGGTCAGCATTACTTCATCAACCTGCATGGGAAGGAGGGAAAAGAGAATATAAACAAAAATACACACCATATACAGAAAATTAGATTTATAAATCACATCTCAGACAGGTGCTTTACAACTAAAGAAAAAGACAAAACTATACAAACCCATTTGCTGTTTTCTAAAGAGATCAAGGTTGAATTCCCAGCTTTCTGGCTTTTCTGTAGGTGATTACCATTTTTAAGTTCTGCCAGACAGTGTAATTTTGATATCTAACTGCAGCTACTCAAGCTTACTGGGAACACACCCACTATTTTAAGAAGCTGCAAATGAGAATTTTTGGCTTAAATATATGCAGGCTATATAAAAAGCACTAATTTCTTTAGCTTCAAGTCTCTCCTGGAAACTGCACATGTTCCTTTTTAACCTCTGTCCTCCCACCACTGAAGCATTTTAGCACAAACCCCCACAGACCCATCCCTGCTGCCAGACAGGAGCTTCCCACAGCAGTCCACTTTTCTCCTGTATACCAGACTGCCTACCAGTTCCATTACAATCACTACATTTCCTTAAGTACTATGGCCTGCCCTGCAGTCTGCCCCGATCTTTCCTCTGCTGCTGTCACAAACACAGCAGTACTATGCTCCCACACACCAGCACTAGAAAAGCTCAGCTTGTATCTGAGAAAGGTTGAGCTCACAGCATTTATCCACATTCATTCAAATATGCTCCCAGACCTGGCATACAAAGCACCTGGAGCTCCCCCCTCTGTATTTCAGGGGAATACAATGCTTATCAAAAGCTGTTTGCTCGGTCTTAGCATTAGCACGGAAAGAGGGAGACAGCAGATTGAGAAAAATTTTAGGAACAAAATCAGTATTTTACTTCAGCATCAGGTCCTCACTCTGCTTGTTACTTTGTTTTATAAGGAGGAAGAAGAAAACTGAAATATTTGAGACCAAAATCATGGAGTTTAACACTAAAAACATAGATTTTATTGAGGATCTATCACTTGGGGGGAAAAAAAAAAAGTAGAAAAGGAACCTGAATGTAGAAATTTGAACTAGTTTGTGCCCCACTATATCTAGGTTCGTTTGTTTGCTTTAAACCTCATAGTTTTAAGCATTACCAGTAATTTCTGGGTGCTTTCTCTTCTTCGCAATAAAGCAGAACACTGAACAGTGAATGTTCATCTTGCAACATGGACTGGTAAGTTATTTAAGCTGGCTGCAATCCCTCTCCAACGCAAGACCCACAGAAGAGTGCTAAGCATACGGATTATGACTACCCTAAAATCATAAGAACTATAGCACAAACTATAACTAGGCTTGGAGCCAATATACACAAGCCTCCCAATGCAGCCTGCCTGGCAGTGCAGAATCTGGAAAGCTCTTTCCTACCACAGTCAAATTGCCACCAGGATCCAAGTGACTGCATCTGAAAGTAGCTCAGGAATGTTTACTACATATTGCAGTGTGGGCATACCCACAGGTATCAGTACTAGAATAAGCAAAGAGGTTCATAAAAACATGGGGGTTTTATACACCATTAAGCCTTTGAATGATGCATGGTCAGATTCATCAATAGGTCAGATGTAACATTTTCTCTTACTACAATGATAAAGCTGATTTCATAGCAAGCTCCCCTTTTGACAAAAGTGCACCCTCAGCTGCCATATACATCTAGAGCTGTTAGCTTTTGGAGTTTTATTGATGTAAATCTACTCACTCTCAAGCTAGGCAATGGATAAAAATCATATTTTCATTAAAATCATAAATCATACTTTCAGATAGCTAGGAAAGTGATTTTTAAGTTTATCTGAGAAAGAGTTAGCAGCTGTTACCAGCACTAACAAACAAACAGAAACAAACATGTTTCAGAACAGGAAACAACTTCTTTTAAAGTGTCACGGTTTTAAAATAAAAATGGAACAGTCAAAATTATTTCCTGTATGCATCTCACACTATTAAGCTACCTGTTATCAGTAAAATCAGTGGCATCTGGAACTTCAGTTAATTGATTCATACTATATACAATGTCCAATATACTTTTTTTGTACTGATATACATCAACAAATACTATGCTTTTCTTCTTCTGTGATCAGATGCTGCTATTTTCTCCTCCTGAGGAAGAAAATAGACTACAGGGAAAAAGCTAAAGCCAGATGTAGGCTTAAGAGACATGCAGGATAAGCCAGTAGTTTAAATCCTATCCTGAAGGGTGTGTTTGGGTTTTATCATCAGGTTTGTTACTGATTCAACATATGTCTTTACAAGTCTCTCAGCAGTTAGAGTTGGAGGAGTTACAATCAAATACAGAGCCCAAATATGCTCACAGTCCACGTGCACAGACACACCCATATGGATTCCTCTATTTGTTACTGATGCATGCATGAGCAGGGCAGCAGGATGTGGCTGTGTATGAACAGAATGCACGTGTTTCCTATTGCCAGTTTGCATATGCACAGCTGAGCCTTGCACCTGAGCACATGTGACCACTGGGGCTCAGCTGACACAGCAGAACAACAGGGACTCCTATAGCTCAGGAAATGCCTTGCAAATGCTCTGATGAAATGGTTAGGATCACTAAAAAATACTCACCAGAGACTCACTTGCGCACTGGAATACATAGCAAACATACTGGCTTAACCCAGGTTCCACAGATTCCCGGCAAATAAAACCAAAGTGATCAACGTGTTTTATACCCTAAAAGAGTTTAAAGACAGCATTAGTGGACTATTTTATAAACAGGTTTAGCTTCCAAAAATTTTTTTTTTAAATTTGAACTATAAATGCATACCCCCAATGATCTATTTTACAAGTAGTATAAATATTTTTTAAATTGCTTTTTGTATTTAAGTTATATAAAGATCTTTATACAATCAAAACCAAAGTTATACAGCAATAAATCAGACCGGAATTTATTCCACTAGCAAAACTGTATATATACAAGGAAGCAAAGTATAGACTGCTGGGTTGTATTTGGAATTGCATCCACAGGGAAAATTTGCTGTTATAAGCCCATGCTAAAACACAGGATTTGAGAAGTATCAGGGTAGCAGCAGACTCTTGTCTTCCTGTAATACATGTTAGGACCAAAAAAAAAAAAAAAAAAAGAAAGAGGGAAAAGGGAATGAGTGGCAACATGCAGAATTCCAACTAAATTCTGGAATAAATTCTTTGAGACTGAGTTACATACCAGAAATTTCAAAACTTACTACACATTACTACTGACACTTTTTTCCAAGATCTTAGTATAACAGCTTGACAGGGAACGCTGCCTTGCTAAAAACAGCACTGAGAAGATCAAAGACAGCTACTTCCTAAGAAGCACTATATTTCCAGTCTCAATTCATGGAACATGACTCACTATTGTTAAAGCTTTTGCCAATGTTTTTATCATCTGAGTATGGTAATAGTCAGTTTTCTCCAAATGAAAGCCTAATCCCTCAAGTTCAAAGACAACAAATGCCAGAACACGGATGCTTGGATCCATCTCCAAAGAAAACACCTATATCATAAAAGAGAGGAGGAGGCAAAGCAACTTGCCTGTCACTACAGAAAACACCCGAGACAAAATTGGAAAAGCAGTATGTGACAGACTGAACATATTGTCACTGCACACTGTTTTTAAAAACAAAATTCCAAAAGTCACTTCAGAGGAGCAGAGGATTGCTAAGATGACACAAATGGCATTAGTTGAACCACAGTCCAGCTGATCTTAACTTCATTTTCTCGTGACATATGAAGTCTTCAAAAGCATGACATAAAAGAAGTCAGATGTATACACATGTTGGTCTACAGAACAGTGAAGTGTTGACCTCTGTTTTGCAAGAAAACATATTTATTAAAGGTGGTTTGGTGAGATGCCAGTTCCCTCCTTACTGACGGTGCCTGAACAAGTCTACTGCTGTCTCGACTTCTCAGTCTCCACAGGAGAACATTTGAGGGGGGAGACAGATGTGACACTTGCCCTACTGAAGCACAAATAGGACAGCATGTTCCTAAATCAACAGTATATCCACAACATTTCTTTAAGATGGTGGCTTTATGAGGTCATGACAAGAGAGTCAAGTTTTCTGTTTTTATGGGTTCCCTCAAGGGGAAGGCTGCAACAAGAAAACTTCTGCAGCTATCTGATATCTGAGTTTAGACTGCACACACAGAGGTTTATCATCAATTATGTCTGCTGCTTGACAATTATAAGGAGTGTGGATAATTATTTGAATGCAGCAGCTCAACCATGCTTAAACTATGGGATAAAAAATACCTCTATTAGACCAAACATAGAGAATCCAGAATGCACACTGGCAATAACATCTCCTTTCCATTGTTTGTAAAGCTCGGAAGGACAAATATTCCTAAGCCACAGTCCAACAATACACAGTAATTCACTGCCCTATAAATACGTAACAGAGGAGCCCTGGGGCTAGCATCAAGTTTTTAAAGGAAGTACTGATGAGGTTTAGGCAACCAATTCTTAGTCTTGAACAAATTAATATTTTATTTTATTTGAATACAGGAACCTCTCAACTTCTCTAAAGTAACTGTTTCACATAAAAGAAACCAAACAACCAAACAAAGAAAAACAAAACTCCCAAAGTATTGTGACTGCCTCTTTGAGTTATTTAAGAATGCAAACTAACAGAAGCTTTGCTCCAAATGAAAGTGAAGAGGTGGCATGAAAAAAGCCCAACACACAGAATTACCTGACACGATTTACTGTACAAAGTTATTTTCCTGAGGGAATGCTGGGCCTTGAAGGTTTTCCATGGTCTTATTGGTCACTGTACTTTACAGTCAGCAGAAAAAAGACTGTCATCTCTTAGGACTGCTTTGTTTGACTATTATAAGTATGTATATACAACCCAGGAGCCCAGTACCTAAGCTGAAGTGTAATTTCAGTACACCCAAAAAGCAGGACAAGATCCAAGTCATCTGCAAATTCTGCTTTCCATACCTCTGTTTTAAGTATCATTTTGATCTGTATTTATTATAAAGCTATTGCTACATTGTTTGATTATACGGTCCCATTCTGTATTTTATTAGCTTTTTTCCTCTACCAAAAGCAATACAAATGTTAAAATGCAGAATCAATTCAAGGACCTGGACCTTTAGTTGGTAGATGAGGACTCCAGCTGAGTTACAAATATTGCCTAATTCTTAATTTGTCTAAGCACTGGTAGCCCAGTCACACAAGAGCAGACTTGTTATTAACATTAAAATGAATGCACTTGGGGGTGAAATACAGGTTTCAAGAACGCCAAAAGTGTACTTTAAACTAGAATAATCATGTTTAAGGAGGCCTGAAGTAATGATGTGGCATGGCAAATGAAAAGAGATGATAAAGTAAGACTTCAAACCAAAAAATGTCTGTAGTAACTGGTGCTGAACAAGAGCGAGATGGAAAGGTGAACATCTTAGCCTTGACATTTAACTTTACAAGAAATAATTATTTATTACTGAACATAGCTAGGTACACCTATTGACATATTCTCCCAAAGAAATGATGCAGGTGAACTGCTGTTTTTCTGAAGGACTGATTTGATGCTCTCCTCGTTTCCTTCTGAAGGCTTTCGGGAACTTATCTGCTCAGAAACAGTACACTCAGAACATCCCAAATGGAAATTAAACTGCTTCCAAAAACATATCCAATACTGTCCCAAAGCAGAACAGTTTATACTTTGTTTGCTGACAAGTGATTGAAGTTGCTGCTAATACATAGCTCAGACTGGTGATTTTGCACTCATGTTTTCTGGACTTTTCTGGAAAAAGAATTCTACTTTTTATTTTTCTCCTGCCTATAGACCAGCAAGGCAACACAGCTGAAGAACAAATAAAATCTTTTTTTCCTGATGATCTACATATTGCATCTTATGAATGCTTACCTGAGAGCACGAGGAGATATCTTTAAAATTCTTTTCAAACACAACAGATTTGGTATCTGGACTGATGAGGTTAACTTCGAACCTTCCAACCTAAGGGGGAGAAAAATAAATCCAATTTATGACTGTCTTGGGGGCACAGCATTTATAGCAACAAAAATGTCTGAATCTCACCCTTTCTTGTTCACATAAAGCACCTTTTGGCACAACAGCTTAGTCAGCAGGAACAAGGGTGCCAGGGTGCTGTAATTCTGCCTATGTTGAGTAAGAATATTTCAGCAAGAGCGATACACTCAGCTGAATAACAAAAATTACTTGAAAAAAACCCACATCTTTTCTTCCCCTCCCCCACCTGTTTTCTTCAAGTTATTTTAGTCCAAAGATCACAAGTTTGACAGGCAATACTAAAACCTTTAAGAAACAATGTGGTTAAATTAAAAGCTGAAAAAAATGGGAATTCTTGGTTTTTAAATTATACCATAGGTTAGCTGAGAAACTAAGATGATACTTTTTGGTTTGCACTAATTCCAAATGAGAAAAAGTACGTTCTGTAGCAAACTACCTTTCAGCTTTCCCAAACTCTTTCTCAAGCGCAAAAGAATTTATTCTACAGACCTCACAGATTTTGCCAGCTAAATCCTTTCATTACTAATGATAACCTGTGGCTTTCTGAAGAGCAATGCATTCTCACTTCAGATATCATTTCCCCAACAGAATAAAAAACAACAATGACCCTTAAAACAAGCAGAAAGACAAAATCCAGGCATTTAGCCCACTGTTATTTTAAGGTCCAAAGATTTTTCCTTTTATGGGTCACCTCCTTTATGTGCCCTTCTGTTTTCTCAAAACCAGTTCCAAAGATGTGAAACACACTTCAGGCAAGAGAAGAAATAATCACTGAATGAGTCTGAAGGAAGAAGCCTTCAGTACAGAGATATTTGAATAATTATCTGGTTAAGAGGAGACATTAATACAAACTATCAAAAAGAGGCTGGCTCAAACACAAGGCTGTGGAAGTCTTATGTGAAGTTTTTCCTTTTTAAGCACACACAAAAAAGGTGTTGTTTGCATGGTAATCTCCCTTAATTCTCTTTTTGAAAGAATATTCATGTCCTTCAGCTAGGTTCTAAATACCACCAACATAGGCAATCCAGAAATCCATATAAAACAATTATTTCACTAAAAACTCTCATCCTTTAAGTGATTACTCCATAAATAATTACTTTTTCTTAAAATTTGCCTGAGCTCATGAATCGAGGTGAAAAGTTCAGCTACTTGTGTTCCAACCATTTATGAACAGATACAAAAATATTTATTACAAATCATGAAGACATACTGGATCCATACTTATCTTGCAAAACCTGTGTCAAACTGCACAAGGGAAGAGGATACAGTACAAAACCAACAGGAAACTGCTCGTCCTAGAACACACCTGGAACAACATTGTCCTGTTCTTCTCAGAATCAGAGGGCTGAACATGACTGGGTGCACTTGCGTGTCTTCTGCGGGACTGTATCTTCAGGTTTGTGTCATGAACCCTTCTCTGCATCACTGCAGTGACACTGCTGCACCGGGAGCGAAACTCCTGCTGCTCATCAAAGCCAGAGTCCTCCAAAATCCTCTCTGGAAAGCAGCCACGAGTGCTGGCCAGGTTGGTCAGGTTGGTCTGGCTGCCAATTGTAAACATGGCAGTATGCCCTGAAGTACTGTTTGGGCTGTCCAGTTCCTCAAATGGGCTGTCCAGAGGAGAAGCTGACACATTTTCTTCACACAGGGGCAAGTCCAAACTCGACTCATTATTCCGCTGCTCGTTTAACATTTTCAGGCGCTGGCGCTCATGAAGGCTGAATTTCTCTATGCAGTCATCAATCAGTGTGGAGGGAGCTTTCTTGTGAGCCACTGTCACCTTTCCACAGTACAAGACCTCAAATTTTTGAGAGTCATAGAAGGCATCTTCACTATCCTTACTTGGTTTGGCATCTTCTTTCAGTGCTGCTTTAGAGACTTGCCTTATGCTGCTGATGACATCAGGAACCTAAGGGGCCAGTGTGAAAGGCCTTTTGAGTAACCACAAATGAGACAGCAGAGACAATGATGCATCAAGCATTTGTTAAGGTAAGTACTTACACAAGCTATTTTTCCAGCAGCATGCCACAAGCTTCTTGGCAAAGACTATAAAACCAGTAAAGTCTAAATTCTGTATGAGCAATTTATGCAGTGGAAGCACAGCAAATAATTTCTGATTTTTTTCCTGGAATGTCTTCCAGTACACAAGATTTTAAATTACCAGAAGGTCAATTGGCAAATGTTCACATCCTTTTTTTGTTTGTTTGTTTGTTTTTACTAAGATGACCTTCTCTTTTCCATTGTCCTCTGCCCACACTGGCATGTTTAATGCGGTATTCTGTAAAAGGCCATCACTGTTCCTTTGTTTTTATTTTGCAGAGCCATTTATTCTATTCTTAAGACTGTTTTGGGAGCAGTTTAGTGCAAAAGAGACCAGCAATCTCCATCAATTTCAACTGACAGGTCTGGAATAGAGGTAGCAAGAACATGGACATTTTACTGAAGTACCATGTACAATTGAATTAGGTCTCACTTACTACCAACTATAAAAATCCATCCTATGACACAGTTCACCTTAAGGTCACACTTCTCTGCTGCCTAGTCACTGTGCAATTAAGTGGCACACACAAATCTCTCTTCTCCTCTGCACTCCTGCAATACCTTGTAGGGCTGAACTGCACATCTCCAGAAGAAAGGCACAATTTCAGCCCTGTATCACACTGTCTTTCAAAGATACCTGGTTCATCTTCCATTTTATCCCCATCACCCTGGGAGGAGTCTGCTCTCAGTACCAACATATTTAATATGCAAGCTCGGTTTTCATTTTGGCTTCACAAAAGAAAACAAGGACTTACCCAAATCTACTAACTGCAGATCAGAGTGGTAATAGTTGCTATTTTGACGGTACCTACTTGTCTGAACCATATCTCTTTCCCACATGTCCCATTTTCTCTAGAAGTACAATGAATGGCATCACACTGCATTAATTGGGGAAGTTACTAGTGACAATGAGATAAAGAGAGATCATCAATCCAACTTTCTTTGCAAGAGAAATCAGTTCTCAACATTCAACTAATCCAGTATAATCAATCAACAGCTTTCATATTCTATACAGCTTCCCACTGTAAAATTTGATATTTTTCTATAAAAATATCAAATCTAAAAAAACCTAAAGATTTTTTCTATTAAAATAAGGTAACTTTAAAGTCACACCTTAGTAAATAATCCATGCCCCTACAGTATCTCTTTCTTTGAGTCACATGATACCAGCTGAAGCTTGCTACTGAGGCAGCAATCTCATATACCAACACTTTTGCAAGTCACAGTGGAAAATTACCTCATCTTAATCCCCATCTCCCATTACACACTCCTCATCGCTTGGGCATTCAACTCAAATCTACTTCCAGTTCATTTACTGCAAAATGAAGTTCAATTACCCTAAGGTCTGCTGACTGTTTGGCTTCTGTCCCTTTAGATGTCACCATGATCTCAGTTTTCAGTGAGGCTAAAAGCTAAGTCTAGATCTGACACAGATACGAGAGTGTCACTATTCTTCCCCCATTCTCATTACCGGGCTGCTTTACCATCACCCAAGGTGCACTTCCTTCCAGCCATGGCACTTCAGCTGCACATGCACAATCCTCACTTTGCACTTGCCTGTTTGCATTCCAAGAGAAAGCTCTTTTTCCACTGATCAATCTCTTATTCTCTCTATGACCTGTGCTTAAAGAAGCTCTAGAGTTTAAATTCCTTAGTTCTCTATTTTAACAAAATTCACAAACTAGCTATCTTTTAATGAAAATTTCTGGTTTTAGAATCCAGGAGCTGTTACAGGGTAATTCACATATATTTCTATTCAAAGTACAGTGACAAATGATAATTCTATTCAAAATGCATACACTTTACACACAATCAACTAGAGTAACCATTGTCAGCTGTTTAATCAGCAACTTAATTTTTTTTTAAGTGTATCATCACTTCCACTCCAATAACTGAGGTTTGCCTCCTGCTCATCACCTCTAAGACAAAAAAACCTGGATATTCCTAAGTCTTTCTAAAAATACTGAATAGCCTCCTAACATCCTCCCCTCTCCTCTCCCTCACCAGCAAATGTCCAGATAGGTTGGGGATAAGACACTACCAATTCTACCCTAACAGTAATACCCATCCATTCATATTCTGTCAGAGATCTCCTTCAAAAATGCACAGAGTTTTAACTGCAATTCTACTTAGAAAAACCCACCACCCTAAGTATTCTGCTGTTTATCACTTTTACTTCCATCTTTTCCAGATTGTGTATGCTCTTCAGACACTAGTAGTTAAGCCACAATTGTTATTTCAGTATCTCTGCTCCCCAGAAAGCTTTTGCAATACATAAATTGCTACAGTATTTTCACTTGTACATAGAGGGATCCTAGCATTACAGCAGGGGTTTCAGCTCATACAGCCCAAACAATCCTTATTCCCTGCTTTGTTTAGGTAAACTTTTTACAGGCTATGTTATTTTTTGGGTGCTCCCTCATCAGCATTCTTTTTTTTCTCCAACCGATAGACAGAACTGAAATAAAATATCAAAATCAACATTTTGAGACCTGTTTAATCTCTGTGGTTATGAATAGTTCTTATATATAGATGAAGACAAAAACAATGTAATGCAACACAGGGATATCACAATTGATAACTAATATCTGTCAGAAGCCCCAGAAACAGTTCCAGATACTTCTTAGTTGTTCATGGGTACTCACAGTAGCATGTTCTAAAAACAGCTTTAAGTATAACATTTAAGACAGATACTAACATTGCCAGGCTATTAGTCATGCACATGAATTTCACTGGCCTTTAGTGTACAGGAGAAACTGTGTGCTGCTGCTGATGTACTCAGTGACTGACAGGGGCCAGCCTGTGCTGTTACACCTGACCCTCTTCACTCCCAGAGTGAGACGTTCTTATCAAGAACCAAGAGCTACTTCTGAGATGTACCTGATCAGAGTACAGTATTTTCATGTAAGGATTTGACTTTGAGCAAAACCCCTAAGTGGGGGGATCAAGTGGAGTCTGAACAACAGTTTGCATCTGTTTTCCTGAAATGCAAGGTTCAGGAATAGTTACATAATTATCAAGCATACATCCCATATGGCTTTTTACACATTTCTTTGATATATATCATTGGGTTTCGACATTTTGCCCCCTCTGTGTATCAAGAAATCCCAGTCATAGAAGTTTCACCATCAAAGTTGTGTAACTTTTTTGGATTTGGATATTAGCTTATTATTTCCTAATTTCAAAATTGCAGGGCAAAGTTAAACAAGCTAATAAATGGAACAGAGCTTTTAAAATACTGAATTACCTGGATGAAAATTCTTAACTACTTTTAGAAATCAGTTTAGGAATATTAAGACAGCAGACTCCTGAAACAGTCAAAACTTACTAATGTGTTTTCAAGTTCTAGTATTTCCCTGCAGAAATCTCATAAAATTAAGCAGCCAGAGAGAAGAAATACGATTCTTACTCCTGAAACCACAGGACCACTGACAATCTTCCTGGACATCTACTACCAGCTGTAACAGCAGAGCAAAATTAAAGGTTAAATAAGTTATTGTACCGGTTTTTAGTATTCACCTGAATATAAAGAAATGAAACCCTAAACTATTGAGGCTGATCTATTAAACTGATCTATTTAACACACTCAGTTGTTTTGTTTTGGTTTGGGTTTTTTTTTTGGTCAAGTCTTGAAGACAGTTGCATCCAGAAGAAAGACTGGATTAGACAGGGCTACAAGAGTCTCCAGTGAACAAAGGTGGATGTCCCCTTTTTGCTGGAGTGATAACTTTCAAATGCATCCCTTGGTAATTATTGAGCAGTGCTTTCAATTTTAATCCAAACTTAGAACTTGAATGCTATAAATATTACAAAGAAGAACAAAATTCACTGGCTGGATTCCATTATTTCCACAGACGAACAGAATTTCGCTGTAGAGAAGCTGCAGCCCTTCCTAACTTGTGTCTAGCTTCCACATGGAAAAATTCAGTCTGGAATTTATTAACAAAGCAAAGCCCCTCTTCACAGCATAAGGCTTATAAACAGAACTGTGACTGTGAAGTACTAATCTAACAAACATGCCTAATAAATGTGACTACTTAATGACAGCATTTTTAGCAAGGCAACTATTTTCAAACCAAGGAAAAAGCTCAACCCATCTCACTCCATCACCACGCAAAGTGCAGTGGCAGATCCCTTGCACCGTACAAAGAAACGGGGCATGAATTAACTTCACACACACACACACACACACGACAGGAGCAGTCAGTACCTTCTGGTGTGAGATCCAGCTCAGAAGCAGAGGCATGTCCAAGCCGAACTGTCACCGAACCTCAGTGTCACGAACACCAAGACTCAGGGACAGACTCCTGGCATAAGTGAGTGCAGAAAGGATCTCCCTCTTACAAAGGGCTGGCAGTGCTGTCACGGCACTTCCTCTGGCTCGGTCCATGGTATCACGGCAGAGCCAGAGATCCGTGCAGCCGTTATTCTTCAAAAGTCAAGTATTTCCTGACTTGGGGCTGGAAGCATCCGCACTGCCTCGGATTTGAATAATGCATCCCACTCATGATCAAGCTATGTACACTTAAAAGTAAACAAAAGAGAAACGGGATACAGCTCAGAAATCAACACCCTGCACTTTGCTAATTACTGAGTTTGACATCGCCAACACAACGTGAGAAAAAATTAGAAGCAATTGGAATGACTCTCAGTTAGTGTTAACTTGCATATCCACAAGATAGAAGAACCCAGCCACAGCAGTGAAACAAGAACAGAGACAAAATAAGCTGCGTATCATATCCTGCTATGCATTTGACGAGGAGGCAAAGTTCTTATCTTAAAAAAAACACAACCAAATACCAGCCAAAGTGCAGATACCGTAACCATTCTCAACTGGAAAGAAGGGTGGGAGAGGGAAAAAACTGTTTTCCTTTAACTGCGAGAAATGTTTTTATTGCCATCCAGGTAGTCCAGTACTGATCATTCAGACCTGTTGCACTTGTAAAACTGCTGCATTCTGCTGCTTTCCACTCTGGTGACAGTGCTTCAGTTAACAGTTTTTACCATTAAAACTGCATCTTTCCAATAAAGACATAAAAGACCACGTTGGTGTGATTCAACTTACACAGTCACACAAGCAATTTGCTGACTTTGTTTATGCTAGAGGTATTTAGAAACTAGAACAGAAGAATCTGCCTTCATCAGCTGACTTACTGCTGAAGAAATACTGACTATCTTTTTTACAGAAATAAGGAGGATTTGCAGCCAAGAGAAACGCTATCTCAGAGAGAAAGGAGTAACAGCCAAATTACTAAACATTTCTATAACCCATCTGCATTTACTGTACAGTCTAAAAATAACAGTTTAGAAAACTTCAAGTCAGGTTCTCAACAGGCAGTAATAAGCATCTGCCATCAACTCAAATTCATTCTGCTGCATGTCTGGGCTAACACAACACAAGCCCAGTAGCAGAAAGCTGGAACATAGGGACTGGCAAAGAAAGTTTCAGTGAAAGCAGTTTTTGGAGCTTCAAGCTAACTGCTATCCCTGGCAGCTGGTGCTTTCACATTTCTTCACTACAGGCTCACGAATTTAGCCAAAGCTTAAAGCATTAGAAAACACATTAAAGTATTGCATAGAGGAACATTAAAGGATTGCATAGAATAAAGTCTTGCTTTCTGGAGACAGTCTTCCTTCTATTTGCCTGGCCTATATTTTTCCTAGGTTTGCTTTTAAAGAACTGCTACAGAGCAGTGCATGTATTTTACTGTGACATTCAGCCTCATGTCACATACTGGGGAGATCACAAACTCCTGCTGAAGGCAAAGCTGAAGACTACTACACCACCCTAAAGAGAGATTTATTTTTTTTTTTTTAGATAGGTAAGCTAC
The DNA here is from genome assembly GCA_013400215.1 of Cisticola juncidis. NCBI lineage: Eukaryota > Metazoa > Chordata > Aves > Passeriformes > Cisticolidae > Cisticola > Cisticola juncidis. Next base: position 315,513 of record VXBR01000781.1, read on the forward strand.
AATAAAATAAATTCGGTTTTCAAAATAGTTCTTATGCAAAACCAATCCAGGAATTACTGACACTGTTGAGTTTTGATACAGTCAACAAGCAGAAAAAAGTACCAGAGTTACACAGCACACATTTAGCAAACCTCCACAATATCTAATGTGCATCTGGAAACTTGTGGACCACCTAACACATTCTGTGTACTACACACACACACAAGATGCTTCTATGCCAAATAGCCAAATTTAAGCAGTATAATGATAGAAGGTGGATCAAGTTCCTTAACAGGAAAGAATGTCTAAGAGTTAAAGGCAGTTTAGATGCCTGAGCAGACAACAGGTGCCTTTCTTTATACTGCTATGCAAACACAACAGCAGTGTATCAAAGAACTTCAGTGACGGCAGTGACAGCACAGCACAAGAGCAGCAGTGCTTAAGCAAGGAAGGTTCTTGCACTCAGTACTTTGCTCCTATGTTTAGGCCAGTCAGGCTTGATGCTTTTCCACCTTTCAGATACAGCTCACATTCACTCAGCTTGAGTACTCTGAAACCCACAGAGTGTAAGTACAGAGGTCTCATGATGATCCTTATGCTCTTGAATATATAGATTAGTAAAACAATTCATCTACCAGTTTTATACTTTGAGCATATGCAAGTATGTTTGAAAGTTTAGGACACAGTTCCCAGTGAAAGACTTAGCAAAGTACAGCTTGCTTGGAGCAGCAGCTCTTCTTAAACTTCTTTAACCCAAGTTATTATAAACTACAAAAGCACAAGTTCAGATATTAGCTAGGAATTTTCTCCTGAAAACTGTGTTTTAGCTTAACTTCGCAGCTCTATTAAGAGGTTAATTAAATATGTTGTTTTTAAAACACCATCATGTTTAACACATACCCTATTTTTAAAAGGGCTTGCCTGAGAAGATAAGGCTGTCACGTGGACAGTCCCAAACAATTAATGCATTCTCTGCATTCATTTCCTTTTGGAGGGGTGAGGGGAAAAGTTGGAGAGATCATTGAAGTATTTTGCCCATTTATGGTCAATATCTACTTCTCCAATACAGATCAGAAAGTCATGAACTTCATTTTAGCAGATTTAAAGTGGCAATACTGAAATAAATGCTCCATTAACCACGTTTAAGAAGGTAGCAATTTTTTAATTTTGTAGTTTCAGATAGAAGTTCTCAAGGCTTTAAATTTAAAATATTAACTAACATATGCATTCACTATGAAATGAACACACTTTGGTCTGTTTTCCCCTACTCAAGAGATCAAGATTTCAGGAATCCTACACAGGAGATTATGAGGACTCCTAAAGTGAGTCTCATCCCAGATTTAGTTAAAATCTACCATGGACGACACCACTTTTATAACTCATTTGCTACAATAATCACCTTTTTCTATTATCACTGAAGAAGAAGATGGTAAGTGGTTTAATTCAGTGCTGACTCTGGGAGATGGGTAAAATTATATTCTATTCAGTCTAGCAGATGTGGGTATACTTAGTCCAGAAAAGTCAGGCACTACAATAACTTCTAGCTCCCTTAATGAGGCTAGAATTCCTCAGTGACTTGAAAGCAAGGAGTTTTTTCTTTTCCTATTTGATATTTTCCCACAAACTCTCAACTGCAGTGAGAGGTTTCAGACTACAAACCTTCCTTTAAAAGTCTCTGCATACAGAAAGTTGGACACCTAAAGCAGTGTCAAGCAGCAGGTGATAATGTGGCAGAGACAAAAAGTGTTACTACTGGGTTCAAGGCTCTTTTTGTCATAAGAACATTCACTATGAAACTTTGGAAGACAATTGTACATGATTCGTCAGAGAAGGTGGACAGACTATAAAGAAAATAGATTGCAACCTAGTACCATTTCAACAGCTACACCACGTCTGCCAAGTAATGTTCAATAGTTTCTAGTACTTTGGAAATACACACCTTCCACACGTTCCAGCTTGTCTCTAATCTCTCAGCTCACAAGAGCAACTGCATTGTCTTGTGACAGTATCAAATGCCTGAACAACCAGTAGTACAATTAACTCTTCCCAGATAACAACCAGCAAAGAACTGCATAACCAAGCATAAACACAGCCATTTCAAAGCCATACTCATCCAGATGCTGAATTATGGACTGCTTTGAAACAAGGTGCTGGGAACTTCCACCTATCTAGACTTCCTCCAGCACCGAAGTCTGGAACCACCACTTTGCCTAGGAGTCAGGGGAATAATGAATACCACATGTGAAGGCAAAGTTAGCACAGCACAAATCACTAAATTGTATTCTCCCTGGGAGTCACATTAGTCTAATCTTGTCAATCACTAACTGTTTAAAATACTAAGATTTCATCAGCTGGTTATGGTAGCTGTAAAGAGAATGAAATCATTAGACAGTAATAGTGTTCAAAGGTAAATCCATACAGACACAGCTGGATGGGCAAGTATTTCAAATGTAATAGCTGAAAGTAATTAAATGCATGGTACTTCTACGTTTTGACTTAGAGAAATTCTAAAAGAGCTACAGACTTATTGTTACTACTACTAATAATAAGTCAAACAAAAAAACAAACCAAACCAAAAACAACTCACAAGACCCAGGGGCAACAGAAAGGAAAACGCTTTCCCAGAAAGTTTTGATATAAAGGAGTCACTAAAGTAAACAGACAGTAAGGACCTTTCAGAGAAACAGCTTTATAAGGCAAGATTCTTGCACCAGTGGTGACATACATGAAGAGTAAGCTAAGGGTGTGATAAAGACTCATGAGACCATTTATATAGATATATTTCCAAGAAGTCTGTGAGAGCATTTTGTTTTGGTTATGAATATGAGTTCTACAAAACTGAAGGGAAAATGGGAGCATAGAAGCTCTTAATCACTGTGTAAGAAAGCACAATAGGTATATAGGGTCAACATGGGTGGGAAGGAGTTGTTTCTGAGCCCATCAGGGAGTTTCTACTCATTATTTTAGGCAACATTTTCATATACATCAGGTAAAGTAACTTTTGCACTGCTTCACCAATTGCTACTGGTAGATGCTACTTATTTCAGTACTGCTGAACTTCATTTTCTGAATTTATTGTGTCTGGTACTTGCTAGGTATTTCTGCACCAGCAGCTGCACAGCACTGCCTGACAGCATAAACAGTATGATTTTTGGAATCGGCTTGAGACCACAGAGGTAAGAAGAACAGCTAGGCTGCATGAAGTAACTGCAGCTAACTTTGATAAAAATATTCACAGGAAGAGTAGCATTGGCTTAATGAATTCCTAGCACTACAGTGACAAAATAAACCAAGAAGTCTGGAATTTCTGTTCATTATTAATACAGAGCAAAGCCCACAATGCTTCACCTTCCCTAACAGCATCTTCGTTTTATTAGTTCTACTAGGCATGCATTACAAGGTTTTGGTAACAAAGAGGACTGCAGGGGGGACTTCCAAGAGAAGCTCCCAGAGTTTTCCCAGTGTCCAACAAAGTCAATGCCAGCCAGCTCCAGGACAAACCCATCACCTACCACGGTGGTGATGGTGGTAGCCCCTCCAGAATGATGCATTTGAGAAGAGGAAAAAACCTGTGCAATGACAGCTAGGACAGAAAAATGAGAACACATGAGGGGAACACCAAAGTCAGTGAGGAAAAGAGGGGCAGGAGCTGAGGGCCCCGCCTCTGAGATTCCTCTGAGATTCCTCTTCAGCTGGTGGTGCAGACCATGGTGAGGCAGCTTGCCCCTGCAGCCCATGGAGATCCATTCTGGAGCAGAGATCCACCTGCAGCCCTTGGAGGATGCTACACTGGAGCAGTGGAAGATCAAAGGGGACTGTGACTCCATGGGAAGCCCATGCCCAGCAGACTCCTGGCAGGGATATGTGGACCCACAGGGAGAGGAGCCAGCAGTGGAGACAGTTTGCTGGCAGGACTCCAGCAGGAGACCCATGCAAGAACAGCCTGTTCCTGAAGGACTACACCCTGTGGGAGGGGCCCATGCTGGAGCACTCTGTTCCTCAAGAACTGCACCCATGGGAAAGACCCAGATTGGAGAAGTTGGTGAAGAACTGTCTCCTGTGGGAGGGGCCCCACACTGGAGCAGAAGCGTGTGAGGAGTCCTGCTCCTGAGGAGGAAGGAGTGGCAGAGACAATGTGTGATGAATCGTCATTCCCTGTTCCCCTGAGCTGCTGAGGGGGAAGAAGGTAGAGCAAATTAGGAGTAAAGTTAAGTTTAAGAAGAAGGGAGGGGTGAGGGGAAGGTGTTTTCAATATTTGGTTTTCTTTCTCATTATCCTACTCTGATTTGACTGGTAATAAATTAAACTCAAGCTGAGTCTGCTTTGCCCATGACAATAATTGGTGAGTGATCTCTCCCTGTCCTTAACCTACCAGCCTTTTGTTATATTTTTCTCACTTTTGTCCAGCTGAGAATGAGTGAGAGGGAGGCTTTGGTGGGTGTCTGGAGTCCAGCCAGGGCAGCTCCCCACACCAGTACTATTAGCACATCTTAGCTGGGTACCTGTGTAAGAAATGTTCCCTGCTTGTAAAGGAGAAGGGCAGTATAGACCAAATGTCTAGGGCTTGGTAAAAGCATACTTAGATGTGACATGGCAAATCCCACCATGTGGCTCCTGGCCTCGCCTGGAAATAGAAACTCCTATTTCTGGTCTGATGGGTGAGGGACAAGAAGGAAAGTGATTTTGTCACTGACACAGCAGTGTTCTCATGACATTTAAATAAGAAATTTAGAAAGAATAATGCAAATCCCATTCACTTCACCTTACCATAGGAGTTTCTATATAATTTCACCTAAGTTATTACTTGTCATGCCCAGCTGCCATCAAAGCAAGATACTTCTTCAAATAACTTAAAGTTTCAGAAATAAGTATGTGACTTGCTCCCTCATAGAAGTCAACAGTCCTCTCTGGACTGAGGAAATTACAAAACCACAGTTTGTCCTTCTACAGCTTATTTTTTACTTCCAGTAGCTCAGATTATAAAAGATTTCTCTCTGCAACTGGAAGTCAGTTTGCTGATGAGAGTTAGCAGTGAACACACAAACCATTAACAGAAACCAGAAAAAAGGTCCCCTAAGCAGTGAACTTCATTCCTCCTGCTCATCAACTCTTTCTCCCCTGAGGGAGCTTAGCTGTTCTGGGAATTATCTGTGTTAGGAAACTATTCTTGGCCATGTCTGAATGTCCTGTTCTCACTGAAGTCAAGGCCGAAACTTGTTTTGCAAAGCTAGTGAGGAAACATTGTATCATGAAATTTAAGCATCTTTTCTAGCTACCTCTTCTGTGATTCCCAGCATCCAAACTTGGAAGACAAGGTATGTATTTCTTTCTCCGGTGGGATTCACAGGTATGCCTTCCAGTTACATCTGTGACACCCACACGGGCTTCCAAAACAATTCCCTATATTTCTATATGGTAGACACCAGTAAACTTCAAGGAGAAACAACAAAAATCTCAACTTCAAGGATAACCTCAAGTGTATAGGAATAGACAACACTAGTTAGATTTATTTATTCTCTAGGGAATTTTTAAACCATCTGGCATAGTCCCAAGTGCTGCAGTTTTTGTTTGTTCAAGAGCTTTCAAGGAGCAGAAGCTCACATGACACAAATTGGATCATTTCTGTGTTTTTGTTCTTGTAAAAACTTAACATCTTGCATATTTTAGGTAACTTCAAAAGAGAGTTATGATACAATGGAGCAGGTTTAACAGATTCATGCCTTATCAAGAGAATTTTATCAGAACTTACAAGAGCTCAGAAATTAATATGGACTTCAGCTAGAAGCAAAATCTGAAAAATTCACAATCCATTCCAGAAGTCACTATGGAACTCATAGCCCATGATGTAGTTCAAAGGGATTTACACGACCAGAAATAAAATTGAATATATTAACATCTCCATCCATATTTTTTCATAAACAGAAGTCAAGCCCACAAGTGTGTAAATTTTTTGTTTGTTTTTTTAATGATTATTATTTTCACTGGAGGAGAACCTTTATGAGAGAGTTATGAACCACTGGAACAAATGATGACAAAATCATAAGTGAAAGTAATAGGAAAATGTAAAAGGCTTGTTTGCTTCCAAACCCAACACTGGGTATGTACACAGTTTCAAAGTGCCAACTGGGAGAAGTTTTCTGCAGTGTTAACAACCTGCCCTGCTGAAGCTGCTCCCCCCGTGCTCGAACCTACATCCCATAAAGAGATTTTAACACCCTATTTTCCTTCATGGGAACACTGGGAATAGTTACCTCAGACTTGGATGTTCAATTTAACATCACACTAAAAGTACGGTCCTCTTCTACCCAAGCAGAGGAAGTATGAAAGGAGCTATTTTATGCCATTTATGCCTATCACAATCCTTGTTCAGTCTGTTGGACTCCTTCAAAGATGCATCACATATAAACACCAGTCTTGCAGTTAAACAATTTGGAATTGCTACCAGCACGTAACACTTCAAAAACTGTATTACTTTCAGTTAGTAGCAGATTCATGATCATTGTTAGCCCAATTTATTTAGATGATGCCAGGTCTGAGGCTGACCATAGCAGAAGCTCTAGAAGGACCATAGAAGAAGCAATAGAGATGTTACAAGGAATTTATAACCCCCAATAGCATATGGTAAAAAACAGGTAGTGAACAACAAATTTAAAACTTGTGCTCTCTTTTCGTATTGAGAACACAAGAGGAAAGCAATCCATGAAATAATAGCTAATCAAAGGAAAAGGAAAGAAAACAAAATACTCACACACACACTCAGTTAATAACAGGGACACAGAACAAAGCCTGTTACAAGTTACTGGATTGGCAGATCTGAAATTTCTATGTACAACCAAGGAATAACAGTCTTTTGAGTTAAAAAAAATAAAACTATCCAAAGTATCAGAAGTTGTCACTTCAGACAAGAAAACAGATAGAAAATCAGTCACTGGTTTAAGTGGATAATTTTAAGGCAGCACTTCAAAGAAACGGATTAGGTAACAACAGATGCATGTCATGTAGTAACATCCTGGTATGATACCATTTTCCTAAGTGGTATGAAGGTGAAACAGAGGGTTTAAGACACCAAGAGTTTCTTTCCAATGGCAAATATACAAATAGTGTAAGATTAGGACACTGGTGAAGAACAACTAGCAATCCTAGTATTTTATTAGGGTTTTCTTCTGTATCTGTGAACACAGGCAGGAAATTAAGATCAAATTGAGGTCATGTGGCCGTAACAGATGTTGACTGTAACAAGTATTTTAACAGAAATACAGGCAGAGTCATCTTTGCAAGTAGATTTTGTCAATAATCCTGTATTGTTTATGAGCTACACTGACTCCTTGTCGTGAATTCCCAAGCAGATAAGAACTGTTCATGATGCACAGATTTCACAAATAGCTCCACTTCAATAAAACTTTCTGCTACTCAGAAATCAGGATTCCTCTCAAACTTTAAGTTATGTCTTATTTCATAGTCTACAAATTTACAAGTAATTTGACAAGTAAAATACTTGTCATTTATTCTTCTAAGAAAAAAAATAAAAGCGTCATTTTGTCCAGTTTATGGAATATACTACACTTTAATTCTGAAAAAAAAATCAACCAAAACAAACAAACAAAACAACAACAACAAAAAAACACAACCCAAAAAACCAAACAGACATTTGGAAAAATATTTATGCAATTAGAAGGCTTTGAAAAGAGGATTTTAAAAAGAGTAAGCTGCTGAAAACACACTTGATGTCAACCCAACACTGAAACTCCCAAGCATTTATCAAAACTACAGTGCACAGCCTGAATGTTTTTTAACTTACAATTTATGCAGCGTATGACTGGAAAGCCTCTAATTTAGAAGAACTACCAAAGTGGTGACAAGATGACAGAAGAAACTCCTACTGGAAGGGGAAACCACCCCCTTCCCAACAGCTGGTCCTTAGAAGGGTTCATGCATGCAGCTGGAAAGGAACAGACTCATCTCAGAGTTCAGGTGTTGAAGAGGTTCCCTGCTACCACCTCCCCAGGATTCTCTCAAGATATCAAACCAAAAATTGTGGTGAATCTGGCAGTATTAGGTTAATAGTTAGCCCTCGATGATCTTACAGGCGTTTTCCAACTTTAACAAATCTATGTTTTATCCTGATAGCTAGATAGAAATAGGATTTCAGACACTGTATTTCTATTAAGCTTGGTTGGATGCTCACACCCACAGGTGAGAGTGTATGGTATGGATGCTGCCACTGGTCTGAAATTAGGCATCAGTCAGCCACTATGTCTGTGTGAAATCATCACATACTACCTTCACACAGGCCTGAGAAAGTGGCCCGGGAAAAAATAAGGAGGAATGCAAGGCAAACCCTGGGAAGTGAGAAATCATCTGCAAGTGGTTTCTCCAAGATGTTTACCGGCAAGGTTGTTGACAAAGGGTGTGGACTCTGAACAACCAATCATGTTCTTGGTACCGAACTACTCTATACAAGTAGAATTTAGAAGAATAACATTTGCCCTCATTTTACCATCATAGGAAGAGTCATTGTTATTTCCTGCCATCCAAAAATCATAACAACAAAAATGTACTTTCAAACATTCATTTACAAAAACATTCCATTTTGCCACCCCAGCACTTCTACAGGTTTTATGAGCAGACTTTCCTTGAATACAAAGAACTGAGGCTGCTACTCTACCCAGCAGGTGTTGCTCATAAACTGACTAAACTGAAGCTTCAGAGCTTTTAAGTTCCCAGGTAATTAAAAAATATTTATTAGACTGAGTAGGGGAGGGGGAGCTGCTTTTTACAACATGAGAATCCCTTCACCACGTTAAGAACAAAGCTGCACTTGTATCATTTCACCGCTTATCTGAACACCACCCTGCGCTATCTAACAAAACACACACTGCACTTTCCTGACACAACACCCTGTGCTAAGGTAGCTCTACCTACTGGGATGTGAACATGTGTCCTGAGCCCTATTGCAAGCAACACAGAAACAGATGAATGCAGGTTTTATGCACTCAGCTTGCACTGACTCAGCAGCTGCACGGTGAAGCCTCTACACACCTGCAAGCCTGAAAGAACACTGGCTGCCATTGCTTAATTTTTATTCTAATTTGAGATCTTGTCATCTTAACCTTTACCTTCTAACATCATCAGCCATATTAGGCTGGGCAAATTTCAGCAAAAGGAAATGGCTACCACCAATTTTATTTTTTTTTAATACAGCACCGAGCCTTTCTGCTCCAAGCAATCAAAAACACAGCAACAATGCAAGTTGAAGGTGAACTTGGACAAATTAGATGATAAGATATTAGATGATATGATAAGAAAGACAGGTGCTTTACAGTGAATTCTGACTGGAAAAACTCCAATACACTGTCAAGCACTATCACAAATTTGGTGAGACCAGCATTAAAAAAATAAAAAGTGCTGATTTTCTGAAGTCATGCTGAATTTATATCCAAAATTATTTTTAGGCATCAAGTTCTAATTTTTTCATACCTTAAAAAATGATTTCAGATGTTTCATTCCCTACTAAAGCTGATTTACATTACATAGCACGTAAGTAGCATGAAGAGCATAATCTGATTTGTAGTGACAGACAGGACATTTATATATGCTACCTAAAACTTCATCTCTTAGGAAGGAAGTTATTTGCCTACCTATGGTTCTTCAGTTCAACCCAGCAGAGCTGGGAAGAAATTCAGCTGTTCTCAAAAGGTCATTTTCAGGATTCAGAAACCAGGCAACACGGTAGGCTGCATCTGCACATCTTAACTTTTGCTGAAAGCATAGCCAGCTTAACCATTCCTACAAGCAAACAAGTGCTTGTTTGCTTGTAGCAACAACCAGGACTTGAGAGATTTATTTTTTCATAAATCTTTGGGTTCATATTAAATTCCAGCACATGAAACAGGGCTGATTTCTGCTTATAAAACATTATCATTTTTGCAGAATGAAACCACCAAAATAAAGGTACAGTGTAACAGACCATAACAACGTGCTTTTTCTTTCCTTTTTACATGAAACTAGTTTTTAGAAAAAGGACTCAGACTGGAATTCCACATTGTCATGTACTGGCCGTTTTTCACGTATTTCATCCCCAGCATCATGAGGCATGGCAGGATAATGCTGAGAAATTGCAACCTCAAGCACAGACAGAGCAAACATACATTTAATGGCTTTCTTTTGCTGCACTCAATGTGCAACACTTAAACTTCATTCCTTGCTTCAGATATTTGAGCCTCTAAGGGAAAAGCAGAGCTTCCCAGTATCTAGACAGCAAAAGGAAAGACTGTTTGGAATGAAACACCCACTAGTTAGAAAATCAGAGTGAAAGACCTTATTGGGATCTCCACAGCTCACCTGGAGGTGCCCAATCTGCCTTTGTAAGAAGGGATCACAGTGTATTAGCAAGCTTCTCACAATGAAAGAGTTGCATGTCCAGCCATGAGACTGGAAGAAATAATCACAGGTCCCTTGTGAAACATCAAGGATCATCTACAGGAACCTTGTACCTCCTTTCCTGGCTAAAAAAAGGCTTCTGAAACTACATCATCAGTTCCTTCTTGTCTTTTCCAGTCTCACAAGCACCTAAGGCTCATGTCTTCCACCGAGTTTGACTGCTATGTCTACCTTTAGAGTAACCTTTGCTGGGGAAGGCCAAGTGGGGTCCAGAGAAGATCCAAGTGGCTGTGGAAAGCACAGATGCCCACACAGAGCAGAACTGACAAGCTTGTACTGAAGGCATCTGTTCTGCTTGGCTGGCCAATGCACACACGAGTGTGTGCACAGTAAACATCAGCTACAGCTGGCATAACACAGTTTCTTGCCCAGCAACTACCCAAGGACATAGAATTAGCTGGAAAATTAAAAACTGTGTAAAATAAAAGAACTTCATTAACTGCTTTATATTAAAGAAATTCTTATTGTGCATTTTACTTATGTGTTTTTACATTCCTTCTTCTGGCTCCACCTCACTGGCCATTTTCATGTTCATTTTCCAGGAAATGCTGAAAGCCTAGCTGAATCTTCTAAGGTACCCAGCATATTATAATACATCTTTCTTATCTCTTTTAAACAGAAGGAAATGGATCAAAACAAGAAAGCCTGTAACTCATGAAGTGGCAGGAGAGTTTATTCTGCAGCAATCTGGACTTTCCCGATTCGTGAATGAGAAGCTGTATTACAGTTTTACATGAACACTAGCACAGTGCTATTTCAAGCATGGTGAAGATCACAAATTGAATCCTTCCTACCCCCTCTCAGCCATACACACATTGCAGCATTTCATCAGTTACAGTCACAGCTTTCTAGAGCATTATGCTAAATGTTGCACACCAAGACTACGTTATTTATTACCTCCAATGCTACACCAATTTTGTGTGTTTAAGCTCAACTTATTTCTATTTACACTTCGCAGCGTGTCACTGAACACCACCCACTATTTAAGAACACTGGAAACATTGAACAACATTTCCCTAGCTTAGATCAAGATGGAGCTGTATTGCCAGGACAGCAGAGAGCCTAACACATATCCAATCAGCTTGTCTCACAGGGCACATCCACAGCTTCTACATGTTAAGACTTCAGGTTTTTCAAATGCATAAGAGCGATCTCCTCAACTTCTTCCACACAGTATTTTTCAAGGGCATTATAATACCAAACTGGAATATCTGTTATATGCCTTCAAGGACTGAAATGATTAAGTGTTTGAACTCAAGGAGTGTTACACAACCCTCATGCACAGAAAAAAATTTTCAACCTTGGAAGAGACAGCAAGGACTTTGCCATCCTGTAAGATAAATGCCACAGCTACCTAAGCTACAAACAAATTCAGTATTAAAAAATTACTGAAGTCAACTTTTTGGCATACTTGTTTTCAACAGAAAAATGAATTCTTAACAGCACATAAAATGCTAGCACAGAAGTACTGTGTTTGACTAGTCAGGAATCTTCAAATCCTAGGTAGCTATGTAATATTTAACTATTTAGTCTGAGTCTTATATTGACTGTCTTTTCTAAACTGAGCTAAAGCAATTCATGCATACAGTATTTCTGTTACTGTCAGTCAAACCACGACTTTCTCATGCTTTAGGCAAAAGTATTTCTTGTGAGCGAACAGATTAGATTAATAATTTAGTGGGTGGTTAATAAAAGATGGAAAGGAGTTTTACTACTCCATGTGAATGAGGTACAATAGCCATCTCATCTAGGAGATGGAACTTAAACCTGTAGCTGAGTACCATCCTGCCCTGTCCCACCCCAAACAAGTTGGACTGAAGAATCTGAATTCTCACAGCAGAAACACAGTCAGCAGCTAGTCTCTCAGTCAGTAGAGTACCCTGCATCTTGCTGGTGTCTGGTCAGGCACCCCAGACTCCTCAGACTGAATCTGGCAGACCATTGCCAACTATAATGTGCCAGGTGTGGGTGCCTAAGAAAAAACACAAAAGCATGAAATAGCAATAGAGTGAGAATCTACTTACAAGCAGCTCTGATTTTTATCATCACTTCATATACAAACCCAAGGTTAAGTATTCCAAACTGGCAAAAGTTATTTCTGAAGACAAATAAACACAGCCTTCCACTTTCTTCTAGTTGTCCTGGTTCCATTGAGGACCGGGTTAAGTTCTGCAGCAGCTGCGAGGGGCCATGGCCAGGACACAGAGGTTTATACCACTGTCAGTATCACTTTGTGCCATTGCTGGGGCAATGTGAAAAGAGTCTCCTCCAGGGAGAAGGAGCTCCTATCTGGTTGAGAAAACAAGGTGGACAGAGCCATCCGCGATTATCTACTATTGGGTGCCTTTTTTTCCCTACATGATTCATTTCTTCTACCCTCTGTCATTAGTATTGTTGCTGTTATGGTTTGTTTTCTTATCTTATTGCTGTTGCCAATAAACTGTTCTTACGTCAACCCATCATTTTTGCCTCCTGTGACTCCAATTCTCCTCTCCAGCCACCTGCGTGAGGGAGGGGGGAGGTGGTGCAAGCTGCAGTGTGGGACCACTAAATTGGAGAATACCATTCCTAAACCATGACACCAGTTTATTCAAATATTTAACAATAAAGAAGAAAATAATCCAGCCTGACTTCCACCGAAGTAATTGGAAATAGTTGTTTTTAATGAGAACCAAGTTTACTGAACCTGATCTGGAATTTCAAATTATACTGAGCAGATTAAAACCTTTCATTTACTTACCATTCTCTTCCTAGTTATTTCCTATTACCTTTCCCTCATTGCCTAGCAAAAGTCAAAAATTAATGCTTACTCTTAAGAAATTTATTTTTCCTAAAGCAAATCCTTCATAAATTCCTCAGTGATACCATTTAAAAATGGATTGAGGCAACAGGGCTATTTCACAATATCCAACTACCTAATTATCATAACTTACGTACTTCTATTTTGCCTTTATCCAGAATTTACCTTTCTTTTACAAGGAAGAAAATAACTGCATTAAAGAGAAATCAAAAAAGGTTAAAAACCCCATCATCTCTTCTTCCTATCTTCCTAAAGAACCCTTTCCAAAAGGTTTGTTAACCCTCAAGCATGGCTAAATGAGCAACTGCCATTTGAGCTTATTGACCAGGGGTACTACTTGTTATCAGCCAAAGCACCAACAGCCAGGAAGGCAGGACATTTCCTCTGATATTTAGCATTATCTGAGAGATGCATGTCAAAGGCTTCCACTTTTAGTCTCAGGTAATAAGTACCCTCTCATTGAAAGATGGTCACACATCCAGACTCCAGTCAGAATAGCAACTTTCTGTCCTACCACCTCCACCACATCCTCATGTAACCATTAAGAGCTTGTTCCTTTCTCAATCCATAAGCCTGAAAAGAGGCACTGATTTCACAGGGAGCAGGCTGCCTGCTTCCAGCTCTGGATCATTTCTGGGCACAGTTTATGGTTAGCAGGATAAATCCTAAGGAGGCTTATGCTGATTTGTGTCTAGCAAGCCTGGGATCCTCAGGGATTCCCATCACAAAGCTCCAGTGAGTTGCTACAGGATCAGCTCATGTGCATTTACAGAACAATTTATCACACACATTTTGACAGCTCTGGCAGCTGCAGAAAGCCCTTCCCTTATAGCAGGATTCTTTAGCTTCCAAAAAATCATTGCTCAATTTTTAGACATTAATCAACGTTTTCTCGACGACCTTTGCTCACAGAAAACAACTACACATTTTAAAACCAGTCTGAGATACTCCCTTCTGTACAGCAAGTGGTCCTGCTGTGTCCAGATGGTTAAGTTCGGGCAATAATATTGATTAAGAAGTAAGAAGTTTAAGGAGTTTGATCAAGGTTTTTTATGACAGACCCTAATTCATGGACTGGCTTTACCAAAACTGTGTCTTGCACTGACAGTTTTCTATAAAAGTGTATGACCTTTCAGAAAACAGTAGAGTCTACTACAGAAGTAATTAGGAAGTTGGAGAAAAAACAAACCTGTCTAGGAAACTGTACAAAGAAATCCTCCTTTATCATTCTACCATCCTATGATTTTGTAGAATTTGATTCATAGCAGTGATGAAGTTATGCATACAAAGAAAACATTTTTGCATCCCAAAGCCAACTTCTCTGCTTGAGGAAGACAGACAAAGAAACTTATTTTTTGGGTTGTTGTGGGTTTTTACTACTTTAGACAAAACAATGTGTACCAGATCTGAAAGAGAAGCTCAAATACTGAGACACAGAGTCCTGTGAAAGATAAATCCTTGCCAATTGCATGTAAACTCTCTTACAATTGATTCTGTTTGAACTACTAGAGAAAAAAAATCTGATTTTTCACCTAAATTTGCAAGAAAAAAATCAGGAAAAAAACAAATCTGTATCAAGGTTCGACTCATACAAAGGCCTTACAGTTACCATACAGGAGAGCTCGTCTTTGACAATTTGACTTCCGACAGCTAGAAAATTGTTTGTGGGTGAAATGATGCAAACAAGATCAGACAGCATCGTCTACAAATGATGACAACAAAGTAAACTGTAGGAAACCACCTGTTTGGTGGAAGTTACCTGGCACTGTGAGGGCAACCTGAGCACCTTCCAATGCCATCATCTGGGAATCACGGTATTGCTAAAAACCAAGCTACATCATATCAGTTAATCCCTGGCTTGTAAGGGCTATTATCAAAATATTTTATCAAATGTAACCCCACTTGTACTAACTTAGATTCTCCCTGTTGATTTTTCCTCCTGCCCCCAGCTATGATCTAAAGGATATTATCCAAGAAATCACTATAGCTATAGAGACAGTTACACAAGAGAAACAGTTTCATAAGAGTGAAGAACTTTAGCTTTAAATATGAAAAATGCTGTGGGAGTTAAATCTTATAGAGATGTAGATCTTTCACATGAAAGCTTTTCATTAATTGTGGAAGGAGTCAAAAGACATTCCTAGGAAGCCTGAAAATATTAGTAAGGGAATTTGTTCATGTTGACAGAGGGTAGAAGAACAGCAGCCAGCATTTTCCCAGTGCTTTGGGGAAGGCAGCCCAGGCAGTAGTGAGATTTCATTTTTACTGAGAGCCCAATCCAATGCTAAGTGAGCAGAAATTGTTCTTTACAGCTCCTACTTAAAAGGACCAGTGAAACAAACTAGGAATATACCTTATCAACCATACATCCTACAGTGGAAAATCTCTTTATTTTGGTCACAATTGCCAAGTATCACACCATGAAATACTCCAACAGATGTCATGATTTTTTTCCCCAAACTAGAACTCTAATGGAAGAGCAGCATTGCTGCTTCTGATACATAGGCAGATGCTTTGTGACAGCACATAACTCCCTATTTAGACTTTTTTGCTGAAAATGGTGTGGAGTCAAGGGAACTATCTTGCAGCATTATAAAATGCTATTGCTACATCAGTGATTCAGTCTGGCAGTCTCTCCAAAACCTCTCCAAATCAACATAAGCGGAAGAGGTCCTGTGCACCAAGTAGACATGCAGATAAAGGTACTGAACACAGTGGTTCCCACTACAAAATGCAAACTAGATGAATGCACCTGGAACAAAACTTGTTTTCAGATGGCCTGAGACAGAATATGCTTAATTTTGTGTGTATATTAATTCTCAGGCATAAGACTCAGGCTAGCAACTTACCCAGATCCTAGCATCTGGAACCATAAAGGCAGAGCAAGACGTCACCAGCCAGTGGATATTTTAGAAATCCTTTGAAACCACTAACTGAAAGGAAGCATGCAAACACTTTAGAGAAATTAATTACTAACTTGAAATAAATGCTTAAAACACTCAAGAGATCACATTAGAAAACTTATGCATGTATTGGGTGATAAATTTATCACTGGATTAACTCCTACTAAAGAAATCCCTCTCTAAACCCAACTCCAGTCCCTTTGAATCCAACTGTACTACCACAGAGACTCAAAATTTTAATGGAAGGGAGACTTAGAAATGCTAAGTGTGTCAGTGACCAGTCAGACGTCAAATTATACACCTAACACTGCAGTTATCAGACAAATGCCACCTTTGCAGCTAATGAGTGACCACATCACCCCACCCAAGCAGAGCTCCACAACATACTCACCAGCTCTCTGTACAGCATCTCCCTCACTGGCTGTGCTGACACCTGGCTGAGCTGGGAGGGAAGTGCTGTACACCTGCTGTGCTACCACTCCAAGCAAAAGACAGCTATGGCAGAGCTACTGTGGAGCTGTCAGCACCTGAGCTCTTCTCCATGCACCTTTGCTGTGAAGAGGACAGGTCTTAACAAGAGCTGAAACACATCTTGTGCTCTCACTTGCATCTCTAACAGTCCCAGAGCTGGTCTGAAGACTGCACACCAGTGCCACAGCCTAATGAAGTAGAGCTTGTGTTTAGTAGAAATGTACTTGAAGGCACATGGAACCAATTTATGAAATATGAAAGTCTCATCCTCCTCCACTTCATAAAGCACCAAGGTAACAATGTACCTAAGCATCAAAGAGTTCCAAATTATCTTCCCAAATGTAAAGAAATAGATTCCTTTAACTGGGAACAGGGGAGACATCATCTTTTGCCTTCCTCAGAAAAATCTTTGTTTCTCAAATGATCTTCATCCTCTGAAGTTGGAATGATCTTCACATGAAGTTTAATTAAAACCATTTGTCTTATGGAGTGATGTTGCTCTCTCTAAGCACGGTTTGTGGTAAAAACAGGAAGAGAGGTACAGGAGGGAAGAAAGTATTCGGGACCTTTAGTTATTTTTACTGGGAAGAAGCTGAAGGGAAATAACCTGTATCTTCTTTTCTCTTGAAATGTGAATGCTCTAAAGCACAGGCTAGCACCACTGAATGCTATAAAAGCTTGATCTGACTACACATTACAAATATATCACCCAGCAAATGTACACTGACAGTCATTCAGTAAGGAAATTCAAATTCAGACTGTCACAATCTGCCAGTCATACATTCCCTACAAGTGACCCTCTTTGGGACAGCGAGCAGAAAAAACACATCCTTTAAGAATGACATTTTTGCACGTGCAGTGTAACTCATTACCACAAAGAGAGAAAATGACACTGCACTTAAGTCTGAAACCACTGCTAGCATTCACCAACAAGAATCCCCTTCCAGGTCCAGAGTATTGCCAACATTCTGGAGTTTTGTTACACAACTGCAAGAACTACTTCAGCTCCCACTGTGCAATTTTCCCTGGTAGCAATTGTTAAAGACTGTTTTTCCCGCTGTGTTATGGAACAATGGGAATGATTAATGTACCCAAGAGTAATACTTGAGTCGACGATTATTGATATCAAGTGTTGGTTCTTGGCATGAGATGAACTAAGTTCTGTTACATTAGAGACAATTCTCCGCTGCCAAAATCCTAACCTCATTTTTCCAGAGGGGGAAAAAACCTCCTTCACGTAAGTAAAAACATTTTTAGGAAGGTTACCCACTTAAAAAGATATAGCTAGTATTATTTGGTATTGGCAATAAAATATATAAAACTAAACCCTGACACATTTGATCTGACATTTAGAAAAATTCAGAAGCATTAAGATTTTAGCTTTACCCACAACTTGTCTCTTCTAGTACCAACAATCACTACTGTGTTCCAGTCCACTTTCTTTTTAATCAAGGTTGTTTGTTTGTTTATTCAGCCCTTATGAGCTGGGTGAAAGTACAGTTCTGCTTAGGTACACTTTGGTCACCAACAGCTCTCCCCTAGGAATTATTGTTCATGACCACAAAATTTGCTTATCTTAATACTTCAGTATATTCTATTTGTACTGAACATCCTTTTAATCAAAAGGTACAGATACTGCCGGGTTCTTTGAAGCACTTCAAAGCTTCCCTTTGTGAAAGCAGCCACAGAAGCTCACACACAGCCACAGCTCACCCCTGTGAGCAGCGGCTTGGGGAGCCTCTTTCATCCAGCATGAGAAATGTCTTGTGAGGCCAGGCCTCGCACACTCACCTTTGGACATGAATAGAAAAGTGGGAAAGGGTGGGGGAAGCAGGAAAGAACTAATATTTTTCTACCTAAGTGATATACTGCTATGCAAGTGTTTGTATTGAATTGATGATGAATGTGAGCTCTTGAGTAGTGAAATACTAAACATGTGTAGCTTCTAAAAAGTGGATACAGAGCGAGATGCACAAGTGTACAATGTCTTCCAACTAAGGTCTTATGATTTTTGATAAATGAAACAACTTAATTTGGAGCCAAACTCCTTCCATTTTTGCTGTTTTGTAAAATGTAAGCATTACAGTAGCTAAGTTAGATCTAAATCATTTGTTTGTACATGACTGCATGCAATTTCACTGGGTTTTAGTGCTGGAGCTTAAAAATTGAGAACATGTGGAACCCTGGCACCCATTCCATAAGCACATTGCTCAAGGAACTCCAAAAACTACAAAGGAATGGACATAAAAGGTTTTTTTTAAAAGTAATCGCCCAGCTTAATGGAGATATGATCCTCACAAGTCAATGGAAAAACACAACGGATTAATACAGGGTTACAAGGAGGGAATTAGACTTGGGTTTTATTTAAAAAAGTTTTATAACAGAGCTCTAAAATCACAGAAATTACATAGAAGAATGCAAAGACACTGTGATGTAGATTATTTTTTCTCCCTGGACTATTTCAACTCTTCCTGCAGCAATTCTTCTGTCCCTCTCATCCCCTCTAGCACTGTTCTTATGTATGTAGCAGAAGCATCTTACCATGATTTTCACCACTGGACCTCTTAAACACTAAGCTTACAAATGGAATACTTCTATTTACATACTTTTAAACAGAAACTGCTGGAAGAATGAAAAGAGTTCATCATACAGCTGGGTCAACAAAACAATGACCTTTGGTTAAAATACACACTCCTTAGGAAGCTGGTGGTTGCAGTTATGATGTACCAGATTATGGATAGAAGAAGCATCTGTCCAGGAAGTTCATGTTTGTGCAAATGTTATGTGCACCCTTCCCCACCAAAGCAGCATGAACCACCTTTGTTTGAGTGCAATCAGGTGGAGGAATAAACAACAGGAACAAGACATGTAATTTCTAACTGTAACAGAACAAAGGAGACAAAAAAGTCCCTATATATGTTGTAAGAAATAATGTATGTTATTCTTCCCCCCTCCTTCCATTACTAATCCATGTTCCTAATCTATGTCTGTAGCTCATAACTAAGTGCAATTTACATCCATGTTTGCATATCAGATTCTTTAGCTACATCTTTGTTTCAATACTTGACCATGTTATTCCTGCAGAACATTTGAGCCTTACTTACCTACCTGCTTCAATAAACCAAAGAAATCATAGTATCAAGACAGCACAGCAGAAAATACCTTACCTTTTAAGTGCCACTTAGGTTCTACAACTACTAATGAACAATTCCGTTGTGAAGACCTGAAGATCTTAAATCAGTATTTTGCATTTGCTGTAATTTCATAATCAGTGGTCAACACATTCCTTCTTGCAAACTATGAGAAACATACATCAGAAAACCTAGAATGTAAGTACCTGGCAGAACCACAGGACATGGCTATGTTTCCTACTGTTGGACAATGGCATTTTTAAAGTTGGATATAAGTATTAAAGGAAAAAAAAAAAAAAAGCTTTACTCCATACTCACACAGCAACCATAACAGAGCAAGAGAATATCAGCACTGTCAGCCATCAATTCCCATAATCATACCTCAACACAGGCTGGGTGTTTATAGTTTGACATTTCTTTTTAGTCCGGCATGGAAGTGATTTCATTAGTGATATTAAATTGCAATGTGAAATTTCACAAATCCTGGTAGAAACTGTTAATATGGGTTTTTTCATCATTACACTTTTAACCTGCAAGCAATTTGACAACCCTAAGTGGAAACATTAAGGAAATACTTCTGGTTCTGCAATTTGGAGTCGAGGTTTTTCTCATTAATTAAATAAAAAAGCAGTGAAATCAAACTTCATATAAGCACTCAATCATTCATTAAGAGAAGCATTGGCAAACTCCTTTTCTGACACAAATAATGATTCAAGGAATTTACAGCACTTTTTCATATTCTTGCATAATATTAGAAATAACTTATAATCTTATAAATAGATAGATTAATTTTATTTAGGAATAGCTGATTCATTTACTTAAAGATGCATTCTGCTAAGATAAACAATGATTCACAAACTTTCTATTTTGTGCCAATAAAAAGAACGATTCTTAATGACCCACTTCATGTGTAAATTGAAAGGAAATGAGCCATAAAAATGGATGCCAAACCTTCATTCATCAGAATGAAGAAGATGGTCCAACTGAGTTGTTCTTTGCAGGAGCCCCCTCTTCCTAGAGAAACTGCCCCTCCATCAGTTAAGACTACTTCATTTACAAAGATAAGAAAACACAGTTCCTGTTAGATGTGACCAGCTTCCCAACAACTAACTCTCCCTACACACCCAGAAGCTTTTCTGGGTTCAGTGTGGTCATTTGCTTCTCATACTACCAGCCTGAGTGGCTACAGCTGCCTGTAAGCTCCTCTTGAGAAATGCAGCAGTCAGTCAGAAAAGGTCTCCTCACACCTGCTTTCCTTTAAAAAAATCAGATCCTCAGCACTTTATCAAGTCATTCAGCAGCTTTCTCTTGTTCACTGTGGATAAGCTGCCGGGCAAGTATTTTTCATTGTTGCTCTTAAGATCCTCAAAATAAAATCCCTTGAAAATGCTGTTGAAAATGCTGTTTGATGCCTTTCAGCCTGCCACTTGCTTTCAATTTCAGTCCAAAGTCTCATCCCTGCTCACCCACACTGTGCATACAAACTCACTCCCAAGTACCCTCTTGGCTTTCACCATCTCGCCCCTTTGGCTTGGTCAAGTATTAAGGATGAAGCCTTGTAGGGCATGATTAAGCATGATTGCCTGTAGGGCAATACAGAAAAACAGTGAGACTGCAGCATATCTGACCCCTTCTCCCCTTATACCTCCAACATTTCCATGCAGCTGTTGCTTTCCACCCTCAGTACCCCTGACTACTCTTAGTGTAAGGAAGTTTCTTCACCAGCGGTGGTTGGGCACTGGAACAGGCTTTACAAGGATATGGTCACTGCACCAAGCCTGACAGAGTTCAAGAAGTGATGGAAAAATGCTCTCAGGCACATGGTGTAATTGTGCTCAGGGCTGGAAGTGGAACTGATGATCCTTCAGGGTCCCTTCCAACTCAGGATATTTGGTGGTTCCATGATCCAGCCAACATCCAGGACTTGATACAATCACTTCAACACTGCCATTGTGTCACTCCTATGACTGCCAGTTCCAACCTCGTGTTTTTAGCTCCCTGAACCATGCAAAGTGTCTACCTTTCCTTGGAGGCCCTGTGAACACGGGAGACACGGATAAAACTCCAAGCAGATGCTGGCCAGTTTGGACAGAGCCAGTATCCTCTGGAGGGAACTAGCGGGGAGAGTTCAAACACAAGACTGTTCAAACACATCTGTTTGGTGCTGGAGTCAAGAACCACTTCCCAGAGCAGATACCTTTATCAGGATATATGCCAATTGAAATAGGAAGCTCTTCAAGGACAAGATCATGTCTTTATTTATACTTGCACAACTCGCCCTGCAATGCAGAGCTGACCCGTAACTGTTCAGCTGTGCAAGAGAGACTGTTAATGCTATCAGCTCCATGCTAATTAGATTAAATCTGCCACTCAAAACTTAAAACACTTTAAACATCCAGCAAGGCACAAGCTTCATTGACATCATTATCCTCCAAGAATGTTACAACTAGTGATGCCTTTGTATGATTCTTGGTATCGTGTTTAACATTTACTGTTTCAGCAGGCAATCTCTTCTCCAAGAATGAAGCCCACTGTCATTTCAAAATGGTAGTGCTTTGTGAAATAGATTTACACTGTTATCTCCCACTACCCCTCAACATGAAATGCCAGCTATAATGTGAAGGTAGCAGGTGAAATCTTTTTGGAAGGTAACAGCCTGATGCATAAAGTCGTGCACTAAAGCCTCTGTCTATGTATTACTGTGAATTTTTTCCCCCATCTTCAGCTTTCTTCTCCCACAACTGAAAGAACATCATAACTAGTTTCCACCTGATGGTGGTGGAACATCATAACTAGATTCCCCTAAATGTTTGGGGAATAGGACCCATTGCCCAAAGCAAGCTTCCTTTTCTTTATCTCCCTCATTTTCATAGACCTCTGAAGTACTAGTTCCATAGCACTGATGTCTCTACCAAAGCTCTACCAGACACAGAAACACTATATACACTAGAGAGCTCTGTATTTAAGCAACTTGTAAATCTATAAATAGGCTACAATTTTTGCACTCTTTCTTTGTTCATTTCTGATCTCCATTCAAGCTTTTATCCAGTACAAAGTCTACTCCAAAATAATGGATGTCTCAACAATTCTATTCAAATTGTATTCTAATCAGAGTTTCCTACTGAAGGCTAAACCATTTTAGAATTTCTCTCCAAAGGGACTGTTCCAGATGACATATTAAATACAACCCACACGGCAACCTGTTCTGAAGAGCCAATTCTGTCATCATCATCCTTAATAGTTTTACTCTCAAGGCAACACCATGGCACTCCATAGCATATGTAGAAAAAGAAAGGCAAGTAGATAAAAACAAGGAATAGTAAAACTGACTAGAATACAGATTTTGCATGGGAAAACAGGAGCTCCAATGCAGCAGATACAAATCATCTCCGTTTATTTTAGGACAAGTGCTTTTTTTGTGCCTTCAAAACAACAGCAGAGACAGTTTACTTTCTGGTACTCCAACGACAACTTCCCTTTTATAATCCAACCATTTTTTATCTCCATTGGTTGTTCTGGTAACTCAGCTTAACAGTAAAAAATCAAGCACTATTGTTCTGTTATTTTGGGGGGGAAGGTTGTATTCTTTTCGCTGACAAAGTGCAACAGTAAACTTTTGCCTTCAATTGCACTACTTTCCCCTACAGCTACAAATTTTCATCAGGATTTTCATCAGGATAACTGAGGGCAGAGCCTACAAGCTGAATGCAGCTAACCTTGCTGGGAGGCAGAACAGGTCCATGGGACACCTGCTCTGAACTAACATTTCAGTTAGGAACATGTAAACATTCCTGGTTAATGAGAAAACATGCAAAGGCTTTGACTGTGCATGAGGAACATAGCAGCTGATTAAGGTGTTGATTTTGTCAGTCACTGGCTCCCAAGGAAAAACCTAGCCAAAGTTTCCATTATCTAAAGTAAATGCTAATAAGCCTTTTCAAATACTCAGCAACTGAAGCCCATAGTTAATTTAAATTACATTGAGTTTTGTTTGTTTTTTTAATCTGCCTGTCAAGACCTGTCTGATACAAGCTTTTCAACTTACAGTAAAATAAAGCACTGCTGTAGCTACAAGAAAAAAAAGATAAGACTACAGGCCTGTTGCAAGATCCCATCCAGAACAATATGCTTGGGTGGAAGATACCTAACCTTTTAGCAATTAAAAAAAAAAAAAGTAGGGGACACATACTTTATTTAACTGCAACATTACCTAGGCATTCTCACCTAACCTGAGCATATACTAACCCAGTGGGCATTGTCCTTCATAGCCTTTCCCCACACCCAGTGGATCAAGACTGTGACCATGACTTCAACCAACAGACACAGAAATTGAAAATGAGGTCTCATCACTGGATCTAAGGGTGGTCACTACATACCTCTCTACTGCTACCCTTTCCTTCCTTCCTCTTATTCCTTTTCTTAAGGGTTATATGTTTTTAAGTTGTTGCACTTCTAACCAAAACACATACATTCTAAAATTTGCCAAGCACCTTATTCTACCTCATTGTTTTAAAGTTTACAAGTGAAAGTTTGTTACTGAACCTCCCATGAATTTTGTTGTTTCTCCCATGCAGCACCCAGAGTAAAATCAAATAACCTTCCCCTAAACCCACTCAGCAAACTGGGGTATAACACACATCCTACAAAAATACAAAACACGTGAAACAATACACTAAAATACAGCAAACTATAACCACCCTAAAAGCTAATGGTTAATGTCAGGGAACAACAAGATGTCTTGCAGATAGAGGCCTGATTTGTTTCAGTCTGTAGCTTTCTTGTGGAAAGCCATAGCAACTCGACCAATGGATACCCAAACTTAGATATGAACAGCCCTTGAACTCTTTCCTCTTTAGCTGTTCCCAAGTTGTTTCTAGCAGTTCCTGGTGCTGTTTGCCCAACTCTTCTGCAAGATGTGCTTCTATCCCCCAAAGAAACATTCAGGTTGATTTTAAAATAAAAGCATTATAACAGACAAATTGGGGGAAAAAAAAAAGGCATTGTAACAGAAATAATAAAACCCTACAGTTTTCTTCCTTTCTCAAAGAGATCTTTTCTTGGCTGTTTTTTTAATAATGGTAACTAGCAAAATGCACGCTTTTGTAGATTGCTACATGTTCAGTTACCCTACTTGAACATTAAGGAACAATTAGCTAACAAAACTGAAAGTTACTCTTCAGCACTTTCTAATTTAGGAAGAGAAAAACTTCTCAGAGTATGGAGTCTAAGAACACAGTTGCAGGCACAGAAAGTGGAGAAACTTTCAAGTAGCTTTCATTTTTAATTCATACCACATTTAATAATCTGCAAATCCAGATTCTTCAGCAAATATTCACAACTGCTAAGTTTTTTTTCCAACCACATCACTTCATAGCTTACTGTCAAAATTAATCCTTCCTGTCACTTATGACATATTTTATCTAATATACTAACTTTTTCAGGAAAGAAGAGCACAATGTTATTGCTTAAAAGCATCATATTTTTACTCCTACATTTCTAAGCTACTGGAACTTAAATTGTAACACAATTAAATATAGAAGCAGATGAAGTATAAATAACTTCATCTGAAAGACTGCAGCAGAAACATCTTCCCTGTATTTTACAGGATTTGGGGTTTAAAAATTTAAGCTGCCTCCCATCAGTATGTGGCTGATATGACATCTTCAGCCAGTTTGGTAACCTTTCTGACAGCCCTTGAACAAGTGAAATTAAAGTTAAGCAGCTGAGACAAACAGTTCAAGAAATACATCCAAGAGAGCAAGCAAGAGCTTTTGCTGAGATGCAAATGATTTATTGGTACAATTAACATCATCATTATAGCAGATTTAATTTGTCAAAACCTTTGGAGGAAGCTTTAAATAACTGACATCCTTCCCCTTCAACTGAAATGTGACAGCTTAAACTATACACACTAGCTGAAACACCCTGGCTAGCAGCCTGCTGACTCCTAGAAATGTTATAAACTGAACCAGGACAGCTTTACAGATTGCCTTTGCACTGGAAGAGAGCCTGAAGGGAAGTCTAAGGATAGCACAGATACTTGCAGCCTCTTCCTCCAGGTAATGTCTTTCTAAATGCCTTTCTAAAGGCATTCTTGTCCCAACATCCTTACCAATACTTCACACTTCTCCAAAAGAGAAGCAGCATATGGCTTCAGCCAGGAACAGGTTTAACAGCAGGTAGGAGTAGGAAGCAAGGGAACACATGCTTGCTGTGTTTTGTTCTTCTCCTGCCAGGGCAGGACAAGGAAAATATCCCTAAGGCCATGGCTTACCTACTACTCTCATTTGCTTCTGTGAACTAGCTCTAGTGTTATTTTACATCGAAATGGGTATGGAAAAGGTGGCCCTGGCAGTAGCCAGGGCCCTGCCACCAGGGTGGTTATGCCTCAGCCCTGGAGGGCCAGCAGCAAATGGGGAGAGGCCTCTATGACAGAGTGAGAAATGGCCTCCCTCCTACGGGCCTTTGCAGTCATATGTTAATGCACTGTAAGTTCAGTTCCCTCATTCATTGGTTTGTAAGTCCTATTTCACCTGTTCATCCCCCATTCACCATTTACATACCCTTTCCAGAATGTTCTTCCCTCCCTCAGTCCCCATTGGCTTGTTTTTCCCACAGCACTCCACCCCTGTTGCCCTATTGGTTCTCCCAACCTTTAGCCACGCCCCTGCACCACTTCCCTTTGCTCCTATTGGCCATCAACCCTCAGATCCGCCCCTTTCCCCCCTTACTGAACCCTGAGCCCTCAGAGCAGTTCTTGCTCTCGTCCCTGGATATATTTGTGGCTGTTCTCATGCCTGGACCCCTTTTGCTGACTCCCGCCTTTGCCCATAACCAGCTGTCAGATTACACAGGAGAACCCATCCCTAACCTGCATCATCAGCCGTTTACTGCGGTGTGCTCCGGGCTCCGAGGCACCTGTCACTCTCTGGGATCCCACTGTGAGAACTGTGTGTCGGGAGGATGAAAAAATTGCAGAAGCAATAAAAACTTTCTGGCATTTAAGGGAGGCTGCATGTGAGAGAACGTTGTGAGTCCTACCATTCTGGGCCAATGCTAAAGTATGCCAAGGAGCATTTCTCTTCCAGGAAACCTCTTGAGTGCGAGTTACGATCTAATCTACTTCAGAGAGTTAAAAGCTTATTTGGACTACAAGAGAACTTGTAGCAGCTAATCATAAAGTGTAATTGCTGAGAGCTTAAGCAAACTCCAGAAATAACAATGGTTTCTGACTGATGAGAAATGCAGCCAAAAAACAGTTCACCAGAATCATGCAGTCTTGCACCATGTTTTTCCCAGTTACATGGGAGCTTTTTGTTTTTTACAAACCAGGTGAAATACCTGAGCTTTAACACTTACAAAATTGCTGAAAAATACTTGTGAATGTTATGACTTTGCTTTCAAGTTGTGCTTAAAGAAAACCCTTCAGAATGTATCACTGGAACTTCTACTGCTCATCATTTCCTTATTGGTTTAAGTGCTTTTATGGTATTTTTTGTGTCGAATTTAGATTGGGAACCACAGAATGCAAATTAATATTCCGAAATAATTAATGACTTTGTTCCTCAGCCTATACACATGCTAGATGTAAAAAAAAAAAAAAATTACAGTCAGTACTTCCTTAGATTTTAGGTCCTTTTCTACCTCTATTTAAATGTACAACAGTGGAAAAGTGAAGGAACAGATTTACCTTTTCTATTTAATAATGAAGATGAAAATTCAAAAGAAAAAAGGTCAGTCACTGTAAACAACCCATTTCTTAAAAAAAAAGTTATATTCCTGACTGACTACTCCATGCACCAATATAAAAAAGAAGACTTAGATCTAATTTGGGATCTTTTAAAAATAGGGATATTAACAAATGGAGAATGATTTTTACCTTATCAAAACAGGATGTTTATTCCTGATTAACTTTATACGTCAATGTAAATCTTTAATACATTAAAAATAGCTCTTGCAAAACACAATACTTGTCCATAGTGCCTGAAGGTTATGTTCCTCAGAACTATTCTGGTCTTTCCAATAAAGGCTTAAAGGACTGTATATAGATTAGGAACTAATCCTAATCCCAAACTAGAAGGTTCTACATGGTTGACCTTGAGGCACTGTAAAGTGAGAATATATGTAACTTTTAAACTTTTTTAAAATAAATTGTATAACTGAGTGATGGTCTAGATGTAGGGAACCGCCATGTTCTGATTCACTGCTCAGAAGACAGGACCAGTGCTCTGGGGACTAGCCTCAGTTCCAGCTAATCAACAGATCTAGGATGTAGCTTGGATCCTTCCACATTGGGGATCAGCAAGCAGTCAGCAGCCAAACATCTGCTTTCAAAGAAAGCAGCATAAAAATAAAAATTTCCTGTAAGAAAAGAGATCTAGTTTCTGAAGAAAAGGAATTTTCTTGGTATGCCTGGTTTCCCAGAGGCACATTCTGACCCTCTTCTCTAACACACACCATCAACTCTGCTGTGACATAGGTGAGGCCATTCCATGATGCCCTGGAACAATAAGGTAGGCTTGCTCTTCAGACTGAGGTGTCTTCTAGAGTGCAGCACAGCTCTGCTCCTGCTCTGGGGGCGCTCTGTCTAATGAAAAACAGCATGTAGGAGGCAGTGTGAACCTAGACCTTATGTCATGGACAGAGTAAAGTAGAATCATGAGCTGGAAACAATTTCTGGTCTCTCTCATACTACAAGTAACAACTAAGGACATAGTTTATTTTCTGACATTAAGAAACAATCCCAATGGATTTCACCTTGTAAGGACAAATCTGTCACCTACCTTTGATCTGAAAACTAGAACAGTGCAATTTGTGCAGCTTACTTGTGCAAAACAGAGCAATTTTGCTGAACTCGTGTTAAGAGCTATATAAAGCTTGCACTGAACAACTAAAATAGGCTGGTATTCTGATGGGTACATGAGGCAATCTCCCATGGAAATTTCCTTCCTGTTGCAATCCTAATTGAAACAATATGCTAGTAAATAACTGCTGAACACTCAACTGCTCCCGTCACACCATTTGCTTCAAAGCTTTCTGAACTTCATTGGCTCATTGACAGTCTTTGAAGAAAAATTGTGGAAGAGTCTTAATGAATGGAATTTATCCTCTCTTTAAATACCACAGTTGGGGCGTTTGTATATACACATATATAAATGTAACAATGAGACTCACAACAATTTTTGTTCCCAGTCACGGTCTTGCTCAACAGGTGAGGGTACAGTGCTCCACATCACCAGTTCCAAACTTCTTGAAAAATTAGGAAAACTGAATGACTATCCTCCATCAAGTCTGTATTCTGTTGTGGTGTTTTGGTGTTTTTTTAATATAGTAGTCACTCTTTGCAGCACTATGTCAAAAATAAGCCAGACTCCACGATCCTCTCTCTGCAACAGAGTTGTATTTCAGCTTCTTTCTGATTTATTTATGTTTGCATCTAGTTAGGTTGACTCTTAAAATTCTTTTTAAATGTAATTTGGCTGGACCTGTAAAGTCACATAATAAACTCCATTTGATAACAACAGCTGACAACCAAAATCAAGCAAAATTGGCTGTTTTGGTGAAGTATAATTGTTAAATAAAGCATATGGGCCACCCAGCATACCCTTTAAAGTGTTATGTATTTTAAGAGATCTCTGTCCTTGTTAGACCCATTTGTCTCTGCCCACAGCTGGCAAAGAATTTTGATCTTCATATGTCAGCTCATAGTTTAAAAAAAGATCTGTTTATTTTAAACCTGTTAAACAAGTTTGTAATACAGAATGGATACAGGGCACCAAATTGGCTTCTGTCTCTATTGCAGTCTGTCCAAGCTTATTGTTTCAAATTCAGAAATACCTAAAAGTGATTAAAAACTGCTGCAGTTTTGCTACTCTATAAAAAAAATTAAGAGACCAAGCAGCCATTACCAACAGACAGAGCTGGAAACTTCAAAGGGAAATGGAAGTGTGTGTGAACAGATTAACTTTTCTTTACAGGTAATCTAGGTGTTAATCAATTAAAACCCAAGGAAATCTGAAGAAATGCCCTATTTTTTTTCTAAATATTTAATATGTGTCTCAAAGGGTATCAATGAATTTCACATTTACATTTAAGATAAACAGCGAATTTTTAAGAGGTGACAGACTTTTCCTCTCAAACAGAGTCATATCTGCCCTTAATATATGCTAACATTCTAAAAAATAGTTGCTGTATATTCAGAGCAGTTACTAAAATTTAGGCTATAAAAAAGCCTATCCTTTAAATTCAGTAAATGAGTAATCATTTCCCTTCTGAAACTCTATCTGATAAACAGATGCATTTATCAGGAAATACCTTCACAAAACTGAGATCAGTCACTTTCAACTATGCAAAACCCAGTCTAACCATCATGTCTCGAATTCAAATGCAGCTGAAAGCATTTTTCACAGATGGTAATAAAAAGGATAATGCACCCTTTACTACAGAGGCGTGACTGAATTCATTTAAGCTGTGAAATTACTTCTAATGGTATTGGAAGGCCTTTTTCTTGGAAATGAAATTACTGTCACTGAACCGCGCAGGGAATTAATAAATTCTAGTATTTCTTAACATCTCTGAATTTACAGAAATAGCTGGATTTTCATCTAGCTTTTCCATAAAATCAGGGGAACCTGGATCACACACCTGGCTCTAGATGGTTATGGCTAAGATGTGCAATTCCCTCCTAGTTTTAGTTTGACCTGAAAAGCATCTCCTTAGGGCTCTCTTCTTGCAGAAGCAGGCTTAGCACTGGACTGCACGTGCACGGGTTTCACCAACTGTCTCTCATGCGTGGTTCCACCTGTCTTTGCTGTCTGCTCTTAAGGTACAAGGGAGGACCAACAGGTCTGCTGAGGCTCACCTCTTCATAACCCTAAAACAGCTGTGCCAGGAAGATGCTGTGTCTCCTGGTGTTTGTTCAGAAGTAAGAATATGAAACCATGAGCAAAGGATCAGCTAACTGTATCAACATCTTCCATCCTTCTTGAAGATGACCTTAAAAAGAAATCTCTATTTTTAGAGCCACCCCTACCCCCAAAGGCTAGGGTTCCTCTCTAGTTCCTCTTGTTGGTCTGTCAGTCCATCTGGAGGGAAAGTACAGTGCTCCAGTGCTTAAAATACAACAGAAAACATAACATAGTTCAGCCACTGCTAAGGAAGAAATAAACTTTTGCTTGGGTTTTGGATTCTGTTTAAAAATAAAATCACCACAAGCAACTTTTTCAAGGCATCTAGAAAATCTTGTGCAAATTCTTCAGTTTGGACTCACTCTTAATCTCTGTGCCACATTTCTAATAAAACTGCTTTTTCCAAAACACCCCAAAGTTATCAGAAGGTCAAATAAAACTGTAATCTACTATAAGAAGAATATGGAATAAAAGATCCAATAGCAGGTTCTTTAGTTCCTAAGTTGGTGGGAAAACCAGTAACAGCTTATTCTTAGAATGTCTTGCAATTATTTGAAGTTGCTGCTTCATAGTAAAGTATGTCTGCTGGAAGAGGATAGGTGACATCTCACACAGTTTTCTATTAAAGCACATTTCAAACCAGCTAATGAATAAATGAAAGAACATATGCCTGTTAAAAATCCAAATTTACAAAAATGTTTCATCTAGAAACAAAACCTAACCATAGTGCTCTTCAGATTAACCTTACCAGTCAAATACTGGGTTTGCAGCCAATTTCAGGAGTATTCATACAAAAGCCAAGTCCCTGAAGTCAACCAGAGTTGTCCAAGAACACATGAAAGGCCTGTGTCTTTAGAAATCAGCTTGGAATCACTTGTAAGTATTTAAGCATGTAAAATCAGGAGAATAATGTAGTTCTGTGCAATAATTGACATTTTTGTGCCAGCCCAGCTGTAACACTGGCCGATTGTGTTGAACCAGGAACTGCAGCTCACAAGGCGGTAGCGTGACTGCAAGGTCACAGACAAAGGTTGTTTACAAGCTGGGAAACAACCTGAAGTAAGGTACTTTATTAGAAATTATAGGTAAGATCCCATATGCTCAGCAAGGGATCTAGAAGGAAGGGCGTAAAGGAAAGGAACTTATCTATGCAACAGAGAGAGAGCTGGACATTTACAGATGATTAGTCCCACAGACAGGAGGTTGATGTTTGCTGAAACAGGACTCATGTTGTTCAAAGCAGCCGTTAGCAACACAGTTGCAGATTCCTTTATGTGAAACTGCACAACCAGCTGCAGAAAATTCACTTCTGCTTGATCACATCCAAATTATTTCACAAGGTCTAAGTGTTCCCAAGGATCATTTTTTGGGAGGCATAGGTGTTTTTTCTTTATACCACTGTGTGTGGGAATTCATGGGATGCACAGTGAAAGATGCAACATAAACATTAGATACTTGGATTCTGAAACAACAACGTGAAAGTCACTTTCCCTTGAGAAAATATAATTATGGTAGAAGCTGCAGGAAAATTTTATTGAGACGCAATCATCCTTCACAGAAAAACTGGAGAAATACATGAGAATTAGTACTCCCCAAAGACATAAAATAGGCTTTTTTTTTTAATCTGGGCTATTAAAAATTGCCAGTGACTCAATCTATTCTTGAAAATAATTGACCTTGTTTTTAGTCCTAATAAGCATTCTGCACATAGTCAGCCCACCTCCATCAGTACCTTTTTCATTTACTAATCTCTAAAAAAACTACATCTAGTCTAATCATATCAATTTATTTCCAACCTATTTCTGGGGCACAAAGAAATAATGCTTTTATGAATGGAATTTCCATGCTTGAGCTATTCAAGAACATTTTCATGCAATAGCATCTTTTAATGAGTATTTTTTGACACAGTTAATATCCCTTCTTTTCTTAGCCAACACCATCTGCTAGTTTATACTCTGGAGGCTCAAGCAAGAGGTATGTATGTATATGCATGATGTATTCTGTCATGCATGCTGCTGCTACAGGCTGAGACCATCCAGGTTGACAGAAAGAAGCTACTGGGTAACAAAGAACTATCAGAGCACTCTGAGCTACCTGGTCAAAAGACAGGGGACATGGTTCTCTGGGGGACTTGAATCTGTGAGGGGTCATGAAAAAAATTACTGCTGTGTTTGAGGGTTTTCCTCTATGTTATTCCAACTATGCAAACGTGTGGTCACATGGATAACAGGGGGTATTGATGCCCAGGAAGGTATTCAGGTAGTTACTTATATTGTAAACTTGTAGCTGTAGTGCTACATGTCTATAAGCAAACCAGCAACTGTGTTTGGTGTTAGAAATAACATGATTTCAGAAATAGGAGTATATTTGCCAGAGTCAGTGGTTAATTATTCAGGAGCCTGCTTATCATACAGGACACTAAAAGCTTCTCTCCCTTATGACTGACCAATAATCATTCCTCCAGCAGACTCCCATGGAAGCATTACTATTCCCTCATGGAGCAGGGGAATTGCCCTGCTTTTGCCCTTAGCTTTAGCCTGTGCTGCTGCCCTCTCCGAAATGCCACTCTGAAATTTTGTAATGTATTGTTTCAAGTCCCATCAATTTGTTAGCTTCTTCAAGAGCCATGAGAGAACTGAAGGGTTGTTAAAACGATACCTACTCACCCTTTGCCACAGAGCACTGGGGCAGACGCTTGCAATTATTCTTGACGCTCAGTTTTGCAGTATTTTTATGCTCAGACTGCTTGCTTGTAAAAAAGCAGCTGGGAGGCAAAGGCAATATTAAGGAAGGTAGAAGCCCTCTTTGTTTTACAATTAACTAATCTATCAAAACAATCTTCCAATGGACATGATGTTCAGAGATAACAAACTGAATATAAATTTTTGAGAGGATTAATTTTATATAGTTGCATACACTGAGGCTCATGTTAAACACATTCAAACCTCATTAGATAGACATGACCATCAACAGGGGCACCTACAATAGCAGCCTGGTAGTCCGTTAAGAAGCAGAGAAGTCATAGTCTGAGACTGTCAAGGACAGATATTAACTTCATAATTTGATATATGAACCCTATCTGTATTAACAGTAGAAAAGAATGTGTTCTCCACTACTATTAGTAGTGGATTGACAGAGAAGACTAAATTAGAAATTGATAATTATGTCAATGCCATAAATATGTTTGCCCATTTGAAAACCTGAGGCACTAGAAAATGCTGTTGAACCAATTAAATGTTGCAGAGATTAAAGTATGCTTATCTGGAGTGTACTTTTCACAGCAGTTTTTACCGGGTTCAAGTTTACTTCGCTCTCAACCAGGCAATCCACCAGCTATAGCAGCAGCCATGGAAAAACAAACGTCCTTCAGCAGCAATATTTCTCACTACCAGCTGCAAATGACTCAGCTATTCATATTAGGCTCCAGGAGTTATTTTGCTAATATCACAGACTTTTACCTTACAGCACACCATCCCTTCCCTCTAGGGTAAAGGCTTCTTATCTGTTTGAGGAGGTTTTTTGTTACTCATACCTTCCTTTTGCAACAGAATATATTTGTGTTGGTCACTGAGGAGACCAGCTTTCCCTTCTCATCAGCCACTGGCAGTATAACTTAAAAATAAATTTGTGCCAGGTCATGTGATTTTTAAAAAAGGGTGTGAAGGTGAAACTAAACTTCAAATGCAAAGGAACTTTGAGTAAGTAAAACCATTAGAACAGCTGTAAAATTGAAATTAACATCATGCATTATTATTTTCACATAAAATTTTCTATTCAAGTTCATATTTAATAGACAGCTGCTACCAGAACATACATTTTTTAAAAAGTTAATATCAATTTTTATTTTTTTTTAAAGCTAATCTTGGTAATACTTCTCAAATGTGAAACTTGAAACAAGCAATATGAACGGGAATAAAGTTAAAATTTTTATAATCCTGATAGCTGTATCTGAAAAGCTCAGCTCCTGGCAGCAAGCAACCAAAATAATGAATGACTGCTTTTTTTCCTTTCAAGTTTTCATCTGGGGCCAGCACCTTGTGGGAAACAATAGGGTTAAAGGGATTATTATCTTTTTGCCCCTATGATCAGAATCATGACTATTCATGATTGATAGTACTGCCTGCAGTACCAACAACGCCTTCACAACCCAAAGATTATAATCCTGGATTGGGACAATTTCAAGGACCAGAGAGAAACAGAAGAGCAAGAGATACGTCATAAGAAAGTAATAAGCAGTAGCCTTCTATACACAGAGTAAAAAGACTGCAAAAGCCCAAAAATTCAAAGAGTAATGCATCTGTTGACAATCAGTTAGGGATTTCACAGAGATCTGTGTTCTTCACTGTTTTGTGGGCAGCTCTGATTTCTGTACCAGATTCCCCATTTAGCTTCATGGTGCAGTTCCCAATCCTGCCTACACTGTGACCACTCACAGGTGTCAAACATCCCTTTAAGAAGTGTGCTCCCCTGGAAAAACACTCTGGGTGTATACCACAAAGTCATGCAAACTTCTATTGGCATCTATTTTGATGTTTTCTTAGGTCTCTGCAACGTTCCAAATGACAATAGTAACCCATGGTGAAACTGAATTAGAAACCTATCACATCCATGCTCACCTGTATATTCAACTGAGCTGAAAGGTATTTTCACATTTTAATACAAACAGTACAGGCAGAAACAAAAAACTTCCAGAGTATTATTTTTATGACATAGTAAGAGACTGCTGTATTTGTTAGTAGGAGACACTTAAAGCAGTAACAGAGTAGTGAAGCAGTATGATCTTCTAGCAGCTGGTGATCCTACAGGGAAACACGGCAATTCAGACAATGATGTGTGTGCCTTGGATCCTATTTCAGAGCAGGGCTTTCTAGACAGAGTCTTAAGTTGTTCTCTGCATAGTCCCCTGAAGCCAACCCAAAGCAATTAAAGGGGATGAAGGCATGAAGCAGACCCTGCATAGTTTCATGCAGGGCTCTTGTGGGTGCACAACGAGAGCCCTTCCAGGAG
Organism: Cisticola juncidis; assembly: GCA_013400215.1. NCBI lineage: Eukaryota > Metazoa > Chordata > Aves > Passeriformes > Cisticolidae > Cisticola > Cisticola juncidis. The sequence goes on from VXBR01000781.1 coordinate 351,151, forward strand.
CAGTGATCCATTACAATCCACGTGCAGCAGTACGCTCAAGTGAATTAACTGACCTGTGTGGCAGGACACTATTAAGCCTACTCTTTATTTCTAACAAACTAGCCCAGGACAGGGTTGGGTGCTTCCACAAGGACAGCAACAACCTGTGGGACTCCACAGAATATTCTGACATATTTCCACAGAGCTACAGTAAGAATTTTAAAATCTGCAAAATGAGCATCACAGCTCATGGAACTCTGTCAAAGTGTTTCAGGTGATGGCTTACTACATGTATAAAGCCTAACAGTAGAATTACAAAACATAAGAGCAGGATTAAATAGGTACAGGAATCTCTACAGTATTAGAGGCTGGGTTGGCAAACAGTGCAACAGCACTGCAACATTTAATTTTTGATACTTCAATCTTAGCATAATAGGAAAGCTTATGATAATCCAGATAATATGAGTCTTGCAGATTTGCTGCTTGATAAGTAATGAACAGCAGAATATACATATACATCCCTGCCTTGCTGAGGTTGACCCTTCTAGAATTACCATCCTAAAGCATCCAGTCTGTTGTGCTGCAGAAATACAAGAATTATCTTCTCAAAAATCTAACTTTTTTATGATGGTCATGTGAGAACTCAGACCAGAAGCATATCAAATAGGTTGTCAAATCTTAAAAACTTAGATAAAAAGTAAAATGGCACCAAAACTAAGCTCCTGTTCAGGTTGCTACCAATAGTATTGTTAAAAATGGGGTTTAACCTCTAATTTTCACTATACATGAAGCACCCTTTCAAAATCCCATACAAGGAAATCCTTGATTACATAAAGAAACACAAAATTCAAGCAAACCTAGCAGTCTGGGCAGGTTTCTGTGTTTCTCACACTCCCAGCTGTAATGCTGTATATTTTAAGGACAATGTACATATTCAACAAAGGAAAACAAAATTCCTAAAAAACTTCACAGCATTTATACAGATTAATAGCTCTCTCTCTATATATATATATATGTATATTGTATATAACCTTCTTCTGTGGTGATTTCTGCAGACAGAAGGTCACTATGGAAGAAACTTACTCATTTTGTAAACTTCACACTATCCCACTAAACTGCAGATATTATTTTTAGTTCTCCCTAGCTCTAAGCAGACAGGGAATCCAAGGCACAGTGCCAGGATGGAAACCCACTCCTTCTCAGCTGGCTTTAATCATGTTGCCTTGCTCCTACTTGGCTCCCATGTTTAGGTCAGCAAATTTTCTTAAGGCTAAATCTGAATATATGCACAAATACACCGTGGATAATCTGGGTGTGTTTCTTCACGAATAACTTAAATAAAAGCATGGTGTGTTGCTCCTACTGAAAAGCTCACTTGATTTTCTTTTGGCAAGATTCAGCCAAAAAAAAACTGTTCCCGAAGAAAAGCCAACATCTTGCATCTATTTATAACATAGTTGGTTTACAAAAAAAAGTGTATCCTCTTTACAAGTTATTTTTGTACAGCTAAAGTTTGCAGTTGTGTTGCACAGAAAACCGAGGCCCTCAGTGAGTATGACCATGAAGTCAGACCAGAAGTATTGTCTACAAAAGGGATCCTAGTTTTAAATTGTTCTCCATAAAACAAAACAAAAACAAACAAACAAAAAACCCCACACAAAAAAACAACAACAAACAAACAAAACAAACAAACAAACAAAAAGTCTTGTACAAAAGCCTAAACAAAATTTTACAGAAAGAGCAATATTTTCCATACAAAACTCTTATCGGTTGTTATGGGATTTGCACGTCAGAGCAGCATTTCAGGATATTATGTTCTTGGTTTTTCTTTTTTGTAGAATATAGTTACAGTAGCTTGTTTGGCAATTTGTGACCTAACTGCTTGATTGCCACAGAAGTACCATGACACTGAGGGCAGTCTGGTGTTTATTTTCATTGCCAAGTACAGCAGCAGGTCATACACACAATCCCTTCACCTTCTAATCTGCACACTAGCAGGAATGAATTTTTTCACCTTAGACTACCAAAGCTATAATTTTGCATGCTGTGACAGAGCTGGGCCAGCCAGGAATTGCAGACCTTAGAATTTGTATGGCACCTGAAGGTCAAACATCAGCTTTCAGCACGGGCTTTAGCTGGAGTTGGTGTGATGCTTCATTTCTGCCCTTCAGCCAAGCAGCAAGCAAGCAACTTGTTCCTCCCTGGCAAATATAGCACTGTTAAATATACATTAGCCTACTCTATTTTTATTTAGAAATCTTACCGTAACTTGAGATGGGGTTGTTAGGAATAATCCAGCCAAAGCAAGAAACAAACCATGAACAGGCACATAAAAATATGCTTCAACAAGTTAGCACTGCACTGGCCTTTTGCTGCTCTGTTACTGAATATTTACACTATTTCACAAATACTTAGGAACCCACAGACCACTGACTATTCCCAAAGTTCCTGGGACACTGCTGCTTTTTACCCTTTTTCTGAATTAACATAACAGGAAATCCATATCTGTGTCACATAATACATGAAATATATTTAACATCAGCATTCTAAAAAATAAATATTTATTTATGTCGCTAGGAAAAACAAAATCATGAACAGTCTGGAAGGCAGTCACTGCTATGCCCTAGAGGATAATATTCTGACTTCCCTCAACATGTTTTTCAATGCATCAAGGATCTCTAAACAGCACTGTGCAGATCTACATGTTCCTGCCAAGAAGAGTAATGAAATAAAACATAACGCCAGTTACTTTAACAGAGCAAGCTCTTTGTTAAGGTTTATCAACAGACAAAAATGAACTTCATGACTGAAATATACCTTTAAAGTCAGCTAATATGGGAGAGGGAAAACTGCAGAGCTAGGGATGGTAGAGCTGGAAAAACGCCACACTTCTATGGTATTGGTTTTATCTTACCCAACAGCTTCTGCAAGTCTTTCACACTGGCTTTGAACAACGCTCTCTTTCATGTTTGCATTTTAAATTTATTCAATCCTTCAAAAAAGTGCCACGTGCCAAATACTGTAGAATCCTACCTATCTTTGGTGGTTCCAGAAATGCAGAGGAAAATCCTCACCATATTACGCTTCCACATTTCTAGAAAATATTATTTTTAAAAACCTAGCTAATGCTGAACACATGAAATTATTTAAAAAAGGAAAATTATAGATTCCGTGAGAAAGTAACCATATTTGAGCAGAGATGAAGACAACTCACTACCACAAGTATCTTATAAAGTTAGGAAATGTGGTTGAATAGATACAATTCCTCCAAAGCATCAAGCAGAGTTTCTGAATAGCATTAGGAGTCCAACAAAAATTTTAAAATGAAAAAAAAAGTTTATTTTTTGCAGTGTTTCAACTGAAGTATTTTGCCACTCTTACAAATGATCCAAACTGAAAGGAGTTGTAACACAACAACGTAATTATTAGCTCACAACATTTTTGAGGCTCTGAACAGAAAACTTAGGATATGTCTCTGAACAGGAAATTTAAGATATGTCATACATGTATGTACTATATACCATCAACCTGATCTGAACTTCACACTGTGACAGCCTTCAAAGTACATGTTGAAAGTTTTTATTCAGTTGACTCAACTAAAACCACACAAAAGAACATGAAAACCATGTTTAGGCACTGCAGCTGAAGCCAAGACATAAGGTTTGATCTTGGGATCATAAAATGATACTTAATAGTCTTGCTGGTGACAAACTTTTCCTTTTTTTGGTCCAGAAAGAATCTGCTAAGGGAGCAGTGGAAATCCCAGCAGCACCACCCCTCTCCAAAAGAAGACCAATTAACTTCTCACTCTAAGTCCTAATTCCCTGCAGCAGGGAGAGGGGGCAGGGGACTAAGCAACCTGTTTCACTTAAGAGGGCTGGTTTTAAGCAGGCTTTGCCTCAAACAGCGAGGCACAGTTGCTGCTCATTTCAAGCAGGGTGGCTGCTACAGAGAGGGAGAGGCAAGCAGGGAAAGCGGCTTGAGACGATCACAGGCTTTGTGCTGGTAGAGTGTGACTGCATTCAGAATAAAAACTCACTGGATTTTTCAAGATATGTAGCAAACTTCTATAAAATATAAAACATAAGACTCTCACATGGGCTGCCATGAGCCCTTTCAGTCAAATGCATGTTGGTTGTTTCCTTGTGTGGGTTTTTATGTTTCCTCTGCAGTCCTAAATACGCTATCAGAACTAAACCCATCCAGCACAAACAGGTTTACTTTTGACCAATGCCAAGAGGAAAAGGGAAATAGCAGAGTAATTTCAGATCTACAGGACTACCAAGAATATTTATTTGCCCATCTCACTGATCTGCCAGATGTCATCTGGTTAATACACCTGAAAAGGAGTGAAAAACCCCAACATGTTCATGGATGAAACCAGGCATATCCAAAACTTATGCATGTTCTCTGGTACCCAAAATAAATCACAAAATAGGGGAGTCACATCATTCATGCATCCCTGGTGTAACCACTTCATATTTTTATCCTGTCCTGTGACATTCAGTATTGTCTTTTTATACTTTGACCTCTCTAGGGACAATATAATTTTTTGTCAAATGATCATATGCTATCTTACATTGGTGATGCTCTACTTTATTTTGGAACCCATGTAACTGCATATGGTCTTGCTATATGTATTTGTGTCAGAACGTTGCTACAGTGACAGATACTGTCAGATCTGACAGATACAGGTGATACAGAACAGGAAAGCACAGAGCCTGTTTCTAAATTATATCACTTCACTTTGCTGCCTTAAATTTGGTTTTCAGCAGCCCTGGAAACACCACATTATTTAATGACCTCTACAAGTAGATTTTTTACCCTTGAAGGTCTTGTAGGCCTTTGTATCTCCTTGTGGTCTCTAAAGGTGTCTCAGAACAGCACATAACACAAGGTGAAAGATGCCTGAGTTCACATATGGGACAAGTGACAAAAGCCACACTGGAAATCAACTCTTTTTTTTTTTTTTTTTTTCCCNCTTATGAACTCAAAAAGGCCTGAAAACATCTTTTTTTTTTTTTTTTTTTTTTGTCCCTACACTTGAAATAATATCTGAAACCACAAAGGAAACAAAACCAGGTGGCAGAGGACAGCTGGTACCATGAGAGGACGATGCCAATGCTGCTGAAAATCTGCATGACCTACAGACCAGACAGCAATCTGAACTGGTCCCAACTCACTGCAGTATTTGTTTGCCACTTTACCTCAGAGAAACTCAAGATGTTCAGGGAGCTCCAAATGGGGAAGATTGATGGAAGAGATCCAAGGAACAATGAGCTGTGCACATCAAATGCTGTACCAAACTTTATCAAAGAGCAGAGACTGATAAGCATCAGGAACACCATTATTTCATAATGGCTGTTTAGAAATAAAATATTTTCTAGAATTCGCTTTTATAAATAACCACCTCCAAGCATTTTGGTCAGAGATTTTCATCATTTTCACCTAAAAATCAGATTCTCCTTGTTGCCAAGACATACATATGCTAGCTGAATCTTTTTAAAGTCAGAATTCTATTTAATTGTTTTTAAAAGAAACTGCCTCTACATTGACAGACAGGACAAAAAAAAAATCCCTAGAAACAAATAATCAGAAGAGAAGCCTTGATTTGGTATTCTGAGATACACACAAGCTCCTTTCTTTAAGACAACCCTATTATCTGGTCACTGTTTACCTACAGCTGCTCTCAGTGAAATGCATGATTTCACATATTTTATTTTGTCTTTTTGAAAATACAGTCCTCCAAGACATTGCTTCTGCTCCTCAAATAATGGGTGGTTTTCATTAAAAGGAAAAATGAACTAATTCTTTCTACAAACATGATAGACAAGGGTATTTAAAATCATTCCCTTTCCTCTCCTAAACATTAACCAGGAATAAAAAGGCTGTATATCACCATTTAGAAACACTTAAAAATTTTAATTTTTTTTTAATTTATTCTGTTTGTGATATAGGAAAAAATATTATGGACAGGATGTTCAAAACCAAAATTTAAAGATAGCTTTAGAATCCTAAAGTGAAAAGTACTCTAAGGGGGAAAAAATGGTGCCAAATCTATTAAGGAAATAAAAAAATGAAACCTTAAGCTCTCAACTTTCAGTTTCAAAAGAAGGGAGTGCAAGATTTTCCATCTGAGGTGGTATAGCCTATGTAAGCTAGAGATAATAAGGCTGCTCACCAAACAATTCTGTATTCATTGCAAGCTCTTAACATCCATGCTTTGTTCTGAGTCATTGCTTTTCAGTTTCTCAACCCATGAATGAAACTCTGACCCACACAAACTTGGAAAACATTTATTTTTTTGGTCCCTGCAAGATTTGTTTTCCTGGTAAAAACTGGGACAATCTACCTTTGTGGAAATCTTTTCTCTGCAACCAAATCGTGCTATGAACCAAATGTCATCTCTCCCCTTTGGTACGGAACTCATCAAAACCTAGAGCGTATCTATTGTGTCATGTCTGTTACACCTATTCAAAACACATCAGACAACTCAAGTGCAATACTTTAATATGAGAAAAGAAATCAAAATGCATGGAATGAGTTCTCACTTGACTGCAGGAAACAATTATTTTCTCTAATAAGAATCAAGTATAGTATAACTTGGTTTAGAATGCCAGTTCAGGTTAAAAAAGAAATCTCTCAAAACATGCTTATTCATGTTTCAAGCAGGAAACACAACCTAGATCAGCATGATAATAGTAATTTAAAAAAACACCTTCAGAAAGAGATCATACCATAAGTTTCTCCCCCAGAAAACAGGCAACTCAAGACAATTGTCAAACTGCACTGATTGTTCCACACAATTAAAATCTGTTTTACAGAATAAAATCAGTATTTGATGTGAAAAATGTGTTTAAAAAATTGAGCTTGAAAATACTAATTAAACAGCTTTTTCTCAGTGGCTGCAAGAAGGGTATGGCTGTCATATTTACAAACTCTAACTTTTGGGTTAAAAAAAAAAAATCTGTTCCTAAGATTATAAAGAAAATCTGTCAAATATAAAATGAGACAATGCTGTAATCTGATGTCTACATACAGTCTCTGCATACTCCATAATTCTCAAATGACAACAACACAAAATAACAAATCTCTGGCTGCTACTCAGAAGCTACCAGGCAACACTAAACAGACAACTACTCTTGTCCACTCCAGCTGGCTACTGCTTTGAACAGTTACAAGAGGTAGCAAACAATCTAGTAAATTCTAAAACAGGAAAAAAAGGCAAACATTTCTGTTCCCATCTCAACAAGTCAGATGGCTTCAGATGTCTCCCCTTGTAATTAAACAGCAAAAGAAAGACACACACCCAACTGCTTCTCCAATAAAAGCATCTTAGTATCCACTGTCCTGCTGACAAGCTCTGGGCTTCGCGAAATTACTACTCTAGAACAGTAGTTAACCTACTGACTACCTACTGACAACTACTTTCAGCTCTGCAGAAAATTTGCAGGCTTTCAAATAAAATATGAAGTTGTCTTACACTACTATCTCACTCTCTCATTTCTCTCCAGTCACAGCAAATAATATTAAAAGATGTCACCTTCCCACCTGATGTCATCAGAGCACATATTACATTGGCTTTCCACTGGTCATCTGGTAAAGAAATTTGCAAAGAATGGCAAGAAGCAGTGCTTTTTTCTATGAATATCAGTCCTTTTTGTGATCACAGTGAATGCATGTGCATCCTAAACATTGTGCAAGTAGAGCCAGTGGACTAAGCTACAGGCTTGAAGCCAAAACTGTCATTCACCTACATTGTTTTTTGAATTATCATGGTAGCACTAGTCCCTCAAAAGTCAATCACTAACCTCTCACTTTTATAATTAACATCCACCATTCATAATTATGGCTGGCTGTCTTCTAACTTAAAGATCACGAGCCATCTCCTGTACCTTCCCTTCATTCCAGTTACTTAGCTAAACTTAATACCGCCAAAATGGACAATACCATGGCTTTGAAGTCATCTCTGGTGAATCTGAAGTCAGCGTATCTTCCACAGAATCATAGAATAGGTTGGCTTGGAAGGGGTCTTAAAGACCAGCTAATTCCACCCCCTCTGCCAGGGAACACCTTCCACTAGACTAGGTTACTCAAAGCCCCATCCAACCTTGAATAATTCCAGAGATGGAGTATCCCCAACTGCTCTGGAAATGATCTTCTCTAGAACTTCTAGAGAGGCTATCTGACCCTTCCCCTTCTTGGCCACTCATTGATACCATGTGCCTCTAACCCACCTGCCTTGATGTAAAGAGTTATTAGGATTGCATAGTAAAGCAGATGAGGGAATCAGTTTGGAAATACTCCAGAGAAGGTAAGGGAAAAGCAAACCTAACACCAGTCAGTTCCTGGATCCTGTCTGCTGTATGGCTGCACAAACAGTTGAGCTGCCATGAGGACCGAGCTGAGAGGAAGAAACAAGGGGTTGAAGAAGATAGGATCACTTCCCTCAGTACCAGTGTCAACTTAGGTTGGCTGAAAGTCACTATAGACTAAGATGGAAAATGAGGTTGTCTTAAATTAACAGCTGTGAAAAATACTTTCTAAGCTAATACACAACACGAGGCTCATATAACCACTACGAAACAGAAGTGTGTAGAGATCTTGAAAGCATGCAAGGATGGCATCAATTCTATAATAAACAATTAAGAGCTTAGAAAGACTTTTAGAGCTGGTAACCTGCAGCTTGATTTCACCCACTCAGGATTAAGCTTTAGCACAGACCAACAGCTACATACCTACACAGGTCTAGCCAACCAAGCCTTGACAAATTGATAATAAAATTTTGAGGGTGGAGGGTGGGGAATTCACCTTCTTTTCCTTTTGGTACCTTAAAAAAACCTCTCTGTTAGTCAGACAGTTGTGAATCTCATCGCTAGCTCTGCATTTACTACCCTCGCTGTAGTTAAAAATCATGAGCTGAGTAATGCTCCCAGGAGGGATATATTCATTATTAATGGTTGTGAAATCCTTTGAACCCCATCTTACATTACCACAAATTATAACAAAGTTAAAAAACTCTTAACAGGTATAACTAAAGACTGAACAAGATACATTCACACTAACATCTTTCATTAGGAATACTTTACCTACAGTATCAGTTTAATTTAATTCAGTGCACACAAGGGTACTTTCCCCATGAGGAAGGAAGCAGAGACGTATGGATAGAGTTTTAGTCAGAAACAGCCTTCCAAACTAAAATGTTTGTAGCACTTTGCATATTCATTGGAGTACTAGGGATTCACTATCTTTAATCAAGATTGTTACAAACTCGTGGTACCAGTACAGACCTACCCCAGAAACAAATTTGATTCAGCATCTTCTGCCAATAGCAGAAACCTTACTTTGCCTCAGTCCATACCGTCACACTCCTAAAAGGACATTCGGGCTCCTCCCCTGCCAGTTAATGATCCCCTCCACGCTCTTGCTGCGTGCTCTCCTGGCAGAGCACAACTCACAGCAGTTGCCAACAAGTTAAGTACAGTTACCTCCTCTTGGGATACTGCCTGTCCTAAGCCTGTCATTAAGCCACAGCTATGAATGCAACCTAAATGCCTCCATGTTCTCTGGAAGTATGCTGTCTCAAAGAAAAGTTAATATACCGAGAACTTCTCAGTAGTTTTCTGAACACTTTCTACCCTCCTCACTTAAGAAAACCCAAACAAACAAAGAAGCCTTAGCAGCTGTTCAGTACATGAGTAAGTCAGCTATTTTCTAACTGCCAGAGCTTTTTGTCCAGTTTGTGAAAACTAAGAAGGTATTCTGACTTACTCAACCAAAGGATTGTTATTGAAAAGCTTTTTTCTAGCTGTCATCTTGCTAAATTGATTATCCAATCTACTTGTCCACATGCTATTGCTCACATACTCTAAATGGTGGAGAAAGAAGCCTGCTGCATATTTGTTGTGTTAGCCAAAGCCAGCGCCAGCTAGATAGTCAGGAAAACACAATCTTACTGTTAAGTCTTTTTTTCCAGTTGGCACTTGATCAAAAATGTCCCCACCCAAACCTAGCCTTGTTTGTAGCACTACTGCATATGCCTCAGCACGGCCAGGTGTCCTTAGAGTGACCCGCGAGCACACCAGGACCTGCAGGTCATAGAACCGCAGTTTCTGCACCACGGGGGTCTGAGGAAGAGCACCATCCTCCGCTACTCCATTCCCGTCCAACACTGACAGCACCGCCGAGACGCTTTACCACAAACCCTGCCTCCTGCTCGTAGAGAAATTCGTGCCCTTGCCATTGAGCTGTTGCAGGATGCGAGGCCTCCCCACGGAGGGTGGACCGGGAACAACGGGGCTCCATGTCGCGGGGCACTGCGTCCCGAAGAGGTTGGTATCCCCGGCCTGGCAGGGCACCCCTGGCCACGCGGGGCTCTGTGTCCCCACCGCCTTCCCTTTTCCGCGGTGCCCAAGGGCGCTGCAGCCGCCTGAGCTGGAGGGGCAGACCAGGAGGAGCCCGGCGGGCACGGCCAGCCCCGGGCGGGCTCTCCCCACGCTGCGGGCGGGCGTGCGG
>VXBR01000781.1:362324-381524 GCA_013400215.1 Cisticola juncidis
CCGCCCGGGAAGGGAAAGGCAGGAGGAGGAGATCCGCAAGGGGAGGAAGGTCGCCGAACGACGGTGAGAAGGAGGTGGGGAAGCTGCCGGGCCCGCCCCCCGCCCGGTTTGCAGAAGCTCCCAAGCGCTGTCTGAGTTGGTTTTGATTCTGACGAGTCGGAGAGTCGCTTGGGAGAAGGCTCCCGGCAAGGAGCAGGGGCCCGGGACATCTCCCGCCCGCGGCGGCTTCGCTTCCACGGCCGCCTCTCCCCCTGCTGGTTCTCCCTGGAGAGGAGAGCCAGCCCTAGCGCGGCCGTGCTACGGCAGCCTCCCCCTGCGCACTGCCGAGACAAGAGTTTCACTACGGCTGATTTGGATTTCACTTTTCCCCCTAAGCTTGTGTTTCCTGCTTGAGCTTCTAATCGGGAGGGGGGTGTTTCCTCGTCGCTATCGCGATAACATCTCTTGTAAACAACAAACCCGCTACATACTGTAGCTGATAGTTACTAGTCTCCTCCACCTGAGAAAGTACCTGGACAAAGCTTTGCCAGCCATACAGCATCAGTATCCTTTTGGTCATTGCTAATTGTAGCGACTGTCCCCGTTTAAATCTGTAGCAGCAGCGGCGGTAACTCCCAGTACACGTTGTTATGGCCACCGTTTTAACCCTGCCTACAAATAAAAAATCTGGAGCTGGAGCTGAAGAGCTGCTCTGTGTAATTTGAGACTGCATGATTATTTGTGCAGAGAAGGGTCTTGCAGCGCTCAGGTCACAACCCACAGTAGTCTGAACTGACAAAAACTGTCGCATTTGCGGTATTTTCATACTTTTACAAACCACTCTGCTCATTTCCTGAGCAAACAATTTTGCTCCTTTTTTTTTTTTTTTTCCGCGTTTAACCATCTAGTTTATCGGTTGTAATTTTCAATTTAATATTGTTGTTTGGTAAGACCTCAAATATATATTCTTTCATGGCATCCTACAAGCCTTAAGGGACATCCTACAATGTCCCTTAGGACAGGAGAGCATTAGCAAAAAGTCTTATGCAGGCTGAATATGTTCAAATGAATATGAATCTGCTTTAATATGTGCTACAGCGGTGGAAGTTAAAGCCAGACTGGACTTGCTTTCCCAAACTGACTGTCTCCACACTTGATCATCTGAACTACTGTACTGCTGTACAGCAAATTTTATAACCAGGGTAATTAGAAGATTAATAGCCAAATTTTGTGGATCACAAAAAATTTCTTGTCCCTCACTCTGCACAGTTAGTATTAACCTTTTGGCTGAGAATGGTGTTTAAGGTTTTTTGCAAGAGCACTGCGGAACGACAATTTGTGTGCCTCTTAGCAGTGCACCTGGAAGAAGAGCTATTTGGTTTATGGCAGCAGCGCTGGCAATGGTTTAATGCTGCAGCGAGCTGCTCCTTTTCTGCCACTTCAGTTCCGTGAGCCGCCTCTAATTTAAGTGACAGCGCTTACAGAGGGAGCGCTGTTGGCACAAAGGGAGCGGGAATGGCTGCTCGGGGGTGAAGAGAGCAGCAAGACTACTCGCCCCTTTTGGGTACGCTTGGTTAGACGATTCATCTAGAGCGTGAAGCTGCAATTCAGTCATTTGAGCGCAAAGACCCATTTAACCTACCTGGGAAGTGAACTAAACACTGGGCTGCCCTAGAACTGCGGCAAAACCTCCTCATGCATTCTTCCGCAATTGTTTCAGATGGGATAATCATTAAATGACTCCAATGAAGCAGCCTAATGGGGAGGCTGCAACATACTGAATAGCTGCAGCTGCTTACCAACACCATCCCTGGGACTACTAGATCCCTTTTGGTTTATGTTTCTGTATGAACGAACAAAACCAGTTTGTGGACAGCCACCCAGGCTTTTAGGTGCTATGGTGGTACAAATTTTTAATAATAATCAGGAAACTTGAAGAAAATCATGCAAACACATTAAAATGGCAAAAAAAAAAAAAAAAATCATCTTTTTAGCAATTACGGATGCCTTGATGTTCTCGCATCATACAAATGGAACAAGAAATATTCACTTGAAGATGTTACCAAGCTGTGTTTTCAGCTGATAAGAATGCAGTTCAATTACTTCAAATTATCAGGTAGAAATGAAATTCTAAAATGTGAAAAATTAATATTAAATTCTTCAACTGTCAGCATTATGCCTGTTTTGTAAAGCTAGTTGGTTTTTCCTTCTTTTGGGTGATTTGCAGAATATGGTATGAGATCTGGTTATTTTGACTTAATTTATTTTTGTTACTGAATTCTTTATACAAATCCCTTATGCTCCCACTAATATTTTAACTACCTTCAAAATCAAATTATCTGATGTTAGTCCAAAGTTTTCATGCTTTCTTCTTGCTTCAGCTTTTTATGTCTCTTTGAATTGATTCTTCATAGTAATCCCTTTTAGCTGTCCCTTACTTTTATCCATTTACTTCATCATTTCTTATCCTTTAATCTGCCTAACACTTTTTATCCCCCCATCTCATTAACAGTGTTTCAGGAGGAAGACAGTCCTTTTGTTATATAACTTTTCTTCTTGAAGTCAGTCCCCTTTCCCCATTTATTTTCAATTATAAGATTTCATGCACATTTAAGTTTAAAATCCCAATTTCTCTCATACTGAACACAGTACTCCTTTGCCCATGACATCTGACATGCCTCTCATGTAACTCTAGTGTTTAAACTATAATGATAAGGAAAGTATCATTCTCAAATTCTTTACACAATGTAGTTAAGAATTAGCATAAAATATATAGCTCAGTTAATGGGAATCAAAAACTTTGGGATAGAGAAGAAAGCAACTTTCCACAGTCCTTATCCACAGAGCTTTAAAAATACATGTCTGTTCTTGATGAAAGAACAGTTTCTCTTCAGATCATCCCAAACAGAAGTAAAGCAGCACTCATGCCAGAAACATGACAGACACAGTCTTTGGTGAGAAAACTACAGGCTTGTGCAAGCTTCTTGAAACAAATTGTAAAATCTGAAGGGAGCACTCTTTTGGAAGTTCTCAAGTACATAAAGTACTATGGGCAATAATTGCCGTAGCATGTGCTGCAAGTGAAACCAACCACAGACCCAATCAGACTTTTTTGAATTGCTGATAACCTGCCATTGTTTTTGTCCTAAACATAGACAACAGATGCAAATCCTCTTAAAGTAAGAGATATTATTGAAGTGACCAAACATAGATAAAGTTAACTAAATGTAAGTGCCTCTGAACACTTTGGATTTGATATGCTTATCAATGGAGTACTACATGTAAAGGTTATTTTTCCAAATAAAATAGAGAATGTATTTTCTTCTGTTTATTAGAGGAAGTATGTTTAGTTCTCTAAAACCATACCTTGATAATATATGCTGTTTCTGCACATGGCACCACAGCAGCCATTTCATATATCATATCTGGGTCTTCAGTTCATACTCAGTGTTAAAAGGATTAAAACCTGCAAAATGGTAAGCAACCACAGCTCTCAGTAACTTCTTAAGCAGCAAAGAGACCTCAGCATCTCATATGATCAGACTGTTAATTGCTAGTAATTATCCATCCCTTTAAGCTTTCTAGCCACAATTTTAATTGCAGAAAAATATTAAGTTATTAGAGAAGCTGTAGGCTTGACTTTACAATCCAATAATTTATGCATAACTTCAGTCACCTTGGACTATTATTTCAGTAATATGCCCTGAAGCTGGAATTGCTTCTGATTCAATTGCTTTTCTAAGAATGATCTCACTTAGCTGTCTGGGAGTTCAAGCTCCATTTCCATATTTGCATTAGTTGAAACTAGTCATATTTTATTTTACTTTCAGATCACCTTTTTTTTCAGATCTGAGATACAGGCATTTTTACTTCAAAAACCATTTAATTAATTTAAACTACCCAGTCTTATTTGAAGACTGTAATGAAATAACTTCTGGAAATATAATTGAATTACTAGAAAGTTCAGTAGACTGGATGTATTACCCAGACTTTAAGCTTTAGCTTAAAGAGAAACTCTGCTAGAGAAACTCTGTCTTTTAAAGTACATAAACAACCTCACTAAAAATAATGAAAACTGTATATTTTGCAGGGTGTATAAAGATTAGAATATTTTAAAATGCAATGCCAATGTTTTGAGTAAGGCAAATTCATCTTCCAGAGATGCGTCAACAGCAGAAGACAATCATTGCAATTTGTAAACAATAAAAATGATGAAAATTTAATCTGCTAAGAGGTGGGTTGGTTTTAGTGTTTTCTTCTTAAATGGCACTAATCTTTTTTGATCAAAATGACAGATTGAATTTGTTCTGCCAATAAACCCAGTCCAAAACAGATTTAGGGGAACTGGAATGAGCAAAGTTCATAAGAGAATAATCCCTAGCTAAAAATTTTATAAACATCTCTAGAACTTGAAGGAACTGGCACATTTTATGTCTCTGTTCAGTGTATTGTTATTCAATTTAATGTAGCACTGATTAAGAGAGACAATTTATTAAATTATGATATTTCTCTTCAAAGAGAAATTTGATTGGGGAAGACTCTTAAGTCATTTTTTCATACCACAGTCATCCCATGAAACTTTCCAGCAGAGCAGACTTTGAATCCAGTGAAGAACCACAACACATTTTATTTAAAACTAAGTTTTAATCTGGAGTCCCGTGTGATCACAGCACCTTCCCATGTGGAAGCATTTGAAATTTGTTGGGGGTTTTGGTTGGGTTTTTTTTTTGGTGGGTTTTTTTTTGGTGTTTTTTGTTTGTTTGTTTGTCTTTTGGGTTTTTTTGGGTTTGTTGTTGTTTTGTTGTTGTTGGTTGTTGTTTTTTTTTTTAATAGGGCTCCTGCCCCTCCCCAAACTGCATCACATCAGCTTACTAAAATCCCTGTTGTTGAGGTAATACAGAGTTTGGTGGCTGTCAGCAGCTCAGATCAGCTGCAAAGCTAGTTACTGCAGGAGATAGAGCAACTTCTGCAACAAGAATTTCCATATTCCCAATTATTTCTTTTATAAAAAGGAGCTATTTACTTCTCTGCTATTCCCTAGCCACTGCAGTAACAGTAACATACAAATAAGAGAAAAAAATGAGAAAGAAGAGGTGAAATAGTGACTGCTGGAGTCTATTTCTTTCCCTAACAGTGCCTGCTTACATCTACCTCATTTGTGATTTGAAAGGCATCCTAGTCCATTCCAATTCTCTAGCAATAGAAACAAAGACAGAATTTTTGGTTAATTCCAAAGCTGAAAGGAACATATTGATATTGTTTCGTAAATATATTATTACAAAGGATGAACCACAGGCTAGAAAGGGTAGCAAATCTGGAGTAGAGTGCAGAAATAACACAAAAGAGAGATACTTTGGAAGGCAAGAGTACTTTGAAAGGCACAAATTATGTCTCTTCAAGAGGAAAATGTAAATACTATTATGACTTCAAGTGTACCACAACTGAAGTGTTATTGCAGCTTCTCCACTTCGTACTGTATGTGTGGTAAAAGAAGGTACAGCTTAGCATGAACAACAGGGCACTAGCAGGCCCAACACAATACCAAGAATGGTGCCAGTGTAGCTGCTAACATTAAAAAAAAAAAAGAACAGATGGGAACTCCTTAATCCTCTTTCTCATTGTCCTTAACTCTCTCCTAGGTAAACTGACATCTGTTGTCTTCACTCTGTTTACTGCCGAGTATCTCTCATCCCCCCACATTCCCAACTGCGAGAAGCAGCGTGGCACAGCACACCAGTGATTCAGGCCAGACATGCACTTACATTCCTCATTTTAAATGTAAACTTCAGTACCATTCTAAAGCTTCATGTCTGATTGCAGTATCCATGACTTCCCTACTCTGGAGCATCACTAGGAAAGAAGCCTGTCTTGCTTTTTTGGGCAAGCATTCAGATGAATATTTTTTTACAAACACCTGTAAACTGCCAAAGACTCAACAGTGATGACATTCATAGGGAACAGAAAAATTCTTTTCAGCTTCAATAATATCAAGAACATCTGAATATGACTTCTCAGATTCAGAGGTAATTCACAAGGGAATTAAGCACCCCGTCCACTTTCAGTGGCAGAGAAGTGTATTCCTAAATGTGACATAAAGACACTGATACCTAGACTACATAACAGAATATGGAACAAGAATTTTAGAGTCATCAAAGGGCATGAAAACCTTGGATAGAGAAATAAAAATGCTTTTTCTATGATCAAGATACAGATCTAGAAAAATTTCCTTGAAAGATGTATAAACAGGGAAAAGAGTAAAATGAGAATAGGCCTCAAATACAATATGATACCATCTGAAGAGCGAGTCATAATGCAGAAATGTTAGTATAATTAAGTTACTAATTCAAACTGCTCCAAATATGCAGTGTATGGTATGTATTCTGTTACCATTAAAATGCTGGAACTGGCAATCTTTGTGCTCATCTTGATAATAATTAAAAGAGAAGTTAGTTTGTTTCCCTACAATGTAAGAAGTGGCATGGAAGTTATGGTGACGTGAATTGCTAGTTCCAGATCCAAGCTACAAAGGGGAAGAAACCAGAGGTCCTTATCCCATAGCCAGACCTGCTGCCAAAAGATTGCTGTGAGGCGAGACTGTATGTGGTAGTGCCACCTGGTGACCGATGCTGGGACAAAGTCCTCTGGAATTATTATCTAGCACAGAGATTTATTGTATGAAATATTAA
This sequence comes from Cisticola juncidis, assembly GCA_013400215.1. NCBI lineage: Eukaryota > Metazoa > Chordata > Aves > Passeriformes > Cisticolidae > Cisticola > Cisticola juncidis. The sequence continues at coordinate 368,990 of VXBR01000781.1, forward strand.
ATTTTCCTTACTTTTCCAAAGCTCATTATGTAAAGTGCAAAACTGACATTGACACTTCCAATTCATATAGATGTAACAATATTTGTAATGTAAACACTGACAGAGTATTTGGAAACTATAGTATTTACATACATCAAACAGAAAAGGGTTCTTGAAGAAGGGCAGCTTTGTCATTAGCCATAGGAGGGAAATGCGGTTTTAGGGAAGAAATACCCAAAACGCCAGAAATAGCCAAAAATTAGCCTTCCTTCATGGAGATCACCGATCTCAGCTTCCTTACTTCCTCCCTTCCTCAATGACACACTGTCATACATAATTAAGAGGCATATTCCAGTACCTCAACTAAATGCCAGGTCATTTCTCCACCTTCTCTCAGGAAACCTTGGAAACAAGAATCAAGAAGTCTTTCCAAGCACCCAGGACTGGGTATGAGGAATGCTCTGCATCATCCTTCTGACTTGTGTGCTGGTTTTGCTGGGGAATAATTCCTTTTCTTTACAGCACCTAGTAGGGGGCTGGATTTGTGAGATTTTTGTTGTTGTTGCTGAGCAGTGGTAACATAGAACCTTTTCTGCTTCTCACACCACTCCACCAGTGAGTGGGTTAGGGGTGCATGAGTAGTTAGGAGGGGAGAGTTGGGACACCTGATCCCAACTGACCCAAGGGATATCCAACACCACATGACATCAAGCTCAGTATATAAAGTGGGGGGAGAAAGGGGGGGGAACAGTCTGAGTGATGGTGTTTGTCTTCCCAAGTAGGGAAGGATGAGGCCCAGCTTCCCTGGGCATGGCTGAACACCTGCCTGTCCTTAGCAAGTGGGGAATGAATTCCTTGGTTTGCTTTGCTTGCCTGTGCAGCTTCTGCTTTACCTATTGAACTGTCTCTACTTCAACCCAGGAGTTTTCTCACTTTTGCCCTTCCAATTCCCCCTGCTGTGCCACAGAAGGGGGACTGAGCAAGCAGCTGTGTAGTGCTTGGTTGTCAGGCGGGGTTAAACCACAGCACCTCATACACTAAAGAGCCGAGAGCAGATCTGTATAAGTATGGACACTGCTGTACAGTGAAAGCAAAAGTAAAGGAGCTATTTGGCCAAAATTTCACATTGACAAGCAAATCCAGTCATGAGCTGGCTGAGTCTCAGGAAGGAAGCACTGCAACAGCATACTGCAAGCCTCAGGTCAAGGCACTCAGGTCAGACACTGACCTGCAACAATCCAGCTTCCTAATGAAGCAAATGCCTGGCAAGTTATCAGCCCAACCAACGAGTATGTAACTGTACTAAAAATCCATCTGGGAAAGGAGCTCTACCATGATCAGCCACAGAATCTTGGACAGGATAGAGGCTGCTCAGTTTTTTAAGTGTTTCCCCTCCACAGTCCCCAGCCATTAGTAGAGGTTCTTCAGAGATACCGATTTTTTTTTTCTCTGCAGGTAGATCAAATGACTCAAGACAGGTTTTTGTGTTATTCTAGTACCCACAATGTCTTAACAGAACCACGCTGCATGCCTCTGCAAAGGAGAGGAAATTAGCCTCTCATTACACCTACAGCCAAGAAGGTAATAAAACATTCAAAAAGGGCAAACAAGAAAAAGAAATATTCTTCCCCCAATCTATCAACTCTCTACCTTTGTTTTTAATTCAGCCAAGGCTGAATGTGTCTAATAGTCAAACCAAGTGCAAAGGCTTAAAAACGGGAAAGGTAAAAAATAAATGGGGTGGGCTCACAATGAACAAGGTCACACACCTTCCAAATGGTTAAAGAAAGGCCGAACAATTTTATGGAAGGAGAAATAGAGACACGCTTTTACTTGGCCGAAGTGTGCAGAAGCTGAATATATAAAACACTAGTGCACAGACATCCTCCAGCCATTTTTGCACTCCTTCTTTCTGTGAAGCTTTCTACAAAATAGCTTTCTGCAAGTGGGCTGGTGTGTTTGAAATTCATGGAAAAAAAAAAAGTTATGTGATGAAGACAACAGTCATAGCTAGGACATTCCTGCATTATTCCCTCCCCTGAATTTGTTGATTGTGCAAAACTCCACCCCCCTTTGCTTCCTCCTGCTCTGTTCTAGGCAAATGTTGAAAAAAATTAAAATGTTTACTTGTCTCCTAAATAGAGTTAAGGAAAGAAAATCACTTAAATGCAATTTCCTGCAAAATTTCCTTAATCTCATGTGTCCTCTGTCTTTTCCTGGTTCAATACAACATTTTGTCTAGCTTTAGGTAATTGATACAAAGAGTCCTTGCAGCCTGCAGTTACTCGTCACTGGTACCCACCACAGAGAAAGACAGCATCCTAATTTAGTAAGAAATTTAGTCATTGTCTAGTCTTGAACTTTACTCACTGCTGTATTTACAAGATAGATTTCCATGCAGTAGGCTTAAAACAAAACACAGACCAGCTTTGTCTTTATTACCTACATATTTAATGACTGTCTGTGGACTTACAAAAATATTCATGTTATACAATTTCTATTCATCAACAATTAGAATTAGGAACACACAAGGACTCCTGATTCTCTTCGAAAAGATCTAGACAAACCAATCACCAGCTTGTTTGGACATATGAGTATGGCTACCCTTAAAACTGTTATGGTTTTGGTTTGGTTTCCTTTTAATAAAACACTTAATTCGTCCATTACTCAGTAGAGGAATTCCTGCTCATAGTGATGAGGACACATTTCAAAAGTTTGAGTACATAGCCAACTTTAAATCATAACTGAAAATTCTCAAGACAGTAAATTGGTATAGTATTCATGTCCAAGCATCTTCCAGCCAGAATTACAACCTGCTGGAGCACAGGAACATTTTAAAAAAATATTCATCAATACTTCTAGAATATCTGACTTGACAAAATAAAAGCCTTTAGAAAGGCTGACAACTTTCTCCTCTTGCTGATGGAGCAAGCAAAAATGCTAACTGGGAGTTTCCTCATTACCTTCCAACATTGACTGAATTGTTAAGATATGATTAATTAAATCTTCTTTTCCATGCAGTTCCAATGAAGGCACAAGTATTTCCAGCTATATGGAGAATTTATGTGCATCAGAACCCATAGAAAGTTATTTGTAAGGCTCCAGTTTTACTAAAAACAAAAAGACAACCTTATTTTTTTCTGGAATTCTTGCATTGATGTAAAACAAATAATTCACTAGGCCAAAGCATGACAATGTTTTCCAGTTATGGCAGCCTTGCCTTCCACTTTTGCAAATTAAGTAACAACAACAACAAAAAATCAGCTGCTCACATCACTTTTCCATACACATTTGTCTGTTGTATGTTCAGCCCTGAGCACTTGCAGACAGACAAGGGAAGAGGCAAACAGGAAGTGTGCTCCCAAGAGCGTTTTGTGACACTACACCAGGAGGGTCCCAGAAAAGACCTATCTGCTCTTCCCAGCCACAAAGCAAACACCTCAGATTTCAGCCAGCACAAAGAAAGTATCATCCAGATCCACAGTCATGGCTAAAAACTTCTCTCAAAGCCAAGACTGTTTCACTTACTTGGGCTTCTAATCAATTCCAAGTACTGTTTTTACTCATAATGCCTAAAATAGGGGCATTCCTGAAAGGACTGTAGCATATGCAGCACACACAGTGTGCTGCAGTTTATTTTCACAGCACAAAAAGGCAGGCATAACCTGTATCAATGACTTTCAGCCAGCTCTTAAAAATGTTAATTTAAAAAGCAGATTTGAGTTAATAAGGTAGAGTAGATGTTTGCATTTCAAGTGGGCCTGAAATCATTTGAGAATCTGTCCCAGTGAAGCTGGTACTTTGCAACACGCAAAGAATCTTTTAGTGTGGTCCCTTCTCTGATGTGCTTGGCTACCTCTCCAGCCTGAATTCTCAAGTTTCCTCTTGTCTTTTCTAGTTCAGAGGTTGAAGTGAGTTAATTACATCAATATTTTAATTTAATTGGAAAGAAGATTGCTGACCAAAACATCAAACAGAATGCTACAGATTAACAATGGGTGAAATGAAAAAGCAGAAACCCATTAAAATACTTTGGAATTAATTTGCCTTTGTAGCTTTATGTAAAATTGGCCTCTGGGCTTCATTTGAGAGAATTTTGGGTCTCTGGAAAAGTTTAATGCATTAATTCAGTCTTTATAAGCCTAGGTGGTGGGAAATAAGTATTTGAAATAAACAAGCTGTTAAGACAAGCTCATTCTGCAGTTATGAAAAGACTGGAAGCCAGATCTGCAAATAGCTGCAATCAATTACCTGACAATGCTATTCTTCAAGAGTAGCTGTATGCCTGTTACACATAACTTCATATTCTCCTTATATGTAATACTACTGTTGAGTCCAAGCCCATCCTGGTTTTACACACAAAAATATTAACACGGCATTTACACTTCTCTCAGTATCTTCCCAGTAAACATTTTCAGGTGTCTTGCTGAGTTTAGTGTGTAGTTTCTTACTCGTGGGTATTAGGGAAGTCTACAGAGATGCTTCTCCATACACATCCTGATCTTTTGTCTACCAGGATAAGCACAGCTGGACACATTTTCACAAACACTGCAGAGTTGACTTCAAGTAATCAAAAGCGAAGAAATCTTCACAGCGATGCAAGGGTGATGCTGACCAGTTCCTGTCAAGAAGACAAGGATACATACCTTGCTGAACAATGGCACTTTATTCCTCGTGCAGAATGGAAAGTTTGCTTGATCCTTCTCCAACATGTCACTGGAAATAAAAGTTCCCTTCAAACTGTTTCAAGAACAGATGCCATTTCCTTGAACTGTCTGAAGAAGTTCTAAAAAGCAAGAATTGAGACAAATTTCAGTTGCTTGAAGAAAAGCTCGAACTGCAGTTCAAACTAGCATGCTAGACAAAAACACACTGTCCATATTTCTCACTTCCAATGTACAGCTTAAACACAAAGTTTCTGTTTTTTTTCCTGTGGTCCGGTTGGCATTTGAACACATTAACTACAAAATCTACAAAGGTGATGCCTTAACAGCATGGGCTTCCTTATTAATAGGAAAAGATGCTACAAAAAAAAAAGTAGCTCTCATGCCATAAAAAATAAAAAAAAAACCAAAAAAACCAAACCAAAACAAAACAAAAAAACCCACCTTTCTCACACAAATATTTCTACTGCCAGCTGAAGTAATACAGACTTTCAAATGTAGCATTTATTTCTTGAAGTAACTGAACAACAAATTATTAAATAGGCTTCAACCAGAATAAATGCATTTCACAACACCCAAGGATTCAGAATATCCTTCTCAAATTTCTGCCTATCAAATCCCAAGGATCTATTTAAGTTTGTTTGATATTCTAGGTGATGTACTGACCCTTTACACAGGAATGACAATACAAGGGACATGTTTATGAAAAATTAAAATTACATAAATTCATAGATGGAAACATAGCAATTAAGAGTCAGTGGTGATAAAGCAGATTGAGCTCCATTCCTAATCATTGGCAATTGTTAGGCTTAAGCCAAGTTTTAGATTTTGAGGCTGGGGAACAGTCCTGCAGATCAAAAACATTTTATGTATTTTTAATATGGCTGATGCCAGAATGATAGCTGGCAAGCTCTGAAAGATTTTATGTCTCTGGTTGTTAGTTTATTTGTAAGAGAAATGATCAATTACTGTTAACATTTTCAGCTAAGTGATGTAGAACTAAATACTATGAAGCAAGTATTTATCTTCCTGTTTTACATAGTAATTTAATGCTCATGTTTGCATGACTGTACGTGTAAAAAAGCAGTACAAAGATATGCATCAGGGTACACAGTTGACCCTCACAACAATGGCACTGTTGTTTTTAGGAGACTGAACATTCAAGTAACACTCACTACAAACCTTGAACTGTGGGATTGTCATTTCAAAAGATTTGTCTGATATTTGTCCTGCAGGGTCTGCCACTGTTAGTGTCACTGTGACATACGGGTACTTCAGAGACCTGCAGGTGTCAGAGCTCATGGCAACTCCAAGTTTCCACTTCATATCTACAAACTACAAAGATGAAAATCATTGGAAATAGTGTCAAAGAGAGAGATCTACCCCCCCCCATTGCTATTCACTTGGAGGGATAGTCCACAGACAATACAAGACATCTTGAGATCTTATCCAAAAGGAAAACAAACATGAACATTCAGGTGAATATTTAGTGAATACAAATCATCTGCCCTTCCCTTTAATGGTGAATAAATAAGTAATTTAATAAGTTATTTCACTTTATCTGTTTTCCTTATTCAAGTACAATCAACAGTTAAGTACACTCTTCTTAAAATTCTAGTAAGAGGAGCTTAAGCCACAGAGTTCACCCAGCTTTTATATCATGCATGAGTTTTTTTGTCATGTTTTCTTTGTTTTAGAAGTTTCTAAATCAAAACCAAAGTTTCTAAGTCTAAAGCAAATAATTTTTAACAGCAATAACAGAGAAAACTGATGGCATTTCATAACTGCATTTTAAATAAATCAAAGTACATAACAGACACATTTCAGACAAGTAAGTTATAATTTTTAGCCTTACATGAAAATGGGCCTTTCGAAGTTTATACCAAGCCTCAGAAAAAGATTCTCCTTTCCTAATCTGATACTCTTTTCAACTGCTGTCAGAAAAAAAAAATCTTCAAATGTAAACAGATTGCTATTTTTCAAGTAAAAAGGGAATGCTGGAAATTGACAGAAAGTATCCTATAAAATAATGGTTAAATTTAGGAGGACAAAGAATATGCAGTCAAGTGCTAGTATTAACAACTTTAAAGAACAATTTACACTTAAAACAGGTTTACATAATGAGCCAATACAACAGTCTGCCAGACTGACTGCCATTCAGCTTCCCTAAGAGTACTACGAAACATGAATTTTTTAAAAGATACAATATGTGACTTCATCATCTAAACAATAATATTAGAAAACTGTTCGGCATGTAGACAGCCTTTATTGTATATGCTGCTATATCTGGGTAGGTATTTGGCAACATGTAAAGGTGCACACAGGTAGGAAAGCTTTCAGCAGGCTATCTCCCACTGCCTGCCTGACAGCACAATACGACACACCCAGTGAGACACTGACATCTCTGACATGTTCATCATTAGCTCAGCTGCACTTTGTCCTTTACTTACCTGTCCCACTGTGGCCATATTTCGTGCATCTTCTGACACAGCAATGGCTTTGCCCTGCTCGTTCCACACGTGACGAATAACTTGAAGTGCATGTTTTGGCAGTGTGCTGACGCCACTGCCCAAGGTGGTGACAAGTTCTTCTGTAGAGAGGTTGTTTCTGGCTGCTGTGCTATAATAGATACATCCAGAGATCACTGCATCGGTTTCATTCTCCACCATTTTAATACAGTTCCTCATTCCACCCCAATGACACAGCTTGTATTTCTGCTTTATTTTCTGTACTTTAAAACAATTCAGCAACCCATGACTGCTTTTTCTCCAGACTGTTACTGAGCTTTTGTATCCATGTGCAAAAACCTTAAAACCATGTGCAAATGACCTTAATATGTCTTAAAATGCAGAGGCCCAGCTTTGCTGGGCTCACACAACATCCAACATCAAAGCAAAAAACCCACAGCCTTCAAGTGCTGTAACAACTGAAAGAAGGCACAAGTCAGTGAGGGGTGTGTGTGTAGAGCAGTTAAAACAGTATCACCACTTTAGAAACAAAACAACTTAATTAAACATTCAGGAGGTGGAACTGAAGTACCACCAAAGTAAGTAAGTAAGGAGTTCTAGGTCTTGGTACTAACAGGACTCAAATGGTGCCATAAACCCTTCAACTGAAAAGGCAGGAAGTCTAAAGGAATATTGCCACTTGACTTCTTCTACAGAAACAAGCAAACAAAAATTCCTACTCTCTGTTTGTTCATGCAGGTTCACTCCTCTTAAAGAAGCATTAATACAAGAGATAGTGAGTTGGTCCTCCAAGTAAATGGTCGAATATAACTTCAGACATTCTATTTTATAGATGGAGAAGGAGTATTTAAAATTTCTACTAGTATATTTTCCTGAATTGCATTAATGTTACATAAAATGTTAAGATACTAGATATTAAAAGAACAAGCAAGACCTTGAAAATTTTATCTAAAAATAGAAAAATTTATCAACTAAAAATACTACCTAAAACCTCAGCTCATGGCAGAATGTAATATTATAAGGTCTGTATCCTTCAAAAAGGCACCAATGCTGATTTCTGATGTCCAAGAAACAGGCAAAGGCCCAGCTGACTTAGCTTTATGTGAGCTTAACTTCCTCTATCTTGCCACTAGTTCTAGGGCTTGCAGACAGCATCTTGGAACAATTTCCTCTTTTTATATTTTAATTACAAAAAGTGATACTATATATTAAGTAACTACACTTTTTAATGACATAAATTAAGCCCAGTTTGTTTTTTTTACTGTGTACTGAGACTAACAAACTTTTGCCCTTTTCCCAAATCAGTTCATATTACACCCACATTTGATATAGCTTTTCAACACAACTATTAAGTTGTGCTGGAACAAAAAAGACATGATGCAAAGTAAATTCTTTTGTGCTTACCTAAATAGAAATGAAAGAGTGTTAGCTATTTTTGCCAGGTCACCAATATTAATGTCAACCCCCGATGTTTGAATTCTCTAGAAACAGAATGTTCAAACGATTACAAATAATAAATTACACATTCATAAAAGCATTTTTGTATACACACACACACACAAGAAACCCCACATCAAGTTGGGAATTCCATCATTAACAGCAGATACAGCTACTATTCTTGCTTACAAAGGCGGGTGTGCCGGCTTACCTGACACAATTCAGCTGTATTAATACCGGGGATCTTATGGTTCAGATGTTGAATTATTTGCTCACACTGTGAAAAAAAAAACGTTTGAAGACATTATTGATACAATAATGGACAAAAAGAGTGAAGACTGCAGAGTAAAGAATGAAATAATTGAAATGACTGGTTTTTAAATTCCATCAAACCTAAGGAAAGAAAATGAACAAATCAAGACTTTAGTTTCTACCTCATTATTGCTAATTAATACACAGGTTTCATACAAACTGTTCAAACGCACGCTACAGTAAACAAGCCAAATGTTTTTTATATAAGTTACCTTGACATATCATTTAAATGATAGACAAAAATAGATTTTTGGAAGTCTTCTGTGTTAAAAACATAAAATTAAATCAAATCCATTGCTCTTANCCCCGCCTACCGCCACGGGGCGCTCGCCGCGCTGATTGGCTCCGAGCGCCCCAGAGCGAGGCAGCGGCGCCGCGCTGATTGGCTGCGGCGCGGGGGGCACGCGCTGCTCCCGCCCTCACGGACGGGATGCGGGACGGGCCTCGGGGATGTTGGGAAGTGCAGAAGCTCTCCGGAGGGAACGACGCGCACTTGGAGCTACAAGCGTTTTGCTGAGATTGGTTTGCTGCAGGGTTTTCTTCGTGCTCGTTATCAAAGGTGCAGGGACGCAAATTATAGAACCACGGAATGTTAAAGGGGTTGGAAGCGGCCCTAGAGATCATCCAGCCCCAATCCCCTGCCATGGGCAAGGACACTCCCACCAAAACCAGGTTGTCCCATCCAACCTGATCTCGAGCAGTTCACGGATGGGACATCCACAACCTCTCTGGGCAATGCATTCCACTGCCTCACCACCTTCGCAGTAAAGAATTTCTCCCTAAGATCTGATCTAAATTTCCCCACTTTCAGTTTGTACCCACCCAATCCCCCTTGCCCTGTCACTACATTTCCTGGTGAAGAGTCCCTCTCCAGCTTCCATGTGGGTCCCCTTCAGACTCTGGAAGGTTGCCATGAGGTTTCCACACGACCTTTTGTTCTGCGGGCTGAACAGCTCCAGCTTCCTCAGCCTGTCTTCGCAGGGGAGCTGATGCCTGTTCTGCGTGCGTGCTCTGCGTAAGGTAACTTGGTACTGAATGACCGTACTTTACAGGTGGACTGTGAAATCAGCCCATACGCGTTCAAATAAACTGTGCGGTTTGGNCAATACGACACACCCAGTGAGACACTGACATCTCTGACATGTTCATCATTAGCTCAGCTGCACTTTGTCCTTTACTTACCTGTCCCACTGTGGCCATATTTCGTGCATCTTCTGACACAGCAATGGCTTTGCCCTGCTCGTTCCACACGTGACGAATAACTTGAAGTGCATGTTTTGGCAGTGTGCTGACGCCACTGCCCAAGGTGGTGACAAGTTCTTCTGTAGAGAGGTTGTTTCTGGCTGCTGTGCTATAATAGATACATCCAGAGATCACTGCATCGGTTTCATTCTCCACCATTTTAATACAGTTCCTCATTCCACCCCAATGACACAGCTTGTATTTCTGCTTTATTTTCTGTACTTTAAAACAATTCAGCAACCCATGACTGCTTTTTCTCCAGACTGTTACTGAGCTTTTGTATCCATGTGCAAAAACCTTAAAACCATGTGCAAATGACCTTAATATGTCTTAAAATGCAGAGGCCCAGCTTTGCTGGGCTCACACAACATCCAACATCAAAGCAAAAAACCCACAGCCTTCAAGTGCTGTAACAACTGAAAGAAGGCACAAGTCAGTGAGGGGTGTGTGTGTAGAGCAGTTAAAACAGTATCACCACTTTAGAAACAAAACAACTTAATTAAACATTCAGGAGGTGGAACTGAAGTACCACCAAAGTAAGTAAGTAAGGAGTTCTAGGTCTTGGTACTAACAGGACTCAAATGGTGCCATAAACCCTTCAACTGAAAAGGCAGGAAGTCTAAAGGAATATTGCCACTTGACTTCTTCTACAGAAACAAGCAAACAAAAATTCCTACTCTCTGTTTGTTCATGCAGGTTCACTCCTCTTAAAGAAGCATTAATACAAGAGATAGTGAGTTGGTCCTCCAAGTAAATGGTCGAATATAACTTCAGACATTCTATTTTATAGATGGAGAAGGAGTATTTAAAATTTCTACTAGTATATTTTCCTGAATTGCATTAATGTTACATAAAATGTTAAGATACTAGATATTAAAAGAACAAGCAAGACCTTGAAAATTTTATCTAAAAATAGAAAAATTTATCAACTAAAAATACTACCTAAAACCTCAGCTCATGGCAGAATGTAATATTATAAGGTCTGTATCCTTCAAAAAGGCACCAATGCTGATTTCTGATGTCCAAGAAACAGGCAAAGGCCCAGCTGACTTAGCTTTATGTGAGCTTAACTTCCTCTATCTTGCCACTAGTTCTAGGGCTTGCAGACAGCATCTTGGAACAATTTCCTCTTTTTATATTTTAATTACAAAAAGTGATACTATATATTAAGTAACTACACTTTTTAATGACATAAATTAAGCCCAGTTTGTTTTTTTTACTGTGTACTGAGACTAACAAACTTTTGCCCTTTTCCCAAATCAGTTCATATTACACCCACATTTGATATAGCTTTTCAACACAACTATTAAGTTGTGCTGGAACAAAAAAGACATGATGCAAAGTAAATTCTTTTGTGCTTACCTAAATAGAAATGAAAGAGTGTTAGCTATTTTTGCCAGGTCACCAATATTAATGTCAACCCCCGATGTTTGAATTCTCTAGAAACAGAATGTTCAAACGATTACAAATAATAAATTACACATTCATAAAAGCATTTTTGTATACACACACACACACAAGAAACCCCACATCAAGTTGGGAATTCCATCATTAACAGCAGATACAGCTACTATTCTTGCTTACAAAGGCGGGTGTGCCGGCTTACCTGACACAATTCAGCTGTATTAATACCGGGGATCTTATGGTTCAGATGTTGAATTATTTGCTCACACTGTGAAAAAAAAAACGTTTGAAGACATTATTGATACAATAATGGACAAAAAGAGTGAAGACTGCAGAGTAAAGAATGAAATAATTGAAATGACTGGTTTTTAAATTCCATCAAACCTAAGGAAAGAAAATGAACAAATCAAGACTTTAGTTTCTACCTCATTATTGCTAATTAATACACAGGTTTCATACAAACTGTTCAAACGCACGCTACAGTAAACAAGCCAAATGTTTTTTATATAAGTTACCTTGACATATCATTTAAATGATAGACAAAAATAGATTTTTGGAAGTCTTCTGTGTTAAAAACATAAAATTAAATCAAATCCATTGCTCTTAGCAAAACTGTTTTATGAATCAAGTCAAGCTACCACATACCTAAGGTTACTTTTGCATCACACAAAACTCAAAAGAGCTTAAATAAAAAGGCTTCCTGGAGTGCAAGAAGCCCTTCCCCATCCCATTTATCGCCCTACTTACCAGTTCTGCAAAAAAGTCTTGAGGTATTAAACCAATCTTATCTGCTGCACCACCACCATCTGAAAAACAGTAGCGATCAGAAGCAAATACTTAAATAAAGTGTTACAATAATTAATCTAATCTTTCTCTGAAAAATGCCTAGGCCATCATGCACGCTTTCACCTTCACTTAACGCAATTAGTCTTAACCCACACGTACCTAGAGAGAGCCCCGGCTGCCCGAGCCCCCCGTCCCTCACCGCGGGTCGCCCCCGCCCTCACCCAGCGCCTCCAGCGCCCGCCC
>VXBR01000781.1:386012-481390 GCA_013400215.1 Cisticola juncidis
GGGCGGGCACCGGGGAGTGTTTCCTCCTTCGCTCGCCCCCCCTGTGAGGCGCGGCGCGGTGACGCGGCCCCGGGTCAGGGCTGAGGCGCGGCGGAACCGTGAGGCGCTGTCAGAGCCGCGCTGAGAGGGTCCGCCCAGCTCCGCACCGGGATCCGCCGCCGCTGCTGCCATGGAGCCCCATCGCTGGCTGCCCCTGGAGGCCAACCCCGACGTGAGTGCCGGCCTGGACCGGGGGCGCTGCCGTGTGCGCGGGGGGCTGCCCGCCCGACAAGCCTGCCTGCTGTGCGGTGGGCGGGAGGGTGGCGGAGGGGAAAGGGCAGAGGGCTCCGGGCCGCGCCGGACCACATCGCCTCTTAAGTGGTGGCTTGTAGTGGCAGGGATGGAGGAAGGTCTTATCGCGTGGATCCGACTGGGTCTTAACTCCCTTCTCTTCTGCTTTCTTTTCAGGTCACGAATCAGGTAAGAAGCTTTTATTTGAGGTAACCTTTAGTCTCTGCATCTTTGGGCCCGTCTCCTTTCGTTTTCATGTAGTAAAGGCTCCTTCTTGTCCAAGGAGAGTTCCCCCTTCCTTCCCCACGCGTGTCTGCGCTCATGTCGGACGGTGCCGGAACCTCGCCCGCAAAGATACTACATGAAAGAAAAACGAACAGTAAAAAGAGAATAGTTATGGCCTGGCTATTACCGTAATGAAATCTCTGATGTTTTTCAAGGTGGGTTTTAATTCATTAATAAGCGATCAAAACATTGATTTATGTATTACATGGGCCAGGTGTGGACCTGTACATGATGGCTTTTGGGCACATGTACGGATCTGCTTGCATCACGGTGTTGTAGTCTCATTCTTCTTTGGCTAACCATAAAAAATAATGTAATTTTACCGTGTTTGCTGCTTATTCATGACAATATGTGCATGATTGGTTGTTGATGTTTTTGGTAGCGTGGTAGAACCCACAGCAGAGAAAGAAAGCTTGTTCTAGTACACAAAACAATGCTTCGACTAAATAAGCTCTGGCTGAAAGGAAATCACGCATACTCTAACCCTGCATCATGTTCTCAGTGACAATTTTGAGCATAGTGTTAATGGTCAGTTGTTGATTTCAGCAGGCCTGTTGATAATGTTAAACATGGTGTTTAAGCCAAAGGGCTCTGAAACTTTCTGCAGCAAAATTGTATTCTTAACAATATATTGTTGAAATATGTTGGAAACTAGGAGTTTTTCTGCGTGAAGAATGGGTTTTTTTGGTTTTTGTTGTTGTGGTTGCTGCAATATACAAATTACATCTGCAGGAGAATAAAGTGTTACTTGATGCTGGGTCATTTTGTGCTTTATAGTTTCATAGGGCAAATAATTTTACAATTCTTACAATATTGCTGCTGTGGAGCAGTTTGAGAAGTCTATAATCCCATTCTCCTGAGTTAAAATTGACGATCTTGCTTGGGAGCCCATCTTGAACATGCTTGAACATGTTTCCTCTTTTTTTTAAATTTTGAAATTCCAAGACTAAATTTCAGTCTGGAAGAAAATAAATGAATTAATAACTAGCACAAATTTCCAATTATCTAACTTATTCTGACTTTCCAGATGTTGAGATGAGCTCATCATGGTAAAATTAAGACCACCTTTAAAGTAGAAATTGAGGAGGAAAAAATAGTGACATTTTTACACCTGAAATATCTTGTATGCCTATGTGTTTATGTTGTATGGAGAAAATCCCTAGAGGAATGTCAAATTAACAATTTTAGGTGTGTTTAAAAAACATCTCTTTTTGCCATTGATTTTGCGTTGTTGATGGATGTATCAGTTGTAGATATCATGGATAACAGGAATTTGTACTCCACAAGGATTTTCTTGTTACTGTTTCTATATAGAAAAGGCCACTTGAAACCAATTAGACTTCCTCCTTCACTGCATTTTCCAGTCTTGACTGAGCAGGTATTATTATTATCTAGTCTGAGAGATGTATATTTAAAAAAAGAAAAAAAAAAAAGGTGGGTGTTGAATATGAATGCACCTTGCATTATTAATTGCTGTTCTTTTAATCTCATCAGTGCAGTGGTGAACTGTGTAGCAACAGGGCTGTTAGTCATAAGTTATTCATATCCTGCTTGTGTTTAAAACAACAATAATAGTAATTTGAAATTCTAATGAAGTTGCAAAATAATTCTTAAAAAATCCTGTTGAGTTAATTGCAAGGATGGACCTTTCTTGTAGTACTCTGTACTGTGCTCTGTAAAATATTCTAGAAGTCTTTAGCATTAAAAACCCCAATGATGTGCCTCCACAAACTGTAATATTTGTGTCTGGTAGTAATTTAATACATGTATTTGAACAGGCATCAAACCAATTGTTTCTTCTTGGGATTAGTTGGTTGGTTTGGTTTTTATTTGTTTGGGGTTTTTTTTGTTGTTAGACTATCCCTAATGCATACTGCTTTCTTTAGTTTTAAAATTATTGCTAGGTGTGGTAGTGAAGTCTTAAACCAAAAAAAAACCAAAATCAATCAATCCAGTGACCTGTTAGATGCATAGATTCTTAGTGTTAGATTGTAATTAGAACTATCATTCCAATTCAGCAGTGCTTACACTGTTTTGATTATTGTACCAATTAACAGCAACCAGTAAGGAAGTGTACTAAATGCAGATTCACTTGCTTTTAGTATGTTCTTACAATACTGTATCTTTTCTGGTTTTCAAATTATTTTGAAATTAATTTTGTAAATTGGGGACTTTTAGTCTTTGTAGTAGAAATTCAGATGTGTCCTGGTTTAGGGCAAATTTGGAGAGGAGACTTCTGAAGGTTCTCCTTTAGAAAGCAGGTTTCAGCAGCCCTTCCCCCAACTGGTTTGGAAGAAACAGATGATGGGGATACTGGAGCATACAGTCACCTCAGGACAAGATGATAATGGAAAACAATAGTATTTCTCTGTTAGATGTATGTAAAGTCTTTCAAAAATATCTCAGAAGTTTTTCTTTATCTGAAAGTGTTTATATTATAACACAAGTCCAGGAATTTGTAAATCCTTATCTATATAGAGCCTCTCTTTGTGCATAGGTATTGAAATTATTTGAAGGTTCAGAAACTGGCTGATGAGGGTAAACAGGAATATTCTTTCTTAGCTTTAAAGATTTCCAGTGGCAGTGGAAATCTGCCACGTGTCTGTAGTGAAGTTTTCAAGAGAGGACAGTTGTTCAGTGCAGCACACAGTGAAGTCAGAGTCAGGAGTTAAATGTACCTTGTGGTGCTAAGTGATTGTCACAGGATTTTTTTTCTCCTTCACTTCTGCAGTCTGACAGAATGAATTGTTCTCTACCTCAGAAAGAGTTGATGATTCAGCATTTACAAAGCTCCATTTTGTGTTCTGTGATGACAGGGAATGATTTCTTCTCTTTGACCTTCTCTTGGGGCACCTGACATGACCAGTGCCACCCTCTTTCCTGGATATCTTATGGGATTTTCCTGAGAGAAAGCAAGAAAATCATGTTTCTCAATTACCATATATATGATGTTTGTATATCTTGTTCCAAATTTTTTCTGGGGAAAAAAGTCAACATGCAATTTTTTTTGAGTGAAAAGATCAGAACACAAGCTAATTGTTCTTTGTCTTGATGTTGCTTCAGTCTGGTTTGCAACCCACTATTGATTGCCTAGGAAGTGTAGATAAACAAAAGTATTGGTGGATATTTTTCTGGATGTCCCACCTTTTTCCATTCTTTCTTCCCTTTTTTCGTCTTACAGATTCTAAAAAATATTCCTGCTTCCTGGATGGGATAACATTTCAACTCATGCCTTCATTATATCCAGATAAGGATAGAGTAATTGACTGCCTCTGATTATGAAGCTCAAGCATTGGCTTCAGAGTTGAACTAGTGAGTGTTGGCTCTGGCTTGAGTTTCTCTTGCCTCGTAGAGCTTAGTTGCTGATTCTTAGTTACCTTCCAGCATTATTTTTAGGACTTGGGTCCTACTTTTTGGGGGGTGTAGGGTTTGGAGTTTTTGAAGCTGTTAAGGTATTGAGAGCCAACTGCATAAAGAAAATTATTTTAGCTCATGAACACCATTGACAGCTGTGACTTGAAAGTTACAGAAACAGTAAAGCACACAAAGCATAGCACAAATGGCAGAAGCTGAATACAGCCAGTCTTTTATTCATTTATGGAACACCTCTCTTCAGGGTGTCAGGCAAATATAGAGAAGAATTAAGTATCCTGGATGCAGGCCTTAGTTTTCCTAAAAGGTCTTTTCATTTCCTGTATCTGAAACACTACCCCGCAAGCTGTCCCAAAGAAAAGCTGTAGTGATCAAAATAACTGAACATGCAATGCGCACGGTTCCTGAAGTGCGTTGAGAGGTAGCACTCGTAGATGAGGTACTGCCTTGGTGTGAAAGGATGTTGGATGTGGAGAAACACAGATGTCCTTCTAAAAATGCCTAACTAAGTTTTTTTTTTCAGGTGAGGGAGTGGAGTTTAACTCTTCTGTGGTATGCAGAGTGAAAAACAGTAGAGATGGTGTACATGCTTGGAAAACAGCCTGTTATTAGTCATGTAGCCTCAGAAGGTGAGAAACCAGGATTCAGTTTGTGTCTTTCTGTAAAGACAATATCCTGGAAAGCCTTTCACGGAGCCAGCAAAGGAGGAATGTTGAGCCTGTGATGTTGCATAGCAAAGAATAAGCACAAGCATAGATATGAAGGAATTGTAGGTGACCACAGTGGGAACACCTTGTGAATGGCTTCTTCCAGTTTAAAATATCTCCAACTATGTAGCCATCTCTGTGAGTTTAAATAGGTAAAAATGTTGCACAGGGAAAAATGTATCATTTGGGGTTTAGAGTATTATTTATATCAAAAGGTCTAAGATTGCCATAGCTCTGTCTTTGTATGCTCTTCAGTAACTGAAAGCTGAGAAAACCATGTATTTTATTGCTCAGTTTCTTAGTTCTCGTTACAAGAAATCCTTTACTGTCTTGAAGACAGTATGGGGTGCAACAAAGTTGAAAACAAGTGACAGTTGTTTGTGCCTTTATACATTATCTTGCTGCACTGAAAATGCTGTTTCCTACTTCAACATTTTCCTTGCTGTCCTTCCTTACTGACTCCATCAAAATCCAATGGTTGAATCCAATGGTTGTTTCAGTAAACTGTAAAGAAAAAAAAGAAATGTGTATAAAGCTTATATAGAAGAGTGGATTGATCCAGCTTGTCCCTGTTATGAGTAACTTTTTGGATCATGGAAACAGGTCTGCTAAATGTTTTTCACAGAATAACACAGTATTCTGTTTTGAATTGGTGGCTCAGTATCAACACCTCAGGGCTCTGCTGGAAGCATTTTGAAGCTCTTGCTCTCTGGTTTCAGAGGAAGCCCAGGTCAGCTGGTTTGTCCAGATTTCTGTGTGCTTTTTTTTTGCCTTGCTGCCTGTGGGATGCCCTGGTTCAATGTGTACAGCAGTGCCTGGGCATACTGAGTGTTAAGTTTCAAAACTGCATTATGAATATGTGAAAAATACATACCTCTCATTTTGAAAAACAGGAACACTAACACTAACACTAACTGTGAGTCAGTGTTTCTCCTTCAGATATCATAAAGTAATGAACACATGTGGAAGGATAAGAATTTTGTGGATGTAAATTTTCTCATGTTTTTGAAAAAAATTTGCAGTGGGCTGTGTTCTTTGAACTTTATTATGGTGTCCTGAAGTACAGAACCTGAGGATATTTAAGAATTTGTAATAAAGTTTGATTTTCCCAAGGAAGTCTAAAATAGTGGATCATCTGTTGTTTGAACAAGATCATATTGTGGCCATTCTAAGTGAGAACTGGTTGTCAAAGAATAATAATGTGGCTTATGTAAGTTCCAGCTATCTCTTTGCTCCTGGTGTGCCTTTTGACCTACTGCACGGAACCAAAGTTTTAAACAGCTGCTACACATGACTGAAATGACGCTGTCTCCAAGATGTACTGAAAAATTATTCCTTCATTTTAATTCCATAAATGTCATGATAAAAGAATGAAGAAATATATCCTTATAGTGCTCCAACAATAAAATAATGTTTAGGTGGTTCCCTTACTTCCGTAAAGGAATTTCGCTTCTGAAATAGACTTGGTTTTGTTATATGCTTTTAGAAATGATGTGTAAATAATTAAAAGCAAAATATTATGAATTTGTATTTTTGATATAGATTAATAAAAGTTAGATACTTTAAGAAATTAATAATTTTCCCTTTATTGATGATGATTCAATCAGTTACATTTTACTCAGTGTCTTAGTACTATTTAGGGAAAAATTGCCTTCAATTCAATAAAGTTTAAAAAATTCTTGTGCTTTAATGTAGAAGTTAGAAAACACTGATTGTCTTAATTGGTTTATTTACATGTTGTTCTTCCAGTTTCCTAAAACCATAGGAACACTTCATTTTTGCAGGGGAAAGTCTTAACTGTGGTTTTGTCATGATATGGAGATACTTTAATGCATTCAGCAGAAGTACAATAAAATGTAGATGTTGTGGGTGTTTGGTTTACATTTGTGCTTAGAAGAGGATGGCAACAGTTCTTCCCACCAAAGCTCTCTTGATTTGTGCATCTGAGAGTCTGGATATGTTTGTGCATTTTGCCAGTTTTGTGTTTTCATGGTTCCAACTTCTATATAAATACCACAGTAAAATGTAGAAAAATCCAGGTCTTGAGTATAATGCCTTAGTGACATTATAAAATGTGACATTCCAAAACTATTTGCAGATGCTGTCCAACTTAATTGCACTTAAATTTCAAACTCCCATTTTGTTTCAGTTTTTGTCCTCATTTTGTTTTTACATGCAAGTGACAGAGTAGAAAAGCACATTGCTGCATATAAGTTTAGAATAAATTTCACCCTTTCATTTTCTTATCCCACTTACCCTTTCTGCATCTCCATAAGCCTGATAGATAAAATCTTCCTACTGGCTCTGTAACTATGTTGGCAGAAGTAAGATTTTAAACTCAGGTTAAAGATGATTGCTCTGTGCTTTTTTCAATGCCTTAACAATTAGGCTGAAGCTGAAGTGGTACCAGCAATGAAAACAGAATAGCTTATGCCACATGCTGTGTAGGTTAAGTGCCTGTTGTAATGTTTTTGCTATTGACCAACATTTAGACAGATTTACAATTTGTGATCATTTAGAATAGAATGAGGTAGGCTGGAAGGGGCTTTTAAGTTCTGCAGGCCAACCATGCTCTGTTCAAAACAAGTCGCTCAGCAACCTGTGAAATTCTTAAATTCTCAAGATACAAATTCCAAGTCTCCTGGACAGTTTGTGCAAGTATTTTACTATACTTGTTATTTTTTAAAATTTATTTTTAAATGCCTTCCTTATCAAGTTCAAATTTCTCTGTGTTTCAGCCTTTTGTTTCTTGTTTTACTGTGTGCTGCTGAAATGAGACTGTCTCCATCTTCCCTGTGCTTTCCCTTAGCTAGTTATAAACAATAGTAGTCAGGTGAGAAAGAAAGGCCTTCTGGAATACTGGGGCAAAAAGGACAAATTCATGGGAAGTGCAGATAAGGGTGAGGGAAATAAAATAGTTTCTGAACTGGCTTTTTGTCTACTGGTTAGCTGGACCAGTGAAAAACCAGAAAGAGTTTCTCAGCAAGGTCTTTTAAGATAAGAAGCAAAGAGACAACCAAAACTATGACAACTCTCTTTAAAAATAAAATTATGAAAAAGTGAATACTAGATACAGATGTGTGGGAGGGTTTGTGCTGCTGTTGTTACTCTTCCTGAGCTTGTCTAAGACTTCTATATAGCCAAGTATTTTTCTTTTTTTCTTTTCTAAGGTAAAAGCTCAAAGAGCTCTTAATTAAGAATTGTCAGTGGAGTGATAAGCAGTGTCTGAGAAAAAGATTGTGATACTCTCTTGTGCAGATTTAGAAAATATGAGGCTGCTATTTTATGTTATCTTGCATACATAGTATCAGTAAGTTAAGAGAAAGTGGACAGCTGAAAATGGGTGAGCCTTCAAAGAACCCTAACTGTTCATTACAGTAGGAATTTGTAGAATAAAATTGTTTGGATAGTCCCTAAATAATTGGAAAGGATAAAAGCAGAGATCTCTCACATTTTTAGACAATGATGCTGTCTAAAAGGCGTACTGAACTTCCTGCTGTCCTAAAACAAGAATGACTTTGTCTTCCCATCATGCCATCTATTGTTCATCTGTTACCCATCTGTCACTCTCTCTAACACAGGGGCTTATGCTGCACCATTTTAAAATCTGCTTAATAAGTTTCACGAGGATATTTCTATCTTTTTTTCCAGGCCTGAATGAAACCCTCTTGACACAAGAGAGATATCTTCTTTGCCTTTTTGGCAACTAGAGTTGTTAGTCTGGTTGTGTGTTATGATCACTGCATGTCATACTAAGCCTAAGCTTAGTAGCTCTTACTAAGCCATACTAAGCTCTTGCTGTTCTCTGTAGTGCTGACCATCATTTTTCATTGTCACTCTCATTGTTTACTGGAAGTTAAAATTTCTTAGATTGTAAAGTTTCTAGGTGGTATGGTAACATGAATAATGAAAGGTGCCCTGTATCCATGGAGTTTTAGTTCCATTAAATTCTTAATTCAGGAGTTTGAGTAAACCATTCTTGGGTTTAGTTGACATTTTCTTGACTTGGGGTTTAAAGGTGTTGGTTTTATTTCTGTTAGTTGGTTGCTTGGTGTTTTGGTTTTTCTTTTCCCCAGTGGTGTAGAAAAGGATGAGAGAATCTAAATCACTTTATTTGTCCAGTAACTTAATGGGATCCTTCATAATTTTCTTTTCTGGTTTGTGGGGTCTTTTTCTAGGTGAGTGTTTTGGGCTGGGTTTTTTTGGGGGTTTTTTGGGTGGTGGTTTTTTTTTGTTGTTTGTTTGTTTGTTTGTTTGTTTGTTTGTTTTTTTGTGGTTTATTTTTTTGTTTGTTTGTTTGGTTGGTTGGTTGTTTTGTTTTGTTTTTTTGGGTTTTTTTAGCATTTGTTCCCTTATTTCATATGATATTGCAAAATATCAAATGATACTGGAATGGAAAATGGAATTTTTTCAGTTGCATTGCTTTTTCTGTAATAAAAATGATAGATTAATGGCTGGCTTAATAAGAGAGGTGCTATAAGTACAATTAATATTTTAATGGACCCATACATGTAGTCCCTTCTCTTCTGAATTTTTTTTTTTGCTATTCACAAAGTGTTAATTATCTTCACAGTGTAGAAGGTTATAATCGAAGTTCAAAATACACTGTCTTCTGTTTCTAAGTACTTAGTCTTCAGTTACTAAGTACTTAGCACTTCCCCTTTTCCCCATGTTCATTCAAAGATCTGTATATGCCACAGTGTACAATTAGTTTTTTCATATAATTGTGAATGGTCACTGTGTGTGTATGCTACCAACAGTTCCTGAGTTCAGTGAGGTTCTTCCAGACTGACAGTGAAAAGATTTCAAGTTGTCTTAGATCATCTCTGTAGTTACTAATTCTGCAACTGTTGTGATGCCTAGTTTACTTGAGTACAAGAAGAATATCCAATTGAAAAATGAGCATCCAATCTTCCAAATATATTACTTCATCATAGTTTGAAGGTATTTTTCCTGTAAAAGGTACACCTACTGAAATGTGTATCTTGTGTGGTTTTGCTGGTACGTGAAGTGGTATTGAGAATACCATGAGCATAGTATTCTGAAGTGATGGAGTCAAATAATACCACAAGTTTCTTCATATGTGCTCTGATGATTTCTAGTTAATTTGAATATTCAATACTCTTCTGTTTTGTTACAGAACACTTTGAAAATGGTTAAAATGCTTTAATGCTTCAGTAAATAGTGATGGGAGTGTTTCCACTTCCCTTCCATAAAGACTATTTAAATACATAAAACATGGGGATTTTGTGTGTGTTTGTGTGTGATTTATTCAGCCGTATTAATTAAAATTTGTATCTCTTTTATTCTCCTTAAATTTTAGGAAGCATGGGTTTTTTAATGTATTTCACATTGTGGGTACTCTGTTATGCCTCTGAAAATAGGTGTTTGAGTATACTTGTTAATGTTATGCCTTTTTTTTTTTTTTTTTTTTTNCTGAAACAGTTGGGTATACATCCTGACTGGCAATTTGTAGATGTTTATGGTATGGAACCAGAACTGCTTAGCATGGTGCCAAGACCTGTATGTGCAGTACTACTTCTCTTTCCAATAACAGAAAAGGTAAATGTTTATTTAATAATCACTTAATTGCTTTTGTCATAAGTGAAATGGGAATGGAAGTTTGAATCTTGTACTTTGATGTCGTATTAGAATCAAGATGAGACTCAAGCTTTATTCAAGAAACTTCTTCATTAAAAATAACACCAAAAATGCTTCTTTAAGAACCTTCTTTTGATGACCTTGCATGTATATTTCTGATTTCTTTTCAAATCAGAATGGGAAAATCTGATGTAGAAGCACAGAGAAATACGCCTCACTTTTCTATTACAGGCAATTTAAGATATATTTTTAAAAAGCACTGTAAAATGGCTCACTTGTCTAATTTTAGCAGAAAGCTACAGTAGCATAAGGAAAATAAGAAACAGGGTGTAGCACAATATGCAACTCCTTTCTGAGTTTTTGTCCTGTTACACTGACAGTCCTTCAGACTTAATCCACTTTGAGTTCAGTCATCAGTATTGACATGGCTTTCACTTGAACAGATGCGACATATTAAGACAAAGGACAATTTCTCCCCCATCTTTCACTATATTTGACTTCAAAGAACTTACTTTGGTTAAAATTTCAATGTGCTCATTTTGTGTCGTCACATGTTTTTATGTAGTGTGATTCATATTGATCTTCCAGTTTATAACAGTATTTCATGATTGGTCAGCCAAAAAGGTTGAAAAGAATCTGTCCACAATTCATTCTTTTACTATGTCTCACAAAAAGAATATGTAGCACATAAGGACAAAAATCACTTAGCTATTGAAGCTTAATTTCTACAACAAAAGGTGTTTAAATAGAGAGGAGTGACAGGTCAGTCTTCCTGCACATTATGTCCTGTAAAACTCTGCATTCTCTGTTTCTCCAAAGCAGCTATGCAGGCAGTACTTTTCAAGCCTGATTTTAGCCACCTTGATAGTTTTGAGCTTTATCAAACTTTCAACTCTCCTATCTTCAGGAAATGTCCTTTCTGTCACCTTTGAGGCATTGTTTTCTGTGTGCTGTCATTTCTGCCTGGCTGTTTGAGCTACAGGTCTGAGCACCTTTCATGACTGTCACTTTTCTTTTGATTCCCTGCTTGTGCAAACCATATTTTGGATCATGCTACGGTAGCATTATCTCATGGGCAAGAACAACCTTGCTCTTGTTCCATGTGTGTCTGATTTCATCCTAAAGAAATACATGACAAACAAAACCAGGGAAACAAGAGTTTTGTTGCTCTGTTGCATCAATCAGTCAAATCTGAGAACCAGCCAAGTATTCAGTGTGGTAATCCTTCTGAAACATAAGGACACAAGTGTTTCTATCAGCTATTTAGCCTGGCTGTGTGAAGGATGAGTATTTCATGGGAGGTCCCAAAGTTCTGAAGCTCTTGTTGGTCAGTGTGAGCTCCACAAAACCCTTGAGCATTATTTTGTATTTCTAGAGTAGTTTTTCCCTCCTCAGCCTCCCTTTCAAAATGGCCTGTAAAATTACACTTTTATTTAATTTATGATTTATTTGCTTCTTGGCTATTTGTACACTTATGAATGTGCCTTTGTAAACGCTTTTCTCACACATCTGTCTGGAAGTTCTGTCTGGAAGTTCAGTTGTTTTGTGGTTCCTGTATATCAGTTTCCTTGAACTTGCTTTTAGGGCAAGCTGCTCTTGTTAGCATACAGATAATTTTAGGATTGTTGTCCATTTTAAAGGTCAATGGCTTTCTTAGTCTGCATAGTAGGTTGTAGACAAAGTTAATATTGTGAATGTTGGCCATTTTGGGCCTAATGAATGAATAGATCCAAATGAATATAAATTATGGGGGAAATAACTTTAGTTAGGAGGAACCTCTTGAGGTGATCTGGTCTTGCTCAAAATTGTATTTTTGGTATTCTCAGCATTTATATCAGCTGTGGATTTTATTTTGGTTGGGAGGGAATGAATGGCAGCTGTATTGTTCACCTCCCTAGTCTGAACTTTTTGTCCAGTTAAACTCCATGAAATTTTTATTGCAAGGCTATTTTTGTTAGCTTGTAAATAACCCAATTTAAAATGGTTTATAATGCTCTTGCTATTACTTAGTCTTTTCAGAACATTGAGACAACTTGCAAATGTGGAATATGATGCTGGAAAAGTTTTTTTAGTTTTGTCACTGACAGTACAGAGAGCCCAAAGGAAATTTCTCAGGAGTTTGCAGGAAGAGTTCCTTGCAAACATTCTGCATTCATACTTTACTTTCATCATACTTGTTTGAAAAGCCTGTCTACTTCAGAATTCTTTTTTTTTTTGTCTACAAAAGTATCTAGTAAAGACGCAAAGGAAGAAGCATTGTCTGAAACATTTGTGGATTTATTTTTTGCTTTTTCTCCTTGAAATTAAAATTTAAAGAAAGAAAAGAAACAAAAACCTCAAACAAATCCAGTCAAAAAACCACAACACCCCCCCCCAAAAGAACCAACAAATCATAGTCCACAACAACAAAATAAAAAACACACAAAACCAACACACGACTGCACAGTGTAACAGATTTTAGTCAAATATGAGCTTTATAAAACAGGAACTTTAGGTTGTTCAGTCAAAGCAAATTCTCTTTTTGCTACAGAAAATAAGTTTGCTTTATGAATATGGCTTTAGAAGGGCCTGTTTTGGTGCCTTGAGTGTTATATATCTTATTCTATACTCCTGGGAAAAATGAAATGTAACAGTGGAATTTTCAAAGAATGCTTCATGATGATTAATCACCTTAAGTATTCCAGTTTTCTTGATAGCCATTTGACACCTCTGTCTTTAAAAAGCCTTTAGTTGCTTTGGAGAGAGATGGTGAGATGAGCCCAGATCAAGGAAATACTTTAAAAATTTTTGAAGTTATGTTAGATAAAACATATTCAAAATGGTGTTTCAAGTGTGAAGACATTGGGTTAAGAAACAGTATTGAGCAGTTCAGGTAAGTTCACCTACACTTGTTGGACCACATGTTAAACATTTCAAATGTCAGTATTAATTAGCTGTTGTGTTTTATTAATTGTTTTGTCGTGAATAATGTAGCTAATTTTACTATTTGTGAAATATCTTCTTTAACTTTCCTTCTAGTATGAAACCTTCAGAACAGAAGAAGAAGAGAGGATAAAAGCTAAGGGACAAGATGTCAAATCATCAGTGTATTTCATGAAGCAGACCATTAACAATGCTTGTGGAACAATTGGGCTAATTCATGCTATTGCAAACAACAGAGATAAAATGAACTTTGGTAAGATTTTTTTGTTTGGTTTTTGTTGGCTTTTCCCTTTTTTTCCTCAACTGTGGGAAGCTGTGGAGGGAGGGGTGTGCTTTGTACTATTTTCTCTAAATATAACCATTCATAAAGGATAAAGGAGTGCATTTTTACCTATAATTACAAAACTAATATTTTAGATAATTTATGAACTAAAGTACTTGAAGCATTGCAGAGTGCAGCAGGCAGCAGTTAACTTTGCAGTAAGCCTTCTGCATCTTAAAAATACAGTGTAATTCTATCTTCAGATCTTTTGTTGGATTCTGTAAGCTGTGAATAAAGTTGGAATAAATGTGACACTAATTATGTATTTTTAATTTTTTTTTTAAGAAACTAATTCTTCACTGAAAAAGTTCCTAGAAGATTCATTATCTATGACTCCTGAAGAGAGGGCCAAATACCTAGAAACTTATGAAGTTAGTATCATGTGTTTTCGCTTTTATTTAAAAAGATGTAAGAATTACTTGCATGAACAGGTACTGTCCTTGGGGGTTGAGTTGGTGAAGCAGCTAAACAAATCTGATTTTACAGTGAGCTTGTGATCAGACAGTTGCTACAAAGGAAACTCTGCTTTGGTATTTTAGAGTATTCCTGCCTGTCCATAGCTCACTCAGTCAGCAGAATGGATTTTGTCAATGTTCTCATCCATATTAATACCCTGGCTTAGTTTAAAATTACTTCGAAATGCATGAGAAATGTGTGCTTAATCTCTTTTTTTTGTGGGTTCAGGATGTAGTTTAATGGTCAATTTAAACTGATCTGGGCCTATTGCTGACAGAATATTCCTTTTACTGCCTCTTTTAATTTGTGCCTTCTAGTCATATCTCCATGTCTTTAGCAGTTGAGGCACACAAAGGGCTGATTTGGCTGAAAGAGAATCTCCTTCCCCTACCATCCTAAACCATGAGATGAGCTAGCTGATAATGTGTTTAGCCACATCATTAGTGCTGTTTGAAAAGATGTGCCAGAAACATCTGGCCAGTGGTCAGGATGGAAAACAGTGCTGTTGCTCCTGGTGGTAATGATGGTCCTTTCTCAAAATGAAAATCTTCATGATTTTTAAGTCGGAGTTCACTTTTTGCATATTGTGAAGCCCTCAGGCGTATGAGTGTTAACATCTGACTAAAGGAAGTAGTAATGAACAGAATCAGCAGAGATTTTTGACATTTTGTATGGAAATGTTGGACACAAAATGACTGATCAGGGCTTCTAACTAAATTACTTTTTCTGCTCAAAATGATAGATAAAAAATGCTTGTCATGTTTGCTGTGTGCAACAGTGCCATTACAAACTCTCAGATATTTGCCATGAATTGAGTGTTACAAAACTGAAATAGTGGTCTTCCGAGATCCTTGGAGGTGGAGATTATTTGTTTGTTATCTTTCTAACTTATTACAAGCACTGAACAAAAATAGTTACATCTATGCAGTTGATAAAAGGAAGTGCAAAAGTGGTTCTTAAAACACTGAAAGTCTCATTAAAAGTCTGATTGAAATGTATTTTAATTTTAGGCCATTCGTGTCACTCATGAATCCAGTGCCCATGAAGGTCAGACTGAGGTATCCATTTTTTAAAAAAATCTTTCTTTATATCTACTTTGAGTTGCATATAATTATCATGAAAGCAATCATATATTAAAGGTTTACAGTGAAATTGAGATTATCGCTTGATTTTCAGTGTTGTGTCATTAGTCCAAAATTAAGTGGCATTGCTGCAGGGGAAACCAAACTTGAAGCTTGGGGGCTTTTTGTTTGTTTGTTTGTGGGTTTTGGTGGTGGGGGTTGTTTGCATTAAGTTTTTTCAACTCTTATTGAACATGAAAGATCTTTCTAAACTTCATTTCAGAGTAAAACAGACAGTAACAGAAACTTGAGCGTTTGATGTTGCAC
The DNA here is from genome assembly GCA_013400215.1 of Cisticola juncidis. NCBI lineage: Eukaryota > Metazoa > Chordata > Aves > Passeriformes > Cisticolidae > Cisticola > Cisticola juncidis. The sequence continues at coordinate 401,336 of VXBR01000781.1, forward strand.
ATTTGTAGGTAAGGCTGTAACATGCACAGTAATCTTACAAGTGTAATGAACATTTTATGAGAGTTTGAAAAGTTATAATTCAGGAAAAGAATTAGTCTAACAGTTGGTTTGCAGTTGTGTGTGTGCTGTTTGTGTACAATACAAATTCAGATAAATTCCTACTCATAGATACATTTATAAGCATTTATGCCCCAAGAGATTGTGTTATATGAAAAACACAACCTGAAAGCTGACAAAGAAAAACCCTGAAATAATCATAAACTTCAACATTTTTCTGCTTCAGTCATACTAAGTCAGTTTTCTATCTTTCTGGTTCAGATTTCAGTATCTGTTCCACAGAAAAAAAAACTGATTGAAATATTGCTAGCACTACTTTGTTTGACAAAAAGAGAAACACTTCTGTGTTTGGCTGTGGCTTCACTGATTCATCCATTCTCTCTTTTTTAAGTGCTGTGGGTGACATTTTCTTTTTTTTTGTGCAGTGTCTTCTGTTCAATGTAGGAGAAAGCAAAGCAGTCCTTTCTGTTCCCCATTGCCCTGTCTGGAAATGGAAATGATGAGAATTGGTTTAACTATTTCTGTTCTCTATACTCAACTTCTTTGGCAGTATTTTCTTTAAAAAATCACACCACTCTCTCTTCTTTCTTCATTCCCTAAATTAGTCAAGGTTATATGTTTTAAGAAGAAGCATCAGAATGAATTTGTATTTTTTCCGTTTCTAAGAGGCCCAAAAATCTGGTCTGTTTTTTTTTTTTTTAATTAGTCCATTTCTAGATATTCTTGGCCAGCTCAGAAAGAGTGATTATTCCAACAAATTGCTGAAGACTGAGTCTTTTCCCAAGATTCTTGTGAAAGAGAGACTTCTTTAGTTATTTTGATGTACTGTGAGGTTCGTGTAAGGAACAATCTGTCTTTGCATTCTTCTGGCAAATATTATGGAATGATTGGGAAAGAAAAATACAAGGGCTGTGTGTTTTGAGAGTCTTCATGAAGATTCAGGAAGCACCTAAGTGATGATGGAATCTCCTAATAATGGACAGTTAACTTCTTGAACTTCCACTAATTAATTTGTTTCCTGATCAAGATAACCACAATATAAAAGATTGATAATTGTGTGGAAAGATGGAAGACTTTTCTTCATAATAAAAAATTACTAGATTGTCTTAGCAACCATGCCTAAACACAGATATTGAATAGCTAGTTTCCTTGCCAGTTATTAATTATTCCATTTTGTATAACTTTATCTGTAAGTAATTCAATATGGATATTCCTTAGACTGATGAAATAACTTTTTCCTGTCTTCTTGTTTCAAAAGTTGAAATAGTACAAAGACTGAATACATTTCCCAGGATCATTTTTTCAGAATAGTTCTCATCCATCAACCAAGCAGGAGAGAAATAAACAAGTTTTGTTACTGGAACATCAAATTGCCTGGAAGTCCTGTCCTACCAGCTGACAGTTAAACAAGGCAGCAAGGCCTCCACATTCATTGGTACCGGAGGACTTGCTTTATTCTAAAGTAAAATTCTTCTTAAGTGAAACAAATATGAAACATGAATATGCTAAGAAGTGTAACTGAGAGCTGAAGTGAGTTAATCTCTTCTTCCTTCCATGGGTACATTTTAAATGTCACTGTGTACTTTCCATGTAGTATTTGAAGGGACTGATAAACAGCAGGATCTTGCAGGTGCTGCATATGCAGGTCATAGGGGGTTGTTGACTTATCCAGTGGGGTAAGTTGAGGATTTCTAGCACTTTTTTGGTAAGAAAGAAAGAAGAGAATCCTATTCCTGCATATCTGTTACTTGTTACAATTACTTTCCTGAGAATTTAATGTTCCTTTAAGAGCACTGGAAAGGAATATGATTGCCTTTCTATGACTGGGGGTTTTGATCTCCATGAAATCAACTATCCAAACAGAAAAGGCATGTTGCATAGAAATCTTTCCTTTGAGTAAATTGGCTTACCTAGTTGCTTGATGATAGTAGGTGCTGTATAATTAGTTCTTTTGAACAAAAAGTCCTTTCTAGGTCTCTTACAGATTTAAAGGTTAAGAAAACATGCAGGCCTGCTTTTTCTTAGGATGACTAACTTGGTTTGTGTTCTTCATGAGAAAAGCCTGCTCTGTGGGTAGTTCTGTCCCTGAGATAGGTATTGCATACTACTGTCCACTCATATTTTTAGAAAGTCTTGCTTAAACTAATCTGTGTTAGACAGAATAACTTTCAAAAGTGGGATGGATAGCAGTCAGTTCCATTGATCTGTTTAGGAAGGATGTTCCCTTCCACCATTCAAAACACACCATCATATAATTGAGATAAAGTTAAATTTTCTGGAATCATGAGCTGCAGAAGGTTTAAAAATAGCAGAATACAGGTAGATTCTCTTCTCATAATACTGTTTGGTGGGTTTGGTTTTATTTTTTTCTAGGTTCTGATATTTCAGATATTTGAGGATTCAGTCTTTAATACTCATGAGTAAAGTCTTTATTTGTTGATTGCCCTTGACAGTCTTGCTATGTCTTTGCAGATTTTTCTTATAATCTCAGTGACTACTTAGTTTTTACAATATCCTAATGCATTTGCTGCTTTTTTTCTGTTTCATGTACATAAGTATTTCAAACCTCAAAATAAAAAAAGTCAAAATCAGAAATAAGAGCATAAGGCAATGCCATCTTCCTAGTATCTGTGTATTCTGTCATCTTGTCTGGTGGGTAGGATTTGTTTCTTAGTATAATCTGTAATCGTATTTTTTTTTCTCATAAATTTTATTTGTTTAAAGAGTTCTCGGGGGGAAAAAAACCCACGCTTGGCAAGGTATTACTTCTAGTGCGCTTCTAGATTCCAGATGGTGACTGCTGGAATTTACAGTGATGAGTCTGCTTCTGGGATGTATCACTATTGTAGGATCTGTTTGGCTGAACATGAGGATGAATTGCTGAGCAAGTGAATTGAAGCTGAAAACTATAGAATGTTCTGCCTTGATGGATGCTTTAACAGTCTTCCCAAGTTTGATAGATGTGATTAATTTGTTTAATTAAAAAATCCCCCAGAAGCTATGTTTCTTGAAAATAAAAGGTGGTTTTTTTTTCTTTTAAGAAGTGTTAAGCAGTTTTCATTTTGATAATTCATTTCAAGTGTGCTAATTAAAAAACTTGTAAATTTGCACTTAATCCTTCAGGCCAGGTTTTGGACCAGGTTCTGTTAATGCGTCTGGATTGTGTGGCTCCATGTCTCACTTTATTGCTATAGCAGAGCAAATGAATAGCTAAAGCAGTCTTATGGGTACTTTTTAGGATACTTCTGTGTAAAAAATTTAGGTCTGTTTAAAATTACTTTGGTAGCAAGCAGTAAGACCTGGGAATGGTTCCACAGAATAAGTGTCTTGTTGGCCTCCAGGGCGGTTTGATTCTTGTTGGGTGTTCAAGTACCATAATGAGGGCAGTTAATGTAAGATTCCTGTAACAGTATTTCTGTTGAAATTTATGATGATGAAGCTTACACCTTCTCAAATGGCAGGCATTTCATATCCAAAGCTGCCAAAAAATAAAGAATCTAGGTCTTTACCTTAAAGCTTCATAGATCCAGTGTACTCTTTTCTGTGTGAGAGCTCCTGAACTGCAGATATTGTTGAGGGTAGAATTGGTGCCAGACACTCAAGATACTCTTTATTCTTCCCCGAGTCTTCTGCTGAGCATACACTTCTATTTATAATATCTAGGATGTCTTAAGATGTGGAAAAATAGAACCTGTTTCTTTGCAGAACTTTTAATCTGATCCTTATTTTATTGCTTTGTGCTGAGCTGCCTTTGAGTTTTCCCTTTTGTTTTGCATGTGGGTTTTTTTCCTTTGTTCTTCTGATACCTCATTGAGCAGTTCATAGGTTTTGAAACCCTGTACTGCCACACACCTTAACATTTCTGATACCCTCTTACAAGAAACCAAAACTACCCTCTACCTTTCAAAAATATTAAAATGACAGTTTGTGGATCTACATTAGCTGTCTAATCAACAGTGAACAATAATAACAAAGCTATGGCAATATTTGAGAGAGGAAAAGTACCAATTTATAGCAGTGATCAGGATAAGGTTCACATCTAACTTTTTTTTGTATTGCATCTTGTATTCCTTACTTTCAAAACAATTGGAATTGTTAGCAACTAGCAGATTAGAAAATCTGAGGGGAACATTTTTGGAAAACAGGAAAATGTGTTACTAAATGAGGTAAATAAATTTTGAAATTGGAGTTAGGGAAAAAACTTATTTTATATCCTACCTCCTTATTTGCATTAGTAATGTAAAGTTACTATATAGTTGCCTGGGAGAGTAGGAGAAGAGGAAAATGCAAAGGCAGGCACACTTTGTATAGAAATAAGCCAGTAGAATTTTTTTGGCTTAATTAAACAATTTGATGCTTCAGGGAAGTTATTCCAGGTATAAAATATCTGTACTGATTCTTTAAATAAATGACCTTTTTAATATGTGACTATAATAATATGAATAGAAGATACTTTTGCTCTGCTCTCATATTAGTGGCATCTATATCCAGTACTTTTGCAACTGTGATTCATTACAGCTCAATTCTACAGTAAGGAAAATGGCAAGCTATGCTCCAGAAATCTTCTAAAAAGATTAATTTGCCTCTAGGCAAGGAATTAGATCTGGAGAATAATTCATATTCAATTTCTGCATTTCCCAAGGCTTTGACATGCTTGAACTTCTGTTCAAGTGCTATTTTGGTAATATTATCTGAAGTTTTAATCAGCTTTGTGTATCTGTGGCTGTTAAAATCGTTCTGGATTGGCAGGTTTCCTACAGTATCTTCATGGGCTTCCCAACCAGCTTCCTGAAACAGCTGATCCTGTAGGCTTGTAGGAGCTAATGCTGGCACAGAGGGGTTACAGGCATACTCCTGGGAAGAAAGAAGAAAGTTTATAATAGACTAGACTTAGATCAGCTTTTGTGAACAGCAAATACTCAAATAATTGTGCTGTTAAGTGATTGGCCGGCTGATTTTGCAACATCAAGGTATCACTAACTGCTGCCAATGTCTTTCCATATCACTTTTTGATGTAAAGTACAAGTGATAGAGTGAACTTTTTACGATGTCATGTGGTACTTGAGGCATATGGAACCACTTTTGTGATGGAGGTAAAAATTATTTTGGACAGGGAAATTTGAGCAACATTTATGCATTACTGCTTAGCAGAATGTGATTTGTGGTCTTTGGGAAGTTACTTGTTTGTGTTACTACAGCATGGCTGTAGTTGTCAAAATGTTTCAATCAAGCAAATACAAGTGATATGGCCATGTGAGATACCTATGCTGGATATTGGTTAGAGAGCAGTAAGACCTATGTTGGATATTGGCTAGAAAGTAATAAGAGCTTTTGATTTTGTTCATGACCTAAATTCTTAGGGGACAATTAAGAGCTTTTACATTCGTGTATTTTCTTGCCTCTTCCTTAGAGGCTGATGAGAATATCCATCTAAACAAAGTTTAACCTACAATTCTAAAGATTAGTTGTTTAAGAAGAGGAAGATAGGAGAAAACAGAACTGCAGAATAAAATATATCGACTATTAAAGGAAGGCAGAGAAGACACTGTCTTTGTTCTGTAACTTCTCCTGTTTGGGTTATTTTAGTACACTTTGTACATCTATTTCCCAACTGACAGCTTTGGCTACTAGAACTCTATGTTGAGCGAAAGGAGGCTCAGAATTGAATGGACTGAAGTGCAGCATCTGGGCTGCTACTTCAAGTGGAAATAACATTCTTGAACCTCATTAGACCTTTATCAAAAATATTGATTAAAAAATCACCCTTTGAAGAAATCAAAACTGGTATTTATACCGAGAGAGTCAAAAATCACAAATAAGAACATGTCTCAGATGTTCATAAAAAGCTGAAATACTGGCACACATCAGTATGTTTATATAGATACACTTTTTGTTCACGAGTATGATCAGGAATATTTTTAAACATGGATTGAAGTTGGCAGCCTCTAAAAACACTACCACAGCTTGATTTCTTCTTTAACTCAAAACATAACTGCAAACTGTAGTCTGTAAACTTGTTTCATGTGCCTGGAGAACTATAATCTTGCTTGGAATGCACAAAGTTAGACTTTGATCACAGTAACAGTCGTTAACATTGGCAAGAGCTAAGTAGAATCAATGCACTCTGTTCCCAACTGCTATAAAACTTGAACTTTCAAAGATCTCTGGTTCCCTGGGGCATAACAATTTATTGTTAGCAAAGAAACATAAAGAGCTTCCCTTTTGCTCCTGCCAAGAGCATATGGTGAGATTTTTTTCTTAAATCACCCATATTCCTTGATGTTTCTTCAGAACAATCCATAGTCTTCTAAAGAAACATTTGCATCTTGAAAGAATATAAAATCAATTATGTAACTGTTTCATACATGATTTTTAACTTGGCATTTGAGAATAAGCATATAATCTCTCCCATAAAGGTGGTGAAGTTGCCTAAAATTTTAGCTATGGCTTTTTTTCTTTTACAGTCTACCAAGTAAAAGTGTAAAGAAAGGAGCTTACTAAAATCATGTGAAATGTCTTGGAAATTGTGCTTGGTTAGTCTGTGACTCACTGCATTGCCATGCTATTTAATGTGTTAGTGTTTGAGACATGCATTAATCTGATTTCTATACTGAGCAAATTGCTAATAAAGTATTAATACAGTAGAATTGTTATTCTGGATCTTATGCTTAACCATAAAATCTGCATGAAGGAATTCTGATTCCTAGGATGAAACATAAATATAGAGGATATTCGCACCCATAAAGCCACCCATGGATTTAAATAACAAGTTTATGAGAAATAAATAACACAAGTGAAAAAATGTTTCTACAGTTTTGCACCCAACATCTCTACCAATCAACTGCCATAAGTTTGTTTGGTTTTCTTTCTCGTTTGTTTGGTTTTTTGCATCTCTCCAATCCATAATGCTTTTTGTGCTGTTCTTGAGCTATCTGTAGGAGACAGCAAGCAGCAGGGTATGCGTGTGTGACAGGTGGTGGCTGAGTTCACAGTCAACCTCTTGCCCTTAGGCAGAAGAGAAAATGATTTGGCTCTCTATTTTTTTTCTTTATCAAACCACTAATTCAGAAGGAGAAGATTAAAAGAACTTAAAATTCTTAACACTTGGAACATGTTACCAAGATGGCTGAAGCTAGACAGTGGGCTAAAACTACTCAGAGAACTGATTTTGCATCAACTGACCTTGCTCAAGGAAGCACTCCAAAAATACAGTATTTGGTGTGCAACAATGCTGTTTAATTTATTTCAGAAAAAATATCTTGTGAAGGAAAAACTATTTAATTTAAAAAATCTAGTTAATTTAGCTTTTGCAGAGCTCCCTAATCTTTGAAATTGATTTTTTTGTGATTCCACTTTTTTTGATCACAGAAGTCACCATTGTGATAATCTAGCTTGACTTTTGCCTAACATAGACCATAGAACTTAATTTTATATCTTCAGGGAGAGATAAATTACCACTAATTTTGGAAAGATTTTTTGGGGGTGCTCTGATCTCACCATTTTTCTTCTCTTCACCCATATGTCTAGCAAAGTAATACTCTTGGGATATTGTCCATTCTTGTTCAACTTACATGGCAAATACTGTAAATATTTTTTTTACCAGCTGCAGAAGGACTAACTAAAGTGACTGGTGCAGATGTTGATCTGCTAGCAGATGTAGCCCAGTTTGGTCTGTAATCTCAGTTTCAGTACATATTGATGTTGGTAATTGTAATGTTGGCAAAGCAAGTAGGTCTGTGAGGACTGGAGTTTATGGATTTTAACTTCCTAAGAATTTGCATGTTGTTCAGGCTTTTGTTGCATGTAAGGAATATCTACAACAAGCTTTTCTTGCATTGGAAATACACACAATGTCTCTAGTTCATGTGAATTCTGTGGTGTATTGTTGGAGATGAGCTCATGAAGCATATTCTGCCTCTGTGGAATTCTTCTTTTGTCAGACTCCTCTCCTCTGTCTGGCTGCTTATCTTTTTATAAAAACTTGAAGGAAGTTAATGTCTCTCAAGATTTCACCACCACCACCATAGGCTTGAAACGCTGTTGAGAAATTTAAAACCCTTGTGAAGGAAAGAGGAGGAAGAGGATTTTTCAGACAGTGTGATACATAGATTTAATTTGCATGTAAAAAACCCAGTAATGATAATGACTAAGGAAGAAGAACACTTAGTTTTGACTGCAATGCAGATGCTTTAAAATACTGGGTTTAATTCAGTAATGAGCAATTACTTAAGAAAAACAAAGTTATAAAATGTGGTGGGTAAAAGTAATTGATTCATACTACCCTCTCTGAGAATAATCTTAAAGCTGTAATAAGCCTTACATTGCCCACTTGTCTGGAAAAGTTGTACATTTTATTGTTGCTTCAATCTTCTCCTAGCTCTGCTCCAGGGATTACTGTAGGGAACTATATGATGAACAGCATAGTCCTTGCACACCTATGGAACAGTGCAACTGAACAGATGCAGAATATGTGCCATGGCCTCTGATCCCAGGCTTGAGCCTAAGAAACAATGAACAGGACTGAAAGCATGCTATCTCCTTCTGTTTCCCAAGTTTCCAGACGTGTTGTTATGCAGTTAAATCCCATTGCATCTCCATCCCGGTGCAGCCGGCGTTTCTACACAGTGACACAACCTCCAAATGGAGGAAAGAAGAGAAGCCCCTTTCCCAGCACAGGTTGTGAGCTGACAGGCAGGGAAGTTTCCAAATGGAAGGGTAGCATGGGCTTGAAATTTCCACTGCAAGGATGCTCTGAACCTGAATTTCCAGATAGATGAATTTTTGTAGCCACTAGCAATTTAATCAGTAATATGTACTTTTTTTTTTAGAAATGGTCATGCAATACCAGATGCTGCTTTGTCCTGTCAGGTCTTCAGTGCATTATGTGTGGACTGAAATAATTTGCTGGATTGGGTTCCGCAAATAAGATGAGCAAACAGATTCCTGTGTCTAGAAACTGACAGGTTTGGGTGTGAACCAAACTATGAGCTCCTTGGGACTGTCCAATTTAGGCACTTTTAGGTATGTGCAAAAGCACAGGTTGGTGCCTGACCAACTTTGTATGTGATTCCTTTTAGATCTTAGATTTTAGTAACAGTTATATATAGGAGTGAGTTTTGGATTTGGGCAGATGGTAATTGCCTGAATATTTTCTGGATCTATTCCATGAAGCTTTTAACTTCTTTGTAATGTATTTTTTTCACATTTCAGACAATAAACTTGATGTGCATACTGGTTTATGTAACAATAACATTCAATTCTACTTCAGGGCTTTTGTTTTACCACTTCAGATATTTGACCTGTTATGATTTTCAGCATAGGACTATGCTCCTGTGATCTTTTCTTCTGGTGAAATTAGACTAATTTTCTCTTTCTGCAATTTCTAGCTGTTAATAAATTTTGTTTGAATAGTGTCTCAAGATAGGATTTGTCTTCTCTGTTTTAAATTAAATGTGAGATGTATGACTGTATTCTTTATTTGGAGATGTGTATTTAACATTAATTTCATAGTCATATTGACATGTAATTCTATTTTTTTTATATTCATTTGAAAACAACTTCAGTTCACATAGCTTAATTTGTGCTTAATATTAAAACAATGCATAGAAATTTCTGGTTACTACAGCTTTGTTAATTAGCCATAATCCAGTATTAAGTTTGCTTTTCCAGAATTCCTGTATACCGTCTGTTGAAATTTCACTCTTACAGATGCAAAAGTATATTTTCCATGGAGAGGAAGTTTCTCGTTCTCTTAGTTGATCTCACTAGGGGATCCGCTAGTACAGGAAATAAAGGATAAAAAGATTCAATGATTGAAAGTAAAAATCAGGACAAATACTAACTAGAAGTACTAAAATATTAGTTGCCCTAAATGGCATTCTATGGTATAAATTCAGTTTTGAAAAGCTAAAATATTTCTTGGTCTTGTTGCATTTTGGCAAGGGGTATTTTTAATATTTTCTCATTATTTTAGCAATACTGGCCAGAAGACAAATAAGTGCAATAACGAAGAATGGTAGAAGTATGGACTTGTGGTAAAAATGGTAACAAAACTAAAAAAAAAGCTCGCTAAAAAAAAACTTTCAACCTTGTGGTCATCCCTGTACAGTTAAACAATTCTTAAATTTGGTATTGTTCAAAATCTTAAAATGGTTTCACAGTAATTATACAGGAGTCCTAAAAAATAGGATTTTGTTCAGACCAAAAGTATACAGTTTAACAGCTTCCAGTCAATGGAATGATCAGAGTATCATACTCTCAGCAAGGTTTTTGGTTTCATGTTTTTTTAACTGTTTCTCATGAAAAAGATAGTCTAATTCAGATTCTTGGAAGACTTAGCAATCCTGTCTGTTATAATGGCAGCAGCTTACAAAACTGTAAAACATGCGTCTCTTGCCTTTTGTCATGAACAGTCTAGTCAGCAAAACTGTTAAATTTCTGCCTACCAACAGGTTCTAATCTTATAGATTCCTCCCTCCTTGGGGAGGAGGTTCCTCCCTCCTTGGGAGGTCTGTGAACTATGAGGAATTCTAGAAGCAGTCTTTTATCAGTCATCTTTTGAAATTTTCTTAAGCAAGCTGAGAACAAATGGTTTTTAAAGCTATCTGATAAATTATCTAAACATAAAACATCTCATTTTAGATGAGTTCTTCAAGTGAAGAATATGAAAAAACCCCAGTCAGTAATACAGATAAACTCTAATAGCCATTAAGCTCTTGTAAGCCTTTCTGTCATAGAAGTATTGTCATTGCTTCATTCCTTTTTATTCATGTAGTTCCATTTTTGGATTGGAGGTTTTCCAATTTTTTCCTCTATTATGAGGAGCTGCTGAGATGTAGGGAGTGGATCAGAATGCTTGAAATTAAAGGGAGAAACCAAACTGTGACAAACCTGTGGAAAACTGTGTTCTCTGGACAGGTTATGAGACTTGGTAACATTCCAGGATTGTCTTTGAGCTCTACAGTTTCTACTGTACTTGATGCTTCCTCTTCATAAAGAATTCCTAACCCTATCTTCCTTCTTTAAGGTCAGCAATATGGGAGCAGAAAGAACCAATTCATTGTCCCACTTATGATAGGAAAAAAAAAAAAAGAAAACAAAGATTAGTTGCTTCCAAAAAATTTAATAATACAGAGGAAGTAAATAGTTTTGACTGGCACTACAGTGACCTGTTTTGACTAATAAGAGTGAAAATATTTTTTTTCAGAGAAGCTATCTAATGCTTGGTTTTCACAGCCCCTACTGGCGTCATTCCATTGAATGTATAATTTGGGACATAGCTTAAGGAACTTCTGTTCTCCCTGCCCTAACCTGGCAGGTTTCAGGGTAGATCAAGTGGGATGTCAGGGATGAGTTACTGTGTTAGCTTGTGAGTGTCTGCAGGACTGGTTCTGAGAACTGTACTATTGCACCGTCTGTCAGTGATATGGAAGACAATACCAGGGTGACCAGATTGCAGCCTTCCAGGTACCTCAAGAAGCCTGCAAGAGAGCTGGAGAGAGACTATGCAAGGGCCTGTAGTGACAGGATGAAGGGGAATGACTTCAAACTGAAAGACAGTGGGCTTAGATTAGACTTTAGGAAGAAATTCCTTACTGTGAGGGTAGTGAGGCAATGGAAAAGGTTGCCCAGAGAAGTTGTGGATGACTCATGCCTGGAAGTGTCCCAGGCCAATTTGGGTGGGGCTCTGAGCAACCCGGTGTAATGGAAGGTGTCCCTGCCCACAGTGGGAATTTTAACTAGATGATCTCTAAGGTGGGCTCTTCCAATCCAAACCATTCCATGATTCTGTGATTAAAATACACCCAAAACCTACACGCAGTGGAAAAAGATCAAGAGATAGTAAAGCACAAGACATCAACACAGGACAATCTGGATAACCCATTAGATTAGCTTCAAACAAAGGAGTGTTTTTCTGAGGCCAAATAAAAGCTGTATAATTAGCACAAAAGATTAACTTCATTTTTTGACAGAAGGTGAGGGGTTCTCTGAAAGGCTCTAAATAACACTGGGAATTTTTATATATTTCAAGATTAACAGTGGATGAAATGCTGAAGATGAGCTCGCAGTTTGGCATCGTGGTCAGATGAATAATGTAATCAATTGTTCATGCTATGTCATCATTGAACAGGAGTAAATGGTTGCATTTTCATTTATTATGAATTTTGGTGAACTGGTTGAATATGCTACTTATTGTCTCTGTAGCTATAGACAGGATTGATTGAATTTTTTCTTTGTTCTGATTTTTTCAGTAGTAAAATAATTGTTAAGCTTGAATGTTTGTTTTTGTTTTATGAGTATGTTCTGATCCAAGCAAAACTTGAACTTGTTTGGTCCTGTGGCCTGTGTGGGACAGAAGATCAAAACTAAATCATCACAATGGTCCTTTCTGGTCTTAATATATTTACTATAATTTTGTCAGTTGGAGCTGAGAGTCATTTTTAATACTTCTATGGTCTTTCTTCTAATAGTAACAATTTGAATGGTTTAACATAGTCCTACTGCTTCCACGGATACTAAAGGGATCCTGAGTGTTAATGGCAGTACTGCCACTGGCCTGCTATTTTAGAAGAATAGGTGAAAAACTTAGGAAGTTGCATACCTCACCACGGTAAGCTTCCCTTTTCCTTTGCTTTCCTTTTATGTTAGACATGGAACACTATAGAAGCTCTGGGTTCTGTTACCATAGTTACTTGATTATCTTAAATCCCAGAGCAGCACAATCTAGCTTTCCCAAATTGCCAAAGAATTGTTGCTCACAGCTTTTGTAGCTGTAGACAAAACTGATTCTTTCTCTGTTCTTAACTCTTTCTTCCATTAAATGATGCTTAAATCCCCTCCCTCCTCACTTTCCAACACTGTCTCTTGAATGAGTCAGTTAATTTGTGTTCATATTGTGAAGTTCCCTGGGTGTGAATAACCTCTAGCTTATCTGGCTATAAACCTCGGTTTTGAACAATGTCTTTACTTATTTGCAGTGTTCTTTCATCTTCTCATATGAATTCAACACATTCTTGATTATTCTCTGTGTGATTTGAGCAGTAAAAGGACAGTATACTCAGTAGTGGACACTTTTGCAGTTGCTATTTGCTGCAGTTGCAGGGATGCAATTTCAAGTTTAAGTGGGCTAAGTATGTTCTTTTTTAATGTTTATGTAGTCGTCACCGTCCTCGCTGTCTTCACCACCATGCTCATCGCAGCCTCAGGTTAGCCACAGCAGAACGAAGGCCTCACCATTGTGTCACTCTGCATCCCTCTCCTGGGCCAAACGTAATCATGTAGGTCCTGCAAAGGCTCCCAGTCCGTCAGTCCGTCTGCGTCGGTGGCGGCCCTTGATACGCCTTCCATCTGTCGGGCTTCATTCTGTTGTAAGTGTAGTCCATCTTCAGTCTTTTCCTACTCTGACACCACTGGCCGCCTGCCATGTAGCTTCAGTCTTCAAGACATTATGTTTTGTTGGGGTCTTTTCTCAACCATTCTTAGGATTTCTTTCTTCCTGGTTTATTTTTTCCCTTTCCACCATGTCAGACAGCAAAAGTACATCATTCCATGCTTTGCTGACCAGGCATTTTTGATTCCATATGTATGCCAAATCATTTTCAAAGCATAGAAGAAATTTGCCTTTCATGAACTGGCTCTTTTTTTTGCCATAGGCTCTACATCCACCCTCTTTTCACTTCATCTTCATGATCTTTCATTTGGATCTGCTAAACCAAGGGGCTTCTAATTTTTTTTGCCACGTGATATTATTTCTTCTGTGTTTGGGACCTGGTTTTAGGTTCTCATATCCTAAACCTAATCTCCTTTTCTTTCATTAACTCTTGGTTAATGGTCCCTGGTATTTCAGTAATGATAAAATGTTTCCTTTAATTCCAAGAGTCTGGTTATTTTCTCACTTGATATCTTGTTTCTTCATCTGGTTTATAGGCGAACATTGTAGTTGAAAGGGAAGATAAGAATCAGGAATAAGAATTTTCCAATAAGAAAAGCTTGTCATCAAATACTTAAACTTTTTTCCTTCTTCACTCACAGACCACAAAGGTATCTAAAAAATATGGAAAAACATTTCTATGTACAGAGTAGCCAATATTTCTAAATGGCCTGATGGCCACCAGCAGAAACACTGAACTGAAAGAGTCTTTTAGTGCTATTTCATCCTGCCTTTAAGGAGTGATCACACTTCTAGTGCATACATGAATAGAAAAATAAATCTTGCTATGTAGAAGTTAATGGTCTTAAATGCAAAATTAGGATATTGATTTTGTTTTTATCATTCTTTGATACTGATCACATTTCACCTGTGTTCCTGAAAGTTCTCCTTTTAGATATGTGGATTTTTTACAGAGGTGAAGTAACTACTCTGAATGTGGTCCAAATAATTTTCTTTTTCATTCAGATGTCTTTGCACATGTGGAAATCCTTAATGTTTTACTGCTATTAACAATTAGTGTCAAATGCTTCCTCTTCTTTATAGCTTTTGTATTATCCTGATAAATATCTCAAGATGAGGCCTTTTCCCAGACTCCTTTCTCTTCATGTGAACAATAATTGCTTTTATTAAGTATCTAGCTCTCATGTAATATTCAGAACTATGGAACATTCTTCATGTTATCATTTGGAGCTAGTTAAATATTTTGGGATCTGAGAAGATGTGAAGTTAAGCACAAACTTAAATTCTTCCCAACTCATGCGTCTTCCCCCTTATTTGTTTCGCTGACATTGACAAACATTTAACATTTTACCTGGGGATTTTTATTGTTTAGCAAACCTTGGAAAATTCTATGTTGTATTTCTGTAATTTGAAATTGGGATCTTGTTTGAATTAGATTTATCTATGCTTGCAGTTAAGAAAAGACTTACTAAAGGAGACTTGAGCTTGAGTGTGCCTGCCTAGAACAAAAGTATTAATTGAACTTGAGTTGACTTCAGCAGTAAATAAATGATGACTTATCTAAAGATGAACATTACAGGATAAACCTGTTGTCATTATAGCAGAAAACCAGACTGAGAGTTTTATTAACTTTGCAACACATCTAAAAACAAGTCCTCATCCACTGGTAGTGAGCATTTGCTCTAAAAATGTTCAGAGAATTCGTTTAGCTTTCAATACAACTCTATTTGCCAAAACAGAAGCTTGCTGCTAAAAGGTTTTAAAATGTTATACATCCCCTGATGTCTTGTCTTCGTCCAACAGATGAAAATTGCAAGGCCTATACACAAAGATTTATCAGTGAATACTATATAGTCTGATATGTATTGGTAACTAAATGTTGTTTTCATCTTTACACTTTTGTATAACATGCGTTACAAGAAAATTAAGAACACACAACATATTTGTAAATTAGTTTAATATGCAAGAAACGAGACAGCATTTTTGGCATTAAACCTGTCTCAGTTGGCTTGGTAAAATTTGAATGACAAGTTGGTATTTAATGTCCTATCAACAAATATATTAGTACAGCTCTGATATTCTGCTACGTGTACAAAGAGGCTGAACTGCTCAGCATTGCATGAGGCCCGTGTATGAGAAATGTATGAGCATTTTAGTACTGCTTTAATTAAGAAATCCATTCTCTTGAATTTAAGGGGAGGGGGAAATCCTGTCTATTGTGTTTAAAATAGAGTTGAACTTTCTTATAGTTCTGAGTGTATTTCTACTACTAAAACATTGACAGAAAAAAGATTGTTTCAAAATTTAGAGCAAAAGTTTTGATGCTGGGAGACTTTTTCTAGGCTCCTTAAATAAAAGTACTTTTCCTAGTTGAAAACTTTCCTTGACTTCAATGGTAGTTGACCTTGGCTGGACACCAGATGCCCACCAGGCTGCTCTATCACTCCCCTCCTTTGCAGGACAGAGTGGGGAGAAAATAAGAGAAAAAATTTCATATGTCAAGATAAAGGCAGTTCAGTAAAGCAACAGTTTTACATGAAAGCGGGAGAAAACAAAGATTTATTGTGTACTTCCCATCAGCAGGGAATGTCCAGACACTTCTTGGGAAGCCAGTCTTCAGTAGGTGTAGTGGTTGGCCAGGAAAACAAATGCTGCAATAACCAATGCCTGCCCCCTTTTCCTCCTCCTTTCTTTTTAGCTTTTATTGCTGAGCAGACTTCATATGGTACAGAATATCTCTTTGGTCAGTTTGAGTTGGCTGTCCTGGCTGTGTCCCCTCTCAGGTTCTTGCCCACCTCCATCCTAGTGCTGGAGGGGTTGGAGAGAGGGCACCGATGCAGGGCCAGCCCTGCTCAGCAGTGGCCAAAGCACGGGGGTGTTATCAATGCCTTTCCAGCTACCAGTGCAAAGCTCAGCACTGTGAGGGGTGCTCTGGGGAAATGAGCTCCATCTCAGTCAGATCCAATACATCTTTTTAGAGTAGGTCTCCAGATGAGTTGAGAACATACAATAAGAGGGGTGAAAAAATTGAAAATACTGTCCTGAAACATTCTGTACAAATCTGATAAATTGCCGTAGATGTGACAAATTTTTAAGATAGGCTAACAGCATGCTTGTTTAGTAATGTTGACTTTCCCTCAACCCTTGTAATTTTCTCTTCCAGCTCATCTATTCTTTCAGTATCTCTGCTTGCCTTAGGTTCTGATGCCTTTTTTATGTCACTCACTGCAGTATACTAGGTTTGAATACATACATCACTGTTTTGTGAGAAAAAGACAGAAATAGTCTTGCTAAAAACTTGTGACCATTATTCCAATGGTCTTTGTTTTAGTTGCAGTACTTTAACCGACCCAAATGCCTTTCATAGTCCTACAGAGTATATTTGCCCAAGCACATCCCATGCTGCAAATTGGAAGTTACAGATGTCTGATCTACTCAACAAAATTTGCATCACTTTTTCCCTTTTACTTCAGATTTATTGAATCTAAACCATACCTAGTATTCTTCTTTTTTGGATATGTTTTTCGCTTCTTGTAATTCCTTGTAAGTGAATTTCTATAGATAAACCTCTAAGGTTTTTTCTTCTCTTAAAATTGCAGTTGCTTTTGTCATGGTCTTTCAGTTGGATGTATCTGATATTTTTTTTTTATTCCTGAAGGTTCTGCAAAATTGTCTCTTCCCTATCAGTCTTCAGTACTCTTCCATAACTTGACAGACTCCTGATGCCAGTTTCTTGACTTAACACCAAGTGGCGTTTTTTTTCCTTTCCCAGTCACTACCTGTATTGCAAAGCATTCTACTAAACTGGTTTGTGAGGCTTCTTACTTTGCTTGTTCTTTTCAAAATCAAGTGTAAGGGAATAATAAAAAATACAGGATATAGTTGGAAGAAATTTTCTGAAAACTGTCATGTAACACTGAATCTGCTTTTATAATGTGGTCTTTCATAAATAAATTTTAAGCAGGGTGTGGTGAGGCTTGTTCAGTGGATCCATGAGAGCAAGACCATTTTTTTTCCCCAGTCATAAGTTTGTCCCAGAAATGAAGCTTTTGGGAAAAGAAACCAGTTGCACATAAATTTGACAAACAGTTTTGTCTTGACTTAGCAACATTTGAAGATCAAAGAAGTTCAAAAGCATGAAAATTGAATACTAACTTTTCAATTGGTATAATGGTCTAAGTGCATTGCAAGATAAACTGTGCAGATGATGAAACATACTTTATTAGACAGGGTGATATGACTGGGCAAACAGTGATATGGGATGTACCACTGAGTTTCTGAAGGTTCATGCAACAACTAGAAAGACTGATTTAGTTCATGAGGAGAGGGCAGCATGCAGTGGTGAAAGGTAAAACTAAAAGAATTTCTTAGTACAAGAAGGCATAGGAAGGGTTATCATTTATATTGTAAAAACTTTGGAAAGTGCCATTTTAATTACAGATTTGAAATCTGTTAGTGAGGAGAAAAAACATATAAAGGTTCTGTTTCAATAGCATGAAATAATGGGTATTGACCTGAGACAAGTCAATTGAAATTGATTTCTCACAAAGGTTAGCTCTTGCTTATTAGTCAATTTGAATGTCCAGGTTAGCAGAGAAGGCAGTCAAATCCTCTGAAAAACTAGGACTCTGATGTTTAAGTGCTTTTAATGTGGTATCCAAAATTAGAGGGCAGACAACCTTTTGTCTCTTTTGTGTATGCAACTGAGTATTCACTAAAATATTCTGTATTATTATTATCATTGAATGTTACCTTAGTTCTTTGGGAAAAAGTTCCATTTGAGATGATGTTCTCAGAACCATCACTTTGAGCAATGAACTTCTTGTATTTTTCTTCTATTTATTTTTAGCATGATTTTAGTTTGGAGAAATAAATTGGAAAAAATTATGTCTACTGACCCAAATTACCAAAACCTAGTTCTTATACTATGGTGTAACCATAAAATAAGTTTTGTAAGCTACTCAAGATGCTGGTATTCGTCCTCTTTCTGTCTTTTCTGGATAGAAGTATACATTTCCCACACTCAGCATTGCAGCTCTTCAGAAAACTTGAAAAATGAGTCTGGAATCCCAAAGGTTAGTTCTAGATCCTGATTAGACAATCACATTATTTAGACTCGCATGTCTTTCTCCTTGTGGTTCATACATACATGTGGTCCTTCAAATGTGCTTTTTCCTTTTGCACACTGGCTGGGCTTTTAAGTGAAAAAATCTAGAAGAACAGATCATCTCAACACTTGACTGATGTCTCTGTTACTGTGACAAGAAGAGTAATGTAGAGAAAATCCTCTGTAACTGTTCTAAGCAATACTACCTCGTGATGAACGTGCAGGCAGACTTCTTAAAGCTATGCTCCTTGTTCTTTTGACATAGACACTTTATTAGAAACTTGAAAACTTGGCCAAAGGTGTAGCTTTTAGAGGAGGCTACAAAAGACATATCCCTGGAGCTGACATTCCCTCTTTTTTCCATTCCTTTAAAATTTAAATTCTTCTGGTTCCAGAGTTAGAATTTCTAGGGCTTCCCAGTGAAGTGGAATTGGCCTGACGAGGCTTTTCATGTGGTATCTCTGTGTGTGTGAGTATGCTTGCACACATATGGCTGTGTTAGGGGTTTTTTTCCCTAAGGAGGGGAGGGATGGAGGGATTTTGAATCAGATTCATCACTTGCTTTCTTGCTTAAGTTATAAGCAACAGAATTTTATAATCCAAAGTTTTAGGTCATCATGACTATTCACACTCTATTGTTTCTCAGTGCTTATGATTATGCAAATATTTTTCTGTCAAAAATTATTGAAATCCATATTTTTCAAGAAATGTAACAGATCAGCTTTAGTGCCATCTAGATTAGATGAAAAGAATTCTCAATGGAAGGAGACTGCCTCCAGTAGAACATATGGTAGAAAACTTAATAATGGCATGGCACTTTCATTCTCTCTGAGGTTGGGGAATTAAAAATGTAAAAACACAACATTTCTCACAGTTTATGGCAATAACACAATGAAAGCATGTTATTTAGATTAGTCATGTACAAAAACTCAGCAGGATTCTATAGGGGTCTGTCTCTAAGTAAACTTTATGAAAAATCAATCATGCTTTTTTTGATGGCTTCTTTATTCATCTTCTTTCTATGTATAGACTCAGCATTCCAAGCATGCCAATGGTGTCTCTCTAGAGAAAGGGTGTGTTTATTAGAGTTTGACAAAGAACATAACACCCAAAATGATCAAAAGGGCAATGATACCTTGTTTCTAAATGTGGTCAAAATCAACTTTGAATGTCTCAAAGTCCTCTGAAATAGTGATGTACTCTCCTACTTGAGCCCAGGTAGAGTATGTTGAGATCTAGGCTTTAAATTGTTAAGCCACTTCCTCCCTAAAGTGACACTAACTGGCTGTGGTCTTTCCCCTAACCCTGAAATTTCTTAAACCCATATTTCCTAGTTGATATGTTTGATTGATTAGTGAATAGCTATGAAGTGATATGCCTATGAAGGGAATTAGGTGACAGTGTGGGATTTGACAAGCACGCTCAACCTTGCCTGCCTGCACACTTTTGTAGCATTACAGTTTAGATATCTGTAAAAAGTTGGGTGATCAATTGCAATAACAACAAGGTGCTATTGGATGTTACCTATTTTCTTGTGTGGTTTTATAGAAACCCGTGGTCCTTTGAAGTTGGCAGCTAGGGTAGTCAACTTCTTGGGGCTGTTTGGTTGTGCCGAGTCCTGGCTCTGTTTGACTTCTGTGAAACAAAATTATCAAAGGCCATTTCACTTAGACTGCTTGAATTTCTGGTGGAAAGATCTTCTTGCCCCTTTGATAGATTCCTCATCTTCAGTGGCCACAATGCCTTTTCTCCATCTTGGGCTCGCTGAAACAGTGATGAAAAAGGGTATTTGTGCATTTCACACTTTTAACTGGTCATGGAGACAAAGCTTAAAGGAGAGTGAGGGGAAGTTGTGTGGGGTTTTGTTTTTATTTTTTTTCCTCATTTTTGAGCTTGCTACACAGAATTTCTGTAAGCTGTTGACAGTTCCTCCACAGGGCTGCATTCTTTGGTCTTCTTGATGTATTTGAAGGACTTGCGGTAACTTCTTGTCCTTCACTCTGTTGTTCTGGTTGTTTGCCAAATTTCTTCAATTTACATCATCTTTTAAATAAAGTCTTTTCTCATGACCATCATCAAAAAGGAAGCTTTGAACCCAGACTTTAAAAGATGAGATTCTACAATTTATTTTACATTCTAATCTCTTTCTAGCGGTTTTTACATTTTTGGTAACTTCTTGAAAATTTATGTAAGCCTAGCAGTAATTAAAAATCAAAGAAAATTACATGAAATACATTTTCACACAAGTCAGATTCTTGATAGTGAAGAAAACCTGAAGTCCTTTTTCCTATTTGTATGAGAAAAACAGTATGATCTTAAATTGTGGATCCAAGTTCAGATGCAGACTGGACAGACTGACAAGGAATTAACGCCATCAATTGTTATTGAACACAACAGTGGCTATAGAGCTTTTGGCTCAGAAGCGATGGGAACATGTGTTGGTGGAGCACCATGCTGGGTATGCCCATGAACTTCTGCAAAAACTGTAGTTGCCAGTGCAGTACTGGGCTGGGTAATCTTGACTAACTGACATTTTTTTATGTCATGTCTCTTGGTCCTGTCACTGTACTTCAGTCATTACTGGGAGTATGATAAGTATGATTACATGAGTATGATGCCACTTTGAAAAATTCAATTTGGACACCTCTGGTTATTCTCTTTCTTCCCCACCTAAGATGTGTTTATTTTGATTGCCTGTGAAGAGGAAACTGATTAACTGGGGATGGCTTATGAGGAAAAAATTATTGTGACCAAGTGAATATTTTCAGTTCTAAAATATTACAGGTTCAGAGTAGAGTCCTGCATCACTTTGTTATGGGAGATAGGTTAGTGAATGATTTATTATTTATATGAAAGTCCATTTTTGATGTTTATGTATTTGCACTGATTTTACTTCTAATTAAGTAATGAAAAATAGAGCTTTTATGTAGAGCTATAATTGGAAATACTTCCAGATACTTTACTGTATGGACTCTTACTTATATGCATTGTGTCTTTGTTTCTTTGTACTGCAAAGTTTCTTTGTATTGCAAAATGTTCCTCACTTGACTTCTGCCATTCTGCATAGATCCAGAATGTACTTCCCAATTGTGATTTCTTTCGTCCAGATGTTTTGCATATAATGATTATATGTGCTCATTAATCACATAACGATAAGAGTTCTGATAAACACAATTTCTTTTTGTCTTGTTTTGTCTTGCAGGCACCAAGTATAGATGAAAAAGTAGACCTTCACTTTATTGCATTAGTTAATGTAGGTGGTCATCTCTATGAATTGGGTAAGAACACTTTTTATCCATTCTCTCCATTTGTTACAAACAAATGCTGTTAACTGTCAAAGTTTCAGAGAGATTTCTTGATGTTATGTAGGGCTTAGGTTCTTTCCAGCTGCAGCTTAGGGGTCTGGGGATTTCTTTCAGACAACTGCAGCCTTCTTCCCACTGGTGTTTTGGGCTTTGTGTTTGTTTGTTTGTGTTTGTTTGTTGGGGGGGTGGGTGTGGTGTTTTTCTGTTGTTCTCCTTCCATCAACTCCATCCTATTAAGATAAAATAGTACAGAATACTAGGTCGCCTCCAAACTTCTATGGGCATTTTTAAGGTCAGGAAGCAAGAAAAATTAATAAACACACAAAATTTCACAGGAGATTTGTTATATTTATGTTCCTGAGCTGCTTGTGGAAGTATTAAATCAACTGTGTGCTACTTCAGAAATGTTAGCCATATTATTAACTAGCGTGATATTGTTTAAACTCAAACTATCTAGTCAGGTTACTTAGAGATGCTAATATTCTGCAACTCATTTGTAATACTCTGGTCATTTTTTCCTCTACTTTTTGTGGTCAATAGACAGTTAGCTGTGCAACAATAGTACTTATTTTTTGAAATACAGTTATTTTTCCCCTCTTCAGATTGTGTAGCACTTAGTTTTGCACAGTAATTTTTTAGTGACTCCAATCTTAAATAGGTTGCTGGGCAACTGGGTTTCCAACAGGCTCTTCATAAAACCAGCAAGCAGGTCAGCATTTTAAAACTGCAAGTCACTGACCTTTCCTAATACAATTTTTGCAGTATTTTATGGTGGTGAGATTTTCATATTTTGAAAATCAGCATGTAATTAAGCAATGCCCTTAACAGGTGATAAGTAGTCACAACATGGGGCATAAGCAATATATAAGAAGTGCTTATGTCAATATTAAGTTGATCTAAGGGGTATTACCAGGCATAAGTCATAACCAATAGACAGACATTTTTGTATTTTATGATACTGTGTATCTGTGAGTGGACTAGATCAAAATGTAGGTTCTGTAGGATGCAATAAATATTTAATGGCTCTAAATTTCAACATAACAGATAACTTGCACTTTTTTTGGATGTGTGCTACTATTTTTGTGATACATTTTGATTGTCCATTAATTTAATTGCTGCTTAAAAAGCAGCCTACATACTACGATGAACATGTTTACCTATTTTCTGTAGGTATGATGTGAGAGAAACCCCATTTGAATTTTTCCTTAAAATAAAAAAATAGAAAGAGAAGAGGCATTTAGCTCTGCTGTACAGTGGAATGTCAATATTACTATTTCTTTTGTTTTTGAAATAACTTCTCTCTGTGCCAGTAGAAGGAAGCAAAAACACCCCAACTTAAAAGTAGGAAAATGGAAGGTTTTCAGCTCATTTGGAAGAAGGTTATTCAATTGATTCACTGGCTTCAGACAGTGGGCAGCATGTGGGCTTCGGCATGCAGAAAATGCTAAGGCAGCACATGGATATTAAATGTATATGATTTTTTTTGTCATATAAAACACATTATTTATAGGCACATGAAATTAAAATGTTGTTCTGCTAGTATGGACATTAAAAAGCCCTAGAATTAAGCTACAATTAGCTTGTAGCAGTGCAGGGTATTCAGTTCTGTTTCCCTGGCATTTTCTGAGGGTTTTAACTTGTATCTTCAGTCATAGTAGTTACAATAATGAAAAACATCTTGTTCATATAAATCCAAAAGTTTTCTAACATCAAATCTATTTTTAGTTATGGAAAATGTAGTATGGAAGTGTTGTCAACTTTGGTGGCATCTTGGGGGTGGAAAAAGCCTTTTACAGGGAAGACAGAGCCAAAAGCGATTTTGGTTAAGCAAATACTTAGAATACCATGATATAAGTTTTCATACTGTTAACTCTTTGCAAGTAACCTGTAGCATATTTATATGAATGAAATTATTTTTTAAATGTTGAGAATGACAAGCATTATTCTATTGGAAATGCAAAAGAAAATCTTTAAAAAATAATTATAGCAATCCTATTTAAATGTTGTGAAAGTACTTAATACTTAGAGCTGTTGGGTTTGTTTGCTAATTTATTTTAAGTAACAGAAATATTTTCAGTGATGCCGACTCTTCAGAATGGTGTGTTTGCAACTCTGGTCTGTTGTGGAGTCCCTGATCACAGCTGTCAAACACCACAGACATACAGCTGTCTGTCTGCATAAATCCATCACATGTAGCTGAAATTTTTCTGCTCTGCTTTGAAAAACTGAAGTACTATACCAGCACTAAAACTACAGCAACTTACAGCTTTGAAGTTTTCAAATTAAATATTGAAAAATATTTCATTGTTTTGATTGGATTATTTTTTAACAGCAACAGAGTGTATATAATACATAATACTGCTTCTACCAGTGATACTGGTAGAAGCAGTCAGCAGTGGAGAGACCAAGGAACAGCTAGGTGCATGTGTGAACTTAATGAAAAATGAGATAGCAATTTTGAAAGTGAAGTACAAAAAAATCTGTTTTAATAGTTTTAACTGGAAAAATGAATCTTTTATAATTTTATAAATGTGTTATTCAGTCCTACTTTGTCTTTCAACAGATGGGCGCAAGCCATTTCCAATAAACCATGGTGAAACCAGCGACGATTCTTTTTTAGAGGTAGGGATAGAGAACCTTCTTAAATGGGGTTATACACAATTCTTGCTGTTATTTCCACAAAATTTATAAAACAGATAAATGAAAATACCTATACAAGTCTAGCTGTATTTATACTTGGATGAGGAATAGAATGAGTGGGATGGTGAGGCAAAATTAGGTTTGAAAAGAGATACTTTGGAAGACTTACATTGTGGCTCTGGATGACAGAGCATTGTAACATAAATGTCAGAAGGGTTGACTATAACACAAGATCAGACTGACTTATCTTCTGTGCTTAGATTTTCATATACTCCTGCTCCTTTCAATCATTACAGCTAACAAGAAGTTAGTAGATTGAAAACATAAAATTTTTCATTCTCATTCCTTTGGTTTATAGTTTGATGGGTATCACACAGAAGATAGAAGAGACAGAAGTTGATTTCCTTTCTGACCCTCACTAATAATCATCTTCTCCACTTTCAAAGCTTCTTTTGAGAGCTTCCATGTGTTATCAGTTGAGAAATTAATTGGAAAGGGGTACACTGATTTGGGAGGATAACTGTCATCCCCACAGAATGTTGCAAAGTTGAAGTTGAGAGAAGGCAATGCTTAGATCTGAGTTTTATGATATCCAGACTGGATTAGCATTACAAAAGGAAGAAACCAGAGAAACTAAGACAAACAAAACCCAAAATCATTTTATAGTTTAACAGCATAGACTAATATCTGTAAAGTTTGCAAACATTTTGTGCTTGCTTGGACAGGGGAAGAAATTGGATAAAGCTTTCTTTATTCTGTATGTGGCTTTTTCCTGGTTTTGCTGATAACATGTGTTCTCCAGATTGCTAGATGAAGGGAACTACTTAAAATCTTTCAATTACCCCACCCAGCTTAGATTCGTCTCGAAACAAAGGAGAAATTTCTGAAGGCAGCAGTACTAGTTAAGGCAAACCTCAGAGATGCATTTAGAAAGTCAGACAAGCAACATATGTGCTGCACAAAAATCATCATTGCTAAGGTCCTTCATAAAACTATTACTCTTTTAGGCAGCCCATATGAGCACTGCAAGTAATCTTGAGTAACTCACATTAGAAATACAGTTTATATAGTTTTATCATATTATTTAGTAAACATGTATGGAAAAATCCATTTTGAGCATAATTTGGATTGAGCATATCTTCATATTTCAATTGAGTTTTGTTTGGTTTTTTATAACAAATATGATTTGTACCGTTTTTTATTTGGGATTTCTTTGTATTTTTTTCCCATAGGATGCGATAGAAGTTTGCAAGAAATTCATGGAACGCGACCCAGAAGAATTAAGATTTAATGCAATTGCACTGTCTGCAGCTTAAAAGCCTTTTACAGTGAGGCAATTCTATTGCAATGCATTGTAAGAATAAAACTGTTGCCATATGTTAATAGTACAAATTTTGATACTTCCCTAACATCTTGACTAATTGTAGCATAAGTGGAATAAACTTTGCATTTGTCCTCGCTATACTTCGCTGCTTGTTCCTACAGCAACTTTGGGTATTTCTGTACAGGCATGCATTTTGTGTAAGATTTCTATGTGGTGGGTTTTTTCCCTTCCACCCTCTTAAAAGTTTTGGGAATTACTGTGTGTGATATTTCCTCGTAATAATGATGTGCTACTTCAGAGCAGGATTATCATTTGTATCATGCACAGGTAACATTCTGAGTGGAGTATGTGGTATGGTAATGGCTGAAAACTTGGAGTATGAGGCTAACTCCATCTTTTATTTATAATGGAGCAAGAATATTATGAGAACTTCTTCAGGTGACTCAAGTGATAAAGACATTTTTTTCAGTGCATTATTTATAAATAAGTATATGGAAGAAAATAGGCTGGAAAAGGACTAATCTTACTGTTGGTGAGCACTAACATTTTAAAATTATCTTAATGTTTACATTTTGAAGAAAACTTCACTTTGTTTCTCAAGTCTGATAATGTTAATAAATTGTCAAAAAACTTTAGTTAAACCAGTATTTGCTATTTGTATAAGTGGAACAATGACAAGGATTTTTCCCCCTGAAAAGGCACATTAGTAATTCAAATGGTAGGACTGTGGAGGGCACATACAGGTGAATACAGCAATGTGAAGTACCTCACCTAATTGAAATAAATGATAGAAAGGTGATGATTGTTGTAATGAAGTTTTGTTTAGCAACAACAGAAACAGACTGGAGATTTTAAGGCAGCCATGATAGTCATATACTTTTCTCCCCTGTAGGAATATCTGTTGTAAGTTTGTCAGGTGGCATTACTGAATGCTATATGATAGCCTTCCCCTGTGCCATCCCTCCCACTCCACCCACTGATCTTAAGGTACTGTTGACCAATTTCTATACCTGAATTAGTAATATTGTGGTTGTTTGATTTTTTTGTTTGGTTTTGGTTTGGGGTTAGTTTTTTTAGCAAAGCAATCTTAAAACTTTAGGATCCTTGTGAAGATTGATTTGGGTTAACGTGCATGTTTTTGACATTCTGGAAAAATATTCCTGATTCACTCCTTTGAAGTGGAATAATTGAGGTTTGCTTCCAATCAAACCTGCTGCCCAAGGAAACTGGACCCTCCATGTCCCAGAAGGTGCTTTCATTCTCTATCAATTGTCATTACAGGAAAAATTAATGGGGTTATGCCAGAAGCACTCTGGCAGAGTTTTCCTTCTTTATAGAAAAGAAAGAGGCCTGGGAGTCTGTTTTATCACTTAAGAATATCTCTTGCCCTCTAAAGAAAAAACTGGCGTGTCTGTCTAAAACATATCACCTGTAGAGTCCAGTAACAACGACAGTCTGTTTTTTATAAGTGAGCTGGTTGGAAAAGCAAAGGAGAAGAATGAAAATAATGAGCTTCTATTTTTGAAGCTTTTGCTTTTTCACCCCAATAAAAAGCAGTATCATTAAGACTTGCTTTATGTTGCCATATTAGTAAAGCCCTGGAACTTGTTTTTAAATAAAAATCAGTGGCTTTAGTAACCAAACCAGCTGTGTTATCTTCTTGCTAATATCAGCAAAACCAAATAAAGGTTCTCACCACTGAATTGGGATATTGCATATTCTAAGCTAAGGTGACTTGGGGGATTGCCTTTCAAGTAAGCCATAGTTAATATAGATAAGGCCCTTTTAGGATAGGGAGGAGGGTGAGGAAAGAGAGGAAGTGTAGTTCACAGCTGTTAAACAAGCTACATCAATTGTCTCTTCTAGGGAAAAGGTCTCATCATACATGATCTTCAGTGTTCAAAAGATTCCAGTGGGTTTTAGTAATAAATTGTGTGTGCCTGTTTTTTTGCAGTTGTTTATTGCAAAATCCCCTCAGAAGTGGAGCTCCTTGTTGGGTACAAGGACTGATTAGACAAATTCGGGACAAAGGATAATAAGGTTAGAATAGTAATTTTGGGGTGGGATTTTCTGTGGTCATGCTGAAAAATACATCTTGAATCTTAAGTAAAAACTTAGAAATAAGAATTCTTAGTATTTTGGCAATATTGTAGTTTTGCTTAGCCTCTACATAGTCTTCAAATAATTTGTTCTGCAGGGTAAGGTTTGCCTCTTTTATTTTCAGCAGTAATTTCTGGTTTATTAACATGTAAGATGGTATATTTTAGTGAACACTGCTTTGAGATGCCAAAGGAAGAGCAATGCACTAGTTTTTATGCCGAACTGTATCTGTTCCCCTGCCTGGTGCCTTGGTAGAAACTGTGAAAGGCTGCCCTGCAGAAATACATCTCACCCCATGTACACAGTGTAACAGCCTTCCAGAGCTTGTGAGACCATGCTTGACACAGGCTTTGGCACTGCCTCGAGGAGCGCAGGAAGTAAAGGGATCTACAGGCTGCTGGAATATCCCCATCACTGACAGAACCTGTATAACACGGATAAAAAAAGGGAGGTTTGAACACTTGGCTGACTTGTGAAGTCGAGCAAGGTCCTGATTGGAGGTTGATAAACCCTGCAGACCCCATGGTGCTTTTGGCTCTGCAACGCCCCAATGTCTGCATCATCGCCTGAGCTGTACAATCTCTGCTTATTAGCTCAAGCTCCGTGGGAAGAAAATAACACAGTATTTTCTAACTTGTGCAGCTCTGCCAGAGCCTCGACACTTGTGGAGAAGCATGGCTTGGCCATGGGCATGCAGTGCCAGGAAATCCCTCTTCAGCCTCTGCAGTCTGGGCCAGCTGTGTGTAGGAGGGAGGAGATGATGCATGCTTCACATTTACATTAATTTTAGCTAAGTGGAGCTGGTGGGCTATTAAGCACTCAGGATTGTTCAAGCTCTTTTAAGTATATTGGTGCAAGTTTTCCTATGTTATTTACAGACATTTTGTTAAGAATTCATAATTTAATATCCAGTACAATGCCCTTTCAATTGTGGCTGCATGATTCAGTTAAGGGAAGAAGAAGAAAGTTGTTTTCTGACATTGAAATGTATGTTTTGGAAAATAAAGACGGTTAACAGCCCACATTTACAAAATAAATATGGTCTCTTCTTAAAAAAAGAAGCTTGCTGTGGTAGAAAATATTATTGTGTCAAATATTTGTAGAGCTCTCCTTGAAAAGAATATGACGTAAACTGTTGGTTGACTTATCCCTAGGAGCACACACATTGAAAGGGTTTATTTTTGTCAAGTAGAACAATATTACTTTTGCTACTTTTGACTGCAACAATTAGCAGTCATATCTGGTATATGTAATCTTGCTCTGATCTAGGACTCTGATGACTTACATTGTTAGCGCAAAGGAATAATAGAACTATTTTGGTTGCTCAGGCTTACATAGATAATTTATCTGTGACAGTTAATTTAAAATTCACTTTGAGAATGAGATTTGGAACTTTTTTTACTCAGCAAGGAACTTCAACTTGAAAGTTGCTGTGATCCATGCCATCTACTTAAACACTTCATCAAATTACATGATTACTCAAATTACTTGAATTACTTGATCTAAAACATTAAACGCTTCATTTGTAAGAAAAGTGATTTGATTTGTTATGAAGTGAAATAAAGCAACCAGAAGTAAGTGAGAAATGTGATTTTTTTAACATGGCCTCTTTTGAAGCATGTTTCATAGAATTCTTAGTTATTTTCTCCTACTTAGGAACAAGCACTGTATTCTTGGATTAAATGAAATATCTTTAAAATGAGAAAGGCTGCTGTAATTCTCCAGAAAAATGTTTGGTAACCTCAGGTAATGCAAACTGATGCCAGCCAGCCAGCAGCAGCAGCTGATACATGTTTTGACATTTTTAACCTTTGTAATCATGGATGTTAAATAGTGAGATGAGATGGTTGTTTTCTGATGTTCAGGCTTCCCACTCAAGAAAAATGCAGATTCTTCATTTGTATTTCGTCTTGTGGCTGATCTGGCTTGGAACAGGAAAAAAGGGTAAGAAAAAAACCCTCAAAATTACAGCTTCAGTTATCATATTATTCCTTGCTGGCTCTACAACATAGATGTCTCAAATCATACCATGGTGAGGAGCTAACTACATAACTTCTGTGCATTTGTAACTTTTAATAAATGTCAAACATCTCCCATGGAACTTATTTCAGCCAGAGTCACTGCATTTTCCCTCCTGTGTGTAACACAGCAACAGTGTTTTCCATATACTGCAGAAACTGATGGCTCATAGCTTCTTGGCTCATTGATCTCCTAAATTATTCTTCCCCTTTCTAAGAGGGTTTTTTGTAAAACAGAAGATGCGTTCCCAAGTAAACACCTCAGGAGAAATTAATTTGTGTGTAGTACAAGTTTCAAGCTCTATTTTCTCGGTAGTCCTTTAAAAATTACATATGTTCTGCCATGGGCTAAAAAAGCAAAAGATGTGTGCAGCAGCTCAGTTTCACTTACAGAGAAGACATGGAAAGAAAAAAGACTACAAAAAGTTCAAGTAGGAAAAGATCTTAGAATCGTGAAGGTAGGAAAAGACCTCTAAGATCATTGAACACAATATTAAAGTAACATTGCCATATTCACCATAAAACCATGTCCCCAAGTACCACATCCACTCATTTTGAACACTTCCAGGGATGGCGATTCCCCTACATCCCTGGGCAGCTTGTGCCAATGCTTGACCTTGCTTGCATTGAATCAATTTATCCTTATATCCAATCTAAACCTCCCAGATGCAACTTGAGGCCGTTTCCTCTTGTCCTGTTGCTTGTAACCTAGGAGAAGAGATTGAGCTCCATCTTGGCACTGCCTCCTTTCAGGTGGGAGAGCTTAAATCCAATGTCAGAATGAAACCTAGTACTTCAGAAATCCCAAACAAATCAATGCCAAAACACACCAACCTAATGCTGTTGATTAGTATTGGAGAAAATGGCTTTCCCCCCGATACTTAACTTTTCTGCTTAGCACTTGTACTGGAAGAAAGGAATTCGCCGTGTTCAGCCAGCAAACCATCTCCCTCGTGGTTCCCGTGCTTCGGTCAGGGTGGGTGACCCTGTGCTGCAGCACAGCGCGATCCCAGCCTGGCCTGGTTTGCGGTCACCGCAGCGGGCAGAGCTCAGCGCAGCTCCCACCCGGGTCCGCGGCCGAGCCCTACTGAGACCGGGCTTTAGCTCTGGGCCTGGGATAGCGTCTGGGATGGAGGAGTCGCCAGTAATCTGCTGCCGTGAGCCGGGGACAGGGACATGAATGAGCCCGAGCAATGGGCAGTGTGGGCTAAACCAGAGTTGAGGCTAACGGGGCAGGGGAGCGAAGCGTGGAAGCCGAACCGTGCGGCCGCAGCTCAGCCTGGACACCTCCGCCTCGTTCACTTTGTACTAAAAGCGCTCAAAACAAAATGTGGATCTCTCATGTCTCCCGTAACTGTGGAAAAGGCTCCCTAACTTCGTCCCCAGCCGGGACAACGCCGCAGAGCGTGCAGCAGCTTCCCCGCGATTGCGGCGCTGCCTATGGCTGCCGGGGAAGCCCCAGCGGTGCGGAGGTGAGGGAGGCGGCCCGGGGCTCCCGGGGCCCNGTCCAGCGGCCCCGGGGGTCCCGGCGCTGCCACACCGCCCGCGGCTCCTTGGATTCCTGCGGCCGCGGAGCGCCGGCGAGCTCCCGGGAGGGGGAGTTCCGCGGGGAGGAGGCGGAGGGGGAGGAGACGGCGCGGGCAGCGTTAAAAGGAGGCAGCTGAATGACAGCGGCCGCTCCCGCGCCCCCGCCCCGCCGAGCACCGCTCGCTGCTGGCCATGGACGGGAGACAGGACGCCGAGTGCGACTTCCAGGCGGCGTTCAGCGAAGCCCGGCGATGGCTGGAGGTGAGGCGTCTGTCGGTCCTGCTGGGTGCCAGCCCCTCGTTACCCGCGGTCCCTGCTCGAGGCCGGGGTCCCGCCGCAGCCCCCGCACGGCGGAGCGCGCAGCGCGCTCCCGCGGGGCTGTCCCGCCGTCCGGCAGCGGCTCCAAAGCTCAGCTCTTTGTCGGCAGCTGCGGACTGCTGTTTTTAGAAAGTATCGTGGCAATTTGCAGAAATCTGTCTGTGCAGTATCGCCACCGCCCCCTCCTCGCAATCCAAATTAAAGGCTGGCTTGGTTGCCCTCCTGTCATTAAGGCTTATAATTTCTTGCCATCTTGTAAATTACTTCTGTAGCGCTTTGCTCCGAGACAGTCTGAATTAAAGACACTCCTTCCTGTCTCGAAAGAGTTCAGGACAGAGAGCAACCTGAAATTAACACTCATTTTCTTCTCTCCTATTTTTAAACATGATTGTCTGACTGCACATAGCGCTTGACGTAAATATCCGTGTTTCTGTATTGTTAGCCCGAGTCACACAGGTGCCGTACGTGCTGAAGCCTGGGCAGGGAGGTTGCTCCTGCATGTACCTGAGTATGACCAGGGCAGCATCGGCTGAGCAAGAGACAGAGGCTGATGGCGTGGAGGCTGAGAAATGTTAGGAATACTGAACAGCCTCCCTTAGAGTTGTGGTGTATTTTTAAAGAGGAGCCTTAGAGTGCTGCTTTAGATATAGTTTAACATATTACGCTTATTTCTGTGCGCTTAGTCACTTAAGATGAAATTTTATGTTGTCAGAACCACTATCGCAGTAACTTTGGAAGGAGGAGATATTCAAAAAGGGATGTTTGTTACTTTTTACTCCTCATCTTTATGATCTTGTCAAGACCCGAGTTCAGGTTTTGTTGTTTTCTCTGTAAAACAATGACATCTAGTGCTTAAAATCTATTGAGAATTGAACTGAGAGCACCAGAGGCAAGGGTATCACAAATGACCTCCACAAGTGTCAGTTTTGTGTCCTCTGTGAATGTAGGTAATTATAGCAGCCCTGGCTTCCCCACGTGTCAATTTTGTAAGAGCTAGCTGTGAGTTTAAGTAATTAAAGCATTCCTCTCTCACTTATGCCTTTCTTCCATTGCTTTCTTTAAATTGGCAAAGCTTAGTTTAAAAAGCTTCATTAAGGTGATGTAATGCTGCCTTTGAAAATCCTATTTTAAGGTTTTGACGATTTGTCTTAATTATTATTAGATTTTATATGATACTGGCTGGTTGTACCATTTCTACAAAAGGTTTTGTGTCTTTGCCTGCCAGTGGCACGTGGGAGCTCTAGCAAAGGGATGCGAGTATGAAGTGTGCACTGTTTGAGTAGTGGGGGAAAAACATATGCTCAGCTTCCCCCCTGTCCAATCTAATTTGTGTGACTATGCTTTGATATGTGAAAGCTGTTCTCATTTTAAAGCAACTCTTAAACTTACTCCTTGGAGAAACATTTTATTGTAAAGTGACTAACTTGCAAACCTTAAGGTATTGATAAACAGGATGCTAGGAGTTCCATAATGTTAAAGGAAAATGTAAATATTTGTTTCCCTATGGAATGAAGTTTGTGTTTCAGAAGAACCGTTGTGTTTCTCTGCTCTTTACATCCAGATGGATTAAAAGCCAAGACTAACCATTTCCGTTGTTGCATGGAAGAGTAATGATATTTTTAGGGTAATGAGGCATGTCCCAAGGTTTTGTGAATCTTCGTGAAACAAAGTGGTGTATACATGACTGAGAGTGAAACTTGGTGAGTCCCAATGATTAAACAATTAGTTTTGAAGATGAGGCAGATTTTCAAATATTTACGAACTTGAACTTCTGATGTTTTGATAAGGTTCTGTATACCAGCTTCTCCCTAACATTAGAGGAGATGAAAGCATACAGACACTAACTACTAGGCATTTACAGGAACAAGCTAAAATATCTTTGTAAACTGTTGCTCTTTCCCTTTGCTAATGAAAGCTTTGTTAACATATTCCATGTATTTCAATCGAGAACTCTTTGGACTCAGACTTAAAAAAAAAACAAACCTCCAACCTTGAAGCTGAGGGCTTTTTAGTAACAGGAATGAGCAGCTGTATTTGTCAGATCCCAAGAAGAGTAGAAAACACCTCCAAACCATCAGGAAATGTTACCCTGTATGTTTTTGAAGTTTTTCGTGAGAGAAAACGGTGTCCTGGTCATGTTCCTTTTCTGTCTGTTCCCAGCTGAATTCTCCATCCTGTAGGGCAGCCACTGGCTCATGGGAGCTCAAATATTTGTTCCTAGCTTTTGTGTTAAAAAACCCAAACCAACCAACCAAAAAAAGAAAACAAACAAACAAAAAACCCCAAACAAAAACCCCAAACAAATAAAAAACACAAACCCCAAGCCTGTACGCAACCCAAAAGCAAAAAGTGCAAGAGCCTGATTAACAATAATCAAAAATTGCATCTGATATCTGGTGTTACATAAAGAAATACTTTGTTCTTTAATTCAGCTTCATGTCAAGGCATATTTAAGATAATGCAGACAAGGAAGGTCTGTAGTCTTCATAGTGCAAAGGCCTCTTAAAGTGTGATCCCCAACCTTTGTGTTTCATGTGTTGGGAATTGGGAGGGGATATTGCTTGTCTCAGTTACATGAGTTAGAGTCACTGGGTGAGCTGCCTGTTGAGGATGTCTACTTCTTTGGGGCAAACAATGGTCATTTTCTGTGCAAAACTCAAGCTCTTCTCAGGTGTTCTCTGTACAGAAGCCGACACTGGTTAGTGGTGTTGGCTTCTTGCATCTGAGACTTGTGGTGATTTCTGAGCTCTGCCTGGAGCAAGTGGTGCTGATCAAACTCACCCAGCCTTCACTTGGCACCTCAGCTGGACAGATGGTACATGCTGAGAATAAAACATTGGAATACCACAACTTGGAAATAGTTTCTCAAAGAAGAAAAGACCAAAGAGAGATCTTATCACAGTCTACAATTTCCTCATGAGGGGAAACAGAGGGTAGGCTCTACTGACCAGTGATGGGACCCCAGAGGTTGTGTCATGAAGTTGTGTCAGGAAGGTTTAGGCTGGATATCAGGAAAAGGTTTTTCACAGAAAGGGGGTTGGACACTGAAACAGGCTCCCCAGGGAAATGGTGACAGCAGCAAGCTTGGCAGAGTTCAAACATTGGGACAATACTCTCAGGCACATGGCGTGACTCTTGAGGCTGTCCCGTCCAGTGTCAGGAGTTGGACTCAATCTTTGTGGGTCCCTTCCAGCTCAGGATTTTCTCTCATTCTATGAAAGGTAGAGCTTGTTTGCCAAAGCTAGAAATAGCTGGGTTAAAATTGTTTTACTGTGTTCTGTTCCATATTATAACTTAAGCAAGCCAAAAGCTGTTCCTCCAAACCAAAGCATTCCTCCCCCAGCTATTAAATATCCCAGACTGCCTTCCTGCCTCAAGATGTGGGAGGGCAGTCTGCCTCTCTCTTTCTGCAGTCACCCTTGTGAATGAAGGGGAGGGACTGTGTACCCCAACACGTGTTTCACTATTTTAGGACTGATGCTCCTTGAAGTGTTCGAGAGGAAAGAAGTGTGTGCTGTTTTCTTGTAAAATGCCTCAGCTTTTTATTCTACTTCTGTGTTTTAAACAAATTCTAAATATCTATGGTTTGAAGCTGTTTGCTAAAGCAACTTGAAACCTGACCCACAAAGTCTGTAAATCTTTAGTTAAAGTGCCTCGGGGCAAGTAACGCTTGAATTTTTTTCCCCCTGAAATAGTCAAATGTACAGGTCCAGTCTGCGGGAGGGTGGCCAGCAAGCGTGTGCCTGAATGAATTGCTGGGGTGAAGCAGCAAAGCTGTAGGAAAGCATGTGGAGAGACTTCAACAAATCCACTGAAGTGAAAAATGGGTGTTCAGCCAAGTAACTATTAATACTGAAAATTATTACAGCTCTTCTTGTGCTGAATTTCTTCCTCTAATAACTCCTATAGAGTTGTAAGTCAGATGTTCTGAGAGCTGCTAATTTCATCAGAGTGTGTTGAGAGCATTGGAATCAGGACCCTGGAATCCTGGAATTGTTCCTCATGCAGGGACACTGTGGGAAATGTCCTTCCTGGTGCTAACACTGCCCAGCAATGATGGAGAGAGAAATTTTCACCATGAGAATTGCTATAGCAAAATAAGGGTTTTGTCAGTTTTAATAGACAGTGTTAGCAGAAGAAAGCCCAGCTTATCTGGATGGCAACGAAATACACCTCTGCTGCTCCTCACTGTCATGACCATTAAATAGGTAGTGAAATTGCCTAATTATTTATTTTGAATGCTGTTGTGTTTTAACAGCTGCATGCATTATTGCATTGCAGTGGATGTTAGAAAATTATCTGGGGCCTTTTTTTTCTTCTTTTTCCAGAAGAAAACAATTTTGTGTATGTATGTGTGCACCCCCTGCCTCCACCCTCTCAAAGCTGCTCAGAAGATTGAAAAAACAGATTTGCAAAGTAACTTGGTAGGAAGAGTCTGCTTGAGGATAAAACTTGAGAACCAGGACAACTTATTGAAATCTTTTGGTTTGGACCAACAGTACAGCAATCAAATTCAGGGAATGGTCTCTGACATGTGGTCACCAAATGTTTCCTTTTTTTGAAGCTGTTCAAAGTTTGCATCTCTACTGTATATTTTCATGGCTTCTGCAAAAGCATCTAGAGGTCTAGCAGTGATGTTTCCCTGTATTTGCATAGAGATCTTACTTCAGTGATTATTTTGTTCTGTTTCTCCCCCAAGCATGACTCTAATGCATACAGTCTGGTATGGGAAGAATAATTGTAGAGAGAGAAGACTAATTTCACTGTTCAAATTTCACTGTTCAAATACGCTTCTTGTAGGTACCTTTATTTAAGTTGAACTAATCATATGAAAAAAGCATTTTTTTCTTAGTTCTGGGTAATGTATTCTTAGATAGTTTGTAGAGAGCCAGTCAATATCCTGAATAATGCTAGAATGAAAGATGTGTGAATGAAAAAGCAAATCTATATATTCTATTCCCTAAACCATGTTTAATACTGGGTAATTCTGTCAAGTCATAAAACCTGGGTGGGCTGGTTTCTGGAGAACTTCTTACAGCACAGCTGCCAAAGTCCTGGCTTATATTTACATTAGGGGTGTATTTAACCCTGCTTTAGGAGGATGCATCAATATTTTATTACTGTGTGTATATTCTTGGCAATGAGTATTTCATGGAATAAATCTAACTGTATCTAGTTGATGTATAAATATTAATTGATGTATAAATGTACATGTTGTGAAATAAATACTGTGGGAATTTTAATCCTGGAAATAATGTTCTCTCTATTGCCTGCAGACTATGAAAGTGCTGTGGTAAAATGCCATATAATAAGGCTAACAACAATGTGTTAGAGGGAGAGGGTGACAGTAATACCCTTTGATCTGGCTGAACCTTTTTTCTCTCTGTTTCTTTGTCCCCTTGCTTCCAGATCTCAGGAAAGGTGTCTGTAATATGTTTGAGAGAAAAATGGGACTAATTTTTGCTTCAGAGTAAAATCTATTTCCTGCTTTCTGCAAGGTTGGTTCATATATTTTCAAGTCTATATTTGGAAATTCTCAGGGATTATCAAAAGTCTGTCTTCACATAGTCCTGCGTGATGGGCATGCATAGCTTTGAGCTGAGTTCACAATGTAGTTTCCTTTATGAAGTTTCTCTTTGTCGTTTTGACTGTTGTTCTAAAAATTTGCATGAAAGCAGCATCTGCAGGCACTTTGAGAAAGAATTAACTTGTTGACTATAGCAGAGGGTATGTCTTACTGGGGTAAAGCCTTGCTGCTTAAGGGGAGCTACAGACGATTCTGACCAGGCTTTTGTTTTCTTCCCGTCTGGATTTATTGGTTAGCAACTAGAGTTACTTGTGGCATTACTTTTGGTTTTTTTCCTCTTGTCCTTTTGTTTGTTTGTTTTTTGAGCTGTGTTCTGATCCTTTCTGCAGTTTTGTGAGGTCAAGCATTTTTTCTGCCCATCGTTTAGGGAGAAGGTCAGATGATAATTATTTCCATGTTTAACATGTTTTGCCCCCTCGTCCCCCACTTTTAGCACCTTTTCTTTGTCAGTAGCTTTTTTTGGTCCAATTTTTAAAGTTTTTAATGAACACTTGTGCATATTACATTAGACAGTGACCTTGCTGAACTTTGGAAAACAATTGGGTTTTATTGTGTTGTAAGAACCAGATACATTCCAGCTGTTTCTTGTACCTACCACTCCTCCACTTTAAAGTTCCTTTATCCACTCCTGCAGGACATTTTTTAAAAACAAAACAAACCCCAACCTTTTTTGCTTAACAAGACTAATACAATTCTTAACTATTATTTTCTCAACAGGCTTTCCAGCTACAGCAGTTTAATGAAAAACAGCATGTGCTCTCAGACCCCGTGTACTAGAAATGCTTCTGCTGGTCTAAGGTGTGCTTGACATACCTCAGTTATTATCCAGATTATCTTGGGAGAGGAGTGTTTTGGTTTTGCTGTTTTCACATTTCTGAATACTGTCAATCCAAGTGAAAATCTAACTTAAAAGGAATGTAGTGAGTAGGTTACTTTAAAATAGGTTCTGTTGTTCTTCATGCTGTGAATTTCTACAAGGTGTTGTGAAATTAGCATTTATTATTAGTGCTAATTTTTTATTTTTCCAATGAAAAGAAAGATGTATGGATATGACTCAGCGTACTAGCTTCCAATTGGATACTCAGCTG
This sequence comes from Cisticola juncidis, assembly GCA_013400215.1. Lineage (NCBI taxonomy): Eukaryota > Metazoa > Chordata > Aves > Passeriformes > Cisticolidae > Cisticola > Cisticola juncidis. Next base: position 439,797 of record VXBR01000781.1, read on the forward strand.
TAAACCTTTCACTTGCGTTATATTGAATAGAGAAACCTACTTTCAACAGTGTTTTCCATTTGTGGTACAGAACATCTGGGATTATCTTAGAAGGGCATGAAGTTTCTAAGACTTGCTTTATACTTTTTTTGCCGGTGTTGGCAAATTTTTTTGGTACCAGCTCATGTGAAAGTTCTCAGTTTTGTTTCTGGATGTGATTCAGCTTTCAGTTGTTACTATTAGAAAAGAACACAGTATATTAACTTCGGGAAGTAGTTATTACTGTGTTGCCCAAAAAGTCAAAATCCTTGTAACATATCACAGCTTTAAAGGAGTTAGTGTAGCTGAGATCAGTTCAGCTAGCACAAACAGAGAAATCTGTTGGGCCAAGCAGTCCTCCTACAGTAGATCCCACGACAATGTGGTTTTGTGTTAGTGCTGAGATGTTATCCCAGCAAGGTGTCATTGAAACTCCCGTCCTTGGCCTGTGCTTCCCTGCCTCCTGTTGCTGTGGCAGTAGTGTTTGTCTGCTGCTCACGGGAAAGTCAGAGTGTTTTGTGGTATTTGGTATTTGCTTGGCTCCTGGAAGGCAAGTAGGGCACCGGTGCTCCAGCCAGGAAAGAGGTAGTTTTGATGGAGGCCTTTTGGTAGCAGCTTTCTCTTGGGTTGCAGCTGGCAAGTGGGATGAGGAGAGGCAGGCACCTGAACTCAGACAAGCCATCTCTTTCCCTGGAGGTTTCTCAAGTCACCTGCTTGTGCTCATTGCCTGGCTCTCTTCCTTACATGACTCAGGACCTGTTCGCTAGGTGCCCAGGGTCAAGGTATAAGCTAGACACCTGGATTGGGGAGGCTGGCTTCTAGCCATAAATAACCTCTTCAGGATAAATTTCATAAGGCTTATAAATACAGTTGGAGCTATTTTAAATGGAAGCTCTGCCAGGAGTTTCTGAGCCAAAGCATTTCAAAGTATTTGATATGCTTACACACTGACTTTTTCTATGGAAGAAGCAGGACTTGTGTCTCACTGGGGCTGTCTTGGTTGGGAGATGCTCCTCCAGAGGTATTGGGATATCTCTCCCAGCAGTTCTACAGTCATCAGCACCTGCCCTTCACAGGGGCAATCTAATCCCAAAACCCATTTCCAGTGTTATTTGTAAATTCTTTCCTGGAATTGCTTTATTGACCCTGCTATTTGTTATTTGTTTATTACTTTTTCTTTCAGGAAGGAATTGAGAAGTCTAGCTTCTGGAGTTTGAACCGAGATTTTCTGTGTGGTCGAACAACCATGTCAGTTAATAAATCAAGATGTGATAAAGAACAGAAACAAGTGTGGGATGTTTTTTCTGCTCACTTTAAGGAAGTGGATAAAAAACCAGCCGGTACACCTTGGGGCTCCAACATGCCTTTTGTGCAGCTGGTGTCAGAATTTGGGGATGCTTTAAGTGGTGAATGGGTACCAGTGATAACCACATAGCCTGGGTTGGTCATGGCAGTTCTGTGTCATTTGCTGATGCCTCCAAAAATATGACATAAGTATCCTATTTTATTAGTTAGTATCTGTTTGACATCGAAGGAAGCAGAATGTTAGACTTGACGGTCTTTAAAAATCTTTTCCAACCTTAATGAAGCTAGGTGTCAAAGTGGTTGTGGAGGAGGAAAAAATAAAGACCCAGGTTTGACACTGGAGCACTGGAGGAGTTTTGTTGCATTTCCTGTTGCACTGCCTTGAAATCCTTCTTTGTAAACTATTTAAGATTAGATGAAGCAGGGGACAAAGGTATTGCTGCATTTTTGCTCTAGGAAAAACCTTTTTTTCCTTGTGTCACCATGCTCTGTTTGCCTAAACAGTGCCACTAACACTTGATGCACTGAAAATGTAATCCTAAATGAACCAGGCATTCAGTTGCAGGTTTCTTTTGCAAATATAAGGGGTTGTAAAAAAGTGACATTGACTGTCTTAACTAACTACAAGGGTCTCACCTTTGTGTATATGTTTGTATGGGGGAGTGGTTTTGGTTTGTTGGTTTTTTTTTAATGTCAGGTCGGCATCTTCATTGTTAGTCCTCAACAGTCCATAAAAAGGCTGCTTGTAGTTGATCTTATTCAGACTGAATGGAAATGGAGTGAGGATGAAGGCGTGAGCTCCAGGTACAGATGGATATCTTTCACAGACATTTGCCTGATGCTGTAGAGGCAAAAAAGAAATTCCCTGATATAATAAACATCAACTCGATGATTATTCAGGAGGGCATTGCTTCACAGCTACAAGTCTTATGTGTGGATGAAGTTTTCAAAGACAAATCCCCATTAAAATGCACAGACTGGGTTGCTCACTAATGAGCTAGCTTTCATGTGTCTGATAAAATCCCAAAGTCCTCTGTGACTTTGGGGTAGGTCTGGCAAAGTGATCTCAGACTCTCTCAGGTCTGCCTGTCAGCTTTCCATGGATAGGGCTGGGAGCTGTGTGCTCTGAAGAAGTGACAGAGAAGAGGCTTGGAAAGGGACAAGAAATGTGCACTTAAAGTTATTTGTAAATAACTACTTTTTCTTTCATGAATTTCTTACCTTGTAAGTATTTAAATTTTGAAATTTCATGGAATGTGATAACTTTTTAAATCTGTTGCTTTCTGGGTTTTTGCATTTGTTTTGCATTTAACCATTTAAAAGATTGGGGGAATGCAGTCTCAGACTATTCTAAATTTCTGAATGTGTTACTACACTTATTTTAAAATGAGTATCTCATCTGCTTTATTTACCATGGAACACAGAAGCCTATTGTTATACCTGACCGAAAAATGCTTGTATGTTCATGCTTCTGGTTCCTTTTTTTTTCTTCCCTTTCCTACCTCCACAGCTAAGAATTTCTAAATTTGTTTTTTTCTCCTTACTGTGGCAACAAAAATCGTGTATCATTCCATTTTCCAGCGGAATCTTTGGTCTTTCCTTGTAAAAACTGTCTTTCTTTGGAAATGATAGTAAAAATGTGAATGTTCTTTCCCTAAACATATTTAGATATACTATAGTTAAAAAGGATAACAGTGTTAAATCTTGTGATTCTCAGTGTAAAGGTTAATTTTGTCAGAACAGGGAATATTTGCCATGCACATTTCAGCAGCAGGATTTGGTTTGGTGTGTGCAGGCAGGTCTCTTGCAGGACCCAAGCTGCCTGGCTGTGGTGGTGAAGCAGCTGGAGCAGCAGCTGGCAGCATCTGGGCAGATGTGCCCGGGGAGCTGGCAGCAGTTCTGTTTCCTGTGTCTGGTGCATTGATGGGCTCAATGCAGCCCAGCCGTGCAGATTTCCAGTGGTGACTCATCTGATTATTTTCTCTTCCCTCTGTGATTAGCTGAGGAGGTAGGATAGAGGAGGATGTCTCTCTGGAAGTAGAAGACATCTTTGTCATGCTACATTTCCGATATGGGGGAATAAAATGTGGAAAGGATGTTGGTGTGTCTCGGCTATTTTTAAAGGTATGCCAGTCTTCCAAATCCTCCTTTCATTTTTTGTTGTTTCCTTAGAGTGTTATCCCTAACCCAGCTGTGCTGTGGCTGCAGCTTAGCCATGACTTACCTTTATTTTAGTACTGTTCTGCAGTATGGGAACAGGTGAATCTTGTGCACACTCAGCTGAACACACGCTGCTCCTGGGGGCAGGATGTGGAGATTAAATCTGGATCTCCAGGTTCTTCTCATCTCAACCTCAGTGTTTCTACACTTGAGTAAAGAAGTGTGTCTTTTTTTTTTTTTTTTTTTTCCTGGAGGCAGGTAAGATGCATTCCCATTTGGGCAGGGGCACTTCTCTGCAGACTGCTAGTGGAGGCAGATGTGAAGTACACCAATTTTACTAATTTTTTGATCTATCAATGCATGTAATATTGTTTACGTTGTATGCAGTGGTTTTAAATATCAACAGAGATGCAGATTAAGACTTCCAAGTGCTTTGACTGTGTCTGCCTACCTGATACAGGCTGGGAAATGGAAGCAGTGTGGCTGCTGTCACACAGAAGTCCATGTGAGCCAGTATAGGTCTGGCAAGAATACCCACAGCATTATGCAATATAAATATCCTTTAAGGTTACATTGCTGTGCATTAATTGCAGCCAGACATAGCTCATTGTTCTCTTCATCTAAAGAGCCTGGATCTAGCTCACTTTTTTTTAAAATGTTTTGTGAGAGAAGATTTGAAGTATGAAACTTGTTTCAGTGTAAAAGCTTTTATCTGTCAGAAGACCTGTTTATCAAAGTACTAGTACATAGGTGCCTCAACTATTGTAAAAACAGTAGCTGTTCATCCTTTCAAGAGCTTTATAGTCTCAGCTAGAGGATGCATCATCCTTCTCATGAGAAGTGTCTGTTGGAAAAGCTGTTCTTGAGAAAGCTGCTTTAAACCCTCTCATGTTTAGAGATTTGTGGATTTCATATGCCCTTTTCTTTTCTTTATTAGTTGTTAATGCCATATTATAAGAATTAAAGTCCCTGTGTAAATGTTTCTATCATATATCCCCTCCTGTCTACTTTAAGGTAGTTTTAATCCTGGTATTTGGAAGGGAAATAGGAGCATAAGAGACATACAGCTAAAAATCCATCCCGTGCCTGGGAACACGCTGATTGTGTGATGTATTGAGGATTTTTGTGTACAGTAAAGAGGACTGTGGGGATTTAATGTTATTGTAACACCAGCAATCTGGTACTGAACACTGCATGGTGGTGTTGTGTTCCTCAACTTAGTAAGAGAAGTTTTAGTCATCTCAATTTCCACAAGCAGCTCCTGTGCACTGGCTCAGTTTAAACAAGCATGTCTTTTTTTAGCATAGTTTTTTATGGTAATGATGCTCTCTGGTTTTCTGCTAAGAAAAATCTAATTTTAATATTGAATTCTGAGCTGTGGTTTTATGGGAGGTGCTTAGAAGTAGGCATGAAGTTTCAGTGTGAACTAAAAGTTCAATTCCTTCCTGGATACAAGTTCCAGGATGCTTTCTGCTTTACACTGAATTTGACCCGGATCTGTTGCAGTAGCTCCCAGTGGTCACTAAAACATTGCCTCAGCTGTTATTTCATTGCTACATGGAATTTATGTGACATGTTTTGGAACATTTACATAGTGCGCTTCTCTCTATTTAACTTTTTAGCATAATTGGACTACAGCACTGTCACAAAAACACAATTTTGGTAATGTGGCATCTTTAATGACCTCTGGAACATTGCATAAGTTCTGTTAAGTCATAGCTGTCAGGTTGGAGTTGTGAAAAAATCTCTGAAGCAATGGCTAGTTTCAGGGAGAGAATTCCCCAGCAGTCAGAAAATTGGTAGAATGCTACTTTAGGCCTTAAAACCTCTTGCTTCTATTCATATTTAGTGTCACTGGGAGCTTGCAGATGATGCTTGTTGCATATATCACATGCTGCAGTCACAGATGATGGGGTAACTGCTGCATAGAGCAAATGAGCAGCTCATGTTCTCCCTCTGCATAGATTCATTACTTGAACCAAGTTACATACATGCAGTCTGGAAATACTAGAGGCCTTTGATCTTTAAAACTTAATGTTTGAAAATGTAAATGATGTGCTCCTTTTGATCTGCTTCTTAAATTAAATGGTAATTGTAAAAATTACATTTGGCAGTTTTCCACTTAAGGGTTTGTACTTTTCATTTCACACTATGTTAATTTTAAGCTGTATGTCCTTGCTGGGTTTTTGTCAGTGAATTCTGGTGGGGGGGTGATCCTTATGTTTCTGCATGGCCCAGTTAGCAGCAGCGAGTGTATTTGGTGCTAAGATTTTAACATGCAATTCCTCTAAACACAACTGCCAGGGATTCCCAGTTCTGCCTGTATGTCCATGACTAGGGTAATGTGAATCACCAAGGCTGAGCAGGAGAAAGCTGAGAGTTTGAGCTGTGTGTGCCCAGGATGGGAGGCTCTGCTTCGTTCACCTAAGGTGTCAGGAAATGCTTGAGCACGTGCTCCGCTGCAGTCTGGTGATGGGTCCTCACAAACATCTGCTGATAGCAAAGCAGTAGAAGCTTTTTATCTGTGTGCTTCTGTGTTCCTCGACTACTTGCTGTTGCCTTTCCAAATCACTGGCATCATCTAATCAAAAATCTACTGGATAATTTAGGGCTCCTAAAATGTTGATGAAGCTCATGCAAAGTTCGTTCTTTTCCTTGCATCAGCTTTCTAATGTGTAGAGGATTCATCTCTTATTTACCATAAATGATGATAAAGACCTCTCTGCCTTTGTCCTGCTTTCTTATGAAAGGGGCCTTTGAAGTATGAGGGCCACATCAAACTACAGTAAGTAACTCACAAGGTTATTCAGAAACTTATCCATGTAATAGGTTCTTTTAAGCTCCTGCTGGTTTAACGCCAACTCGAAATCAGCTGCTAAACTGAAATGAAGTTGCTAATTACCCCCTTACAAAAATCACTTTGTGTACTTTCAATTATTAATATTTGTTTGACTCTGCAGAGATTAAATTTGTGGGGGAGAAGGTTCAAGGTGGTTAGTACTGAATGTCAGCCACAACAACTTTAAGATGTACTCATGGCTGAAGGAGGTTTTCTATGGGTTTTTGTTTTATTTGGTCTTTTTAGGAGGAAGTAAAGATTCTTTGTTGCAGATCATAAACAGTCTGTGGAGTGGGGTTTTCTGTTTTGAATATCATCATGTGGACCTTCTGCTGTAACTCATGCTACACTCCCCATATTTGTCTTGCTTCCCCTTTCCTGTTGATTACCTTTAGGGACGTTTGCATTGAGTTCAGCATCATGATGAATTAGCATGTTGCTGATTTTGCTGATTCCTGTTTGTCTGTGTGCTGGCAGATTTAAGCATTCATCTCTGGGAATTTGCATAGGATGTTAAACAGTCTGATTGCTCTAGTGACGCCCATCAGAGTGAGGAAATTGCCCAGCTGAGGTGAACAAGAACATTGCAACTCAGACCTGCTACAGCAGCCTGCCTGTGAATTTGAATTTTTTCTTTTAAGCACAAAATAGAGAGAAAATATTTCCAACTGGCAATAAAAACAGCTGCGGGAAACTAAATTTTAAGTATCTTTCTGAGGTTATGAAAAGCATTTACCTTGTGTTTATGCTTCAGAGTAATCTTTCCTTATTAATTTATTTTTAGTAAATAATAAACTTCCAGATAAGTTTTCAAAATGAAAATGAGCTATCATAGATTTTTTTTTTCAAGTTGGATATTTGATGCTTAAATCTTACTTCTCTTTGCTGAGGTGTGCAGGATTTGGGATCATACGTTTTCAAAATTTCTCCCTCCCAGATCATTCCATTGGCTTCTGCAACCTTTTAGGTAAGGAATACTTGCAGAATTATGAAACCATTCCCCCTCCCCCCATTCATTTTTACATGTGAATTAAAATTATCTGATCAAAATATTTGCATGGGTAGCAGAGGGTGCCACAGAGGCCTTCTGTCCCTTCCTGCTCTTAGGACAGAGACCCCCACCAGAGATAGCTGGCTAGGAGTGAGACTGTGCAGTCTGTGCAGTACCAATTTAGAGATACCATTTTAAAATATAATGTGATGCTGAACTTTTTTGTTTTCTCTATTCCTTTGTAGTGATTAAACTAATTTGAAGTCAAATTAAAGCAAGTCATTAATTAAAGTAAGGAATTTTTGAAACCCAGATTTTTTTTTCTCAAACTTGAAGAGCTTGAAGCAAGTGAATTACACAGGTGCCTAAGAGCAGAAAACTTGTATTTCTAGTGAATGATGTAGCCAGTTTTAAACCTCTCTCACTGCTCCTTTGAGGCAAGCCCAGAAGTAAATAACATAAAATAGGCGACCTTAAGCTTCAGACCAAAGCTTTGACTTTGAATGAATTGCTCAGGATGAAAAAAGAAGAGGTGGGTGTGTTTTGTTTCATGAAATTTAAAAAACAAACAAACACAAAGTAGTGTCTGCAGTCAGGAGAGCTTCTTTCCTGGAGCCAGACATTCATAAACATTTTGGAGGTCTTCACTTGTCCCAGTGTAATTTCATGGTTTTGCCCTGTTTGGGGAGTCTCACAAACTCTTTGGAGTGGAAAGTTTTTCTGGAGACCAGAGCTACAGAGCTGCTATGGCTCTGTAACCCTTCATGCAGCCTTCTGTGTCAGAGCCAAGGACTTGCTATTTCATGTAAAACTCAGTAGGAATAGGAATCTGGTAGTACAAGTCTCTTTCCTTTTTGAGGTGTGAGGATCCCATTTCTTTTGTAAGCAGAAAAATAGATAGTTAACTAGCATTATGCCTGGTTGTATTCTTCTTTCCCTCCTACTGATGATACTGTAGGAAAGGCTTGGCAGTGACATCTCGGCCTAAGCTTGCTCCTCAGAGACTTGGTTAGCAGCAGAAATCTTGTTCGAAGTATTGGGAAACTGAAAGATTTAAGATTTAAGCCAAGATTTAGGCTTACAGAAAAATAAAAAAAAGTTTTCCTTATATGATCTGTACCTACAGGAGGCTATCAGATGTCCTTCTCAACTTTTTGATAAATAATATATGCTGGGGTTTGGTATTAGATCTTAAATGGTGTTTAAACACTCATAGTTGGATAAAATGGGCTTAGACAGGCTCGACTTTGTTTTGGTGCTCTAGAGCTAATCATTCACAAATTGCTGAGCTAAGGGGCACAAATTAATGACATTCCAGCATCTTAAAATATCCTTTACTATGTCATACTGAAAAAAGTGTATTTTGTGTTCAGATGCTATGAATTTCAGAGATGTTTCATTAATGTGAAACAAATAGAATCAAGACAGAAGCTGAGTTGCTGTTTTGTGTCAGTTACTTTGTTGTTCTGAACACTGCTGTGTATTTTTGAGTAGCACAGAGATCTTTATAATGTTTGCAAAATTGCTTTCTAGGAAAAAGCTGCAAAGAATTTTCTGCCGTAGCATTTTCCCTGTGTAGGCTTTCTTAATAATTTTAATGGAGGTATGGGTATCACAAGTTTACATGCAAAAAAAAAAAAATCTCTGGATGTCAAAATGTTTACTTCTTAACCCAATTTCATTTTGTACTAAGTTTTCAGATTTTTTAAAGTAACAATGTCTTCTATTGCAGAATGTTGCAACTTTCCAAGGATTCAGAAGATATTTTGCAGGGATTCTCAACTTACCATTACACTGCTTATGAAGGAAATCTTTTGTTTCATAGTAGGATGTTTTCAAATAATGTTGAATATATGTTTCAGAATTGTTTTATTGTACCTTTGTTTTTGGTGAAATGTGTTTTGGATAGTTACATTGTGGCCTTCCTGCATGTAGGTAAGAATATTAGCAAGCCTTTTGATTGTTTTGTTGGACATTATTTAATTTGTTTCTTCAAAATAATTAAATGGAAGATGGGTAATTTACTTTATTGACCCCAGATCTGTCCTTTGACATTTATTGATAAATCTAATACAAAGACTGACAGACTTTTCACAGATATATCTTTTGATAGAAATATATATCTGTAGGAATTTTGTTCATTTTAAAGGGTGGCCTTGACTATTAAAATTCTTTGTCCAAACAAAACCTTGAAGGGCTAACCCTGCTTTGCTAGCTTTTGACATTCATATTTGATTTTTTTTGAGGTTCTGGTGCCAAGTGTCATTACTATGGAATATTTAGTCATCAGGCCTTGGGCTGTTTCAGTTTGCCAGGTTTCTGTGTAATCTCCCTGAATTCAGCAGTAATGCTGTTGCACAGGATTGCTGGAAGCAGCGGTGCAACTGGAATTACCCAGGCTTGCAACTTTTCTAGCACACATGAGTATAGACGAAGGCAGGAGAAGCAAGGTGCAGCAAATGTCATGTCCCTGTTGCAGACCTGGGCCAGGGTTATGTGGGGGCTGTGCTGGACACTGACAGTGTGGGCTGGGGGGAATGGGGCAGAAACAAAAGTGGCTCTTCTCATCTTCCCACCCCCCTATTTCTCATAATCAAACATGAACAGCACTACTTCTAGGGTTCTCTGCTTTTGTCCTGTGTTTCTTCTGTTTGCATCTCTGGCAGCAAGGCTGTGTTTAGGTTTGCGTGTTCTTCCTTGAGGTGGCAAAAACTTGATTTTTTTTTTTTTTATATTTTCTTTTTTAATATGTATCTAAAGTAATACCTTGAGCAGGTGGATTCATGCGCCTGTGACCAAAAGCTGTGTAAAGAAGTCCAGACCTGCTTTTACTTTGAATATTCCCTTCCAAAAAAAAGTTATTTTTCTTATGTGGTTTCTGGAGGCTCTTCAAAGACAACCCTGTTGTGGTTGTAACCATTCTATCCACTGGTACCTGCCTTATTCTCACATAACTCAGTCATTGCAGGTGCCCAGGAGGAGCCCTTTGTCCTTCAGAGCTTGTAGGTCAGTCATTTTTATTAGCTCAAGATATTGTCTATCAAGGAAAGGGAAACCAGATTTTTTTTATTTGTGATCTGACTATCATGTAGCCTCTGTGGAAGTGTAGAAAGTGCCAGTGGTGAATAGGCATCCTCAGCACCATCAGTTTGCTCTCCCCCATCTATGCAGGCATCTCCAGTGGTTCCAGGGTCACTAGAGAAGCACAGGTGGGTCACCTCTAAGCAGTGTAACATTAATAACCTTGCACATAAAGGCTAATCAGTTTCTTCCTCACTACCTCCAGCAAGTGATGAAATTAAACAGACCATACAAAAGTATTGATTAAAGAATTTATTAGAGGGCATAATGGGATGTAGCCTTCAAATTCTAGTAAATCCTAGCCCCCTATGCCTCTTCTACCACAACACTAGAGTCACAGAGCCTGGTGTTTGGGTTATATGTGGTAGTGTAAGTGCCACTTAAATGTTGTGCCCTCAGAGTTGGCAATTATCCTGATCTGAATAATTACAGGTACTTGTGGGAGTAGTACTTGTGTCAGTCCCCTCCACCATGCGTATACAGTTTTTCTTTTCTGCTGCTTTAACAATGCCATGTCATAGCGTGGATTACATAAATAATTACATTATTTAAATTTCTGCTTTGACACTTAGAGTGTATGTCCTAAAATCAACTGATTAATTTGTAGAGGTTTTTTGCATCTGGGTTATTGCGTGTTTTGAGCAGTTGCTGCAAGTACCTAATTTCCAAAACACTACCAAAACTCTTGCTGAAACTCACTTTGTTCTGTCTTGTGCCTTAAATCATGGAGATACAAAAATGCTTAATTAAGAATTTTTACTGGCTTTGGTATTTAGATGTTGAGACTGAGTGAGTAATAAGTTCTTTTATGTAGAAATTGAACGTATGGCACAGAAGCTTAGGGGTCACGTAGTTCATGAGCACTCTTTTGTAAAATTGGATATTCTTATACCTAGACCATTCCTGGCATATCTCTGTATATTTTAACCTCTTAAAAACTGATACTTAACTTTCCTGATTAATTTTTTCTCCCCAATGCATGCCAATCTTTTTGCAGCAAAGTATATCCATTAGTGCAAATTTTGCTTTGGTAAATCTGGAAAAGAAGTGTTTTCTCTCATCTCTTTGCAATGATTAGTCCTCGTACTCCTAAGTGTCTTTTCTTGAAGTACAATACACAAAACAGCATGAACCAAACTAAGAGTAGGACACCTACTGCCCCAATACAGACTGGGGAATAACCACTTCAAGCAGTGTCATTGCATAAAAGGGTATGAGGGTGACTGACTACAAACTGACATTGTCTGTTAAAAAAAAAAAAGCTAACATTGTTCTGAGATGTACAGGAATATCCTATTCATATGTTTGGTTGCCCTGTTTAAAGAATGTGATTTTGTAGCCAACCCTGAATTTTTTTTTGCTGAACTTTGCACCAGTGCTCCACCTTAGGACTTAAACAGGGAATTTTGGTCTTGTGCAATGTCTCAGGTTGAGTTTGTAAATAATATGGTGGTTGTCCATCACTTAATTCTGCTGAGAACACACTAGAGTTATTTAAAATAACTTCCACCTTAGTACCCTACCCCAGCTGACATTAGAAACCTGTTCTTGACATGTGTGGCCTTCCTACTTTCATATCATGGCCTTTTAATCTCCTTACCTAGATTGCATTTCCATAGTCTGTCCTTAAATAAAATAACAAGGCTTTTTTCCCAGTTGTATAACTTCAGTTCATCTATAGCACACTTGCTGCTTTATTTGTGTCAAACCAGTTTATTTGCCAAGGCAGGGAAAAAACACTTTTCAGACCAAAGTGTTCCTCCCTTTCAAAAAGCTATGTCCTTGTGCTGGTGATGAGTCAACAATATTTAATACCCTTCTAGAAACTAAAGTTGGGGAGAATAGTCTAAATGTTTTTCTAACCCTTTTTCTGGTTTCTTTCTCATGTCATCACAAATCAAAAGGGGATCTTTATTTTATTTTTTTTTTCAGCCCGTGAGACCTTTCCAGCCCTTTGAGTTGAGGATAATTGTTAATGGCTTAGAGCATGCTCTAGAACAGACAAGAACTTTAATTCAAATTCTTCCAGGCTTTGCCATCTCAACACTTATATTCTCAGTGGTTGTTTTCCCAGTCCTATGCTTCTCTGAAGCATTTGCCAGCTCTCTAACTGAACACCATAACTATCTTTTCATTATCTATTTACTTTCATCATGCCTGCTCTGTCCTTTTTTTCTTCTAGTAGGACCATAGAATTTCTTCTGTATTTTGTCCTTAGTTACTTTTTAATGTAAACTCGCCTGACTTTTTTTTGTGCTAGTTGTGTGAATTTCATTCACTTCTATTTTTGGGAACTGGTTTCTCAAACTTCCTGTTTAATCATGCTATACTTTGGTTTAGGCTATTCAATGTCTCATCATGTTTTTTTGACAGAATACAAAACTTAAGTAACCATAGTACTTTATTTATTCTTTTCAAGGGTATTACAGAATCTGACAGATGTTCGATCAAACCAATAAAGCCCTGAGACCACTTGCAGGATGCTGCTGGGTGGTCTCTATACAAAGAGAACACAACTAAACCTTCCTCCTTATATTGTCCAAAACTCTTACATTTATTAATAACATTTTTGAGTGGGAAGCTGAGGTGTTTTAACACATCTTGTTTGAAGAAGGTCCGTATTTTTTAAAAGTCAATTGCAATGGTAAATCCTACAGGACACTTGTGATAGTCTGTGTGACTCATTGTTTACCATCCTTGCAAACAGTCTAGGTATCAGTTACTGGAGGTGCAGTAACACTTTGGGGGATCCACTCTGATTCAGCTTCCAGCAGATGATGGCTTTAACTGGGGCAAAACAGAGTGTGTGAGGATGTTTATTGAAATAGGGAGTATGGGTATACTAATAGGCTGTCTCAGGACATCTGTATGGTGGAATTGGGTCCCATGCTGGGCTTTAATGGCTAGTTTTGTAACTGTAGTTGAGAATCCTTCAGGATTCAGTGGTTTATCTACATTATGCAGTTGCATTTCCTGCATTTACTCCAGTAAAGGTGTGAAGGCAAATTTCTCTCAGCAGAAGCAAAGTATTCAAATATTTTAAAAGAAAAAAATTACTTATGCATGAAAGTGAAAATAAAGATGTTGCATGCAGAACAATACGAACTCCATTAATTTTAGTGTTGCTCAGAAAGAACACAGTTAATGGTGAGAATGTACTGAAAAGAACTGAAGAAGACTATTTCTTATGTTCAGAACTACAAGAGGTAGGTTCTTGGCATAAAGGTGAGCTAGCTGATTTTAGATTAGGGTCTCTTCCCTAGTTAAAGATAAAATTAGCATTTAGTGCTGAAACACTCATTATGGACTGTGTTGCTGTCTTTCTAGTCCTTAATCGAAAGTCTTTTCTGACTGGGAGATAGTCTGAATTCATACTGCTTATAAATATTTGATTAAATTCTTTATCATCTCTCTAGCTATAGGGAATCAGCTAGTCTTGTGGAAATGATATAAGCTGTACATGCAATTTTATTTTGAAGTGTAACAGGTGTTATGATGGGAAAGGGAGAGAAAATGTTCCTTGAGCATTTGTGATAAGTTCAAATGTACGGGTTCAAATGTTAATATTCAAAATAAGATCTGAGAGGAGACTTCTTATCCAAAAGGGAAAGAGAAGTTTGGAAACAGAGAATCATGATGCACACCCTCTCTTTCTTCTTTTCCACTCAAAGTGTACCTATAACTTAAAAAGTGGTCTTTTGCTGCTTTCAAAAGTTTGCCAATCCATATACCAACGATATACCATCGTTCATTCAGATTCACACTTTCACCGATGTTAATGTATGGCATATTTAGAATATGATTTCTTTCCTAACCAATGCTGTCAAAATTCTAGACTCCTAGACTTGTACTTAATTTAGAGCTTGCTAGGCTACTGTAGAATATTTTGGTGATGAAAATGCAACTTAGACTGGAAAACAAAAGTGCTGTCTAAAATTAGTATGAATAATTTCAGATCAGTAGTTGGTATGTGCTGGGTGTTTATCTGGACAGATAACAACAGTTATCTGTCGCAAAAGCCTGAAACAACTCATTCTCAGAGAGATGCTTTAAAGTATGTGTATTTATGTAATAGTCGAATGACACAGGTTATAATAAATGACAGAGTGGTAGAAATATGAGGAGGAGGGAAAAAGCGTGGAAACTTTGTTTCATGGTGTAAAATAAAAGTGATTTTCCCATCGTGTTTTTTTCCCTGGATAATTGCAGATATTGAAAATTCTTGTTCAGCTGAGGGCAATGTTTTACAGAAAAAAATGATTGTCAAAATAAATTCCACTTTATAACAGCAGAGGTCAGAATATGTCAAGAGATAGGAGGTCAGTTTTGCAGTGACTCCCAGATGTATGAATTCCCACTTGCTATCATTACAGGCTCTCAGTCTGAGGCACCAGGCATGGAGAATACTGTCCTGCATAAAGATGCATGACCTTTTAGTAGTGTATTCATAGGTACATGGCTCTAGTTAAAAAGGCATTGCACACATTTATCACTGTGGACTTATCACAAGTTAGACTTAGGTTCAAGTTCTTCTGCATGTGCATCTCCATAGGTTGTGTAGTACAAACAAAAATCTTTAAGCAACCAAGTATTGTAAAAAGCTTGGTATGTAGGCACAGGAGGAAGTGGTGGGTGGCATTTTTCTTTTCTGTAATGATTTCTGATGCAAGAGAACTGTTTATGAAAAGATGTGCTGCTCTCCCTATCTATGTTTTTTACCATTTAATTATAGAGAAGGCTAGAACACCTCTGCCCTAAATACAAAAGCACTGGTATCCTCCCTCCCCACCCTGCAAACTCTCTGACTTACCTGGTACGTGTCACTGTCAGGCTGAGGATGCTGGGTGGGATGGACAACTAGTTTAACTCAGTGGGATAATTCCTTTGTTAGTCTGTAAATGTTGTGCAAGTTATGTTTGAATGCTTCAAGTTGAACTTATATCCAGCTTCTTGTTCTAACAAATGATTTGACTATGTATGACCTATGAAACACATGATTTTGTGTTGCACCCAAAACCAGAATTAAACCTTGCATCGGAAGTAGCATCGGTAATAACAAGTATCATTCCTTTCTCTCTGGAATTCTGAACCTTAAAAAATCCTGAGAGACATCATTCTGCTTTGATAAAGCAGTGGACCTAATGTTAAAAGCATGTCCCAGATTTGGTTTGTTTTCTTTTTTTTTATGGTAGGAGAAACATCTTTGTTATTGCGCTTTAAATAAAATGGTAAAAATAACTGTGCAGTAATCCCAACCACTTACTAGATAAAGCAGCAGAAATTGGCATAACTTCATGCTACATGTATGGAGTAAAATGTTTAAATTGGGGGCAGTCTGTGCTTTGTCTGTTGCTAGGCAAAATTTCAGACATTCTTGGAGCCTGCATGCCCTGGAAGACAGCTGGTCACGGAAACCATTGTGGCGCAAACCCAAAATGCTTGAGGCATCTTGCCTATGGTAGGAGAAAATCTCTGTCTTCCAGGGCGTAGATAATTCTGTCTATGAAAAACTGTATGGGTTACTGATGGTATTTCTCCCTTTAAAGCCTTGTTATTTTTAAAGACAAAATAAAGTTAAGCTAAAGACAAAAAATGCCCAAAGAACAGGCATCTGTTCATAATCTAAAAACTAGTTACAAGGCACAAACATACTAAATGAGTAAAAGAGAGAGTAGTGATTCAAGACTGTTTTTATAGCTCTGGATATGTTTTCTAGTGCAATTTGCCTGCTTGTGTGTCAGAGCTATTTTTGTGTGTGTTTTGTGGAGCTTTTTAAATCACTGTAGATGTATCATTAGCAGAGATAATGTGAACCAGCCCACTGCTGGTTGAACACTGTTTTTTCTACACAGGAGTTAAGGCCAGAGTGTGTCTTTGAGAAAGGATGTATTTGCCATATGCAGATAAGTTCTTTAGTACACTGCTGACTTATTTTCCTCTGAATAACAATAAAAAATATTTTTCATCAACATAGAATTTTCTAATGATATAAAAAGGTGGATATCAAAGATTTTAAATGCTTAATGGGTTGAATATGGAGACTGTGATGTAATTTTTTGCCTCTCCCTTGCTGAATATGGAATTGTTTACAAAGAGTCATGAACATTTTTGCAAGGATATCATAATAAATACAAGCAAATTATAATTGTCTTATGTAATCAGGGGGAGATAGACTGCTTTTGACTAGTAATTAAATCCTACCTCTGGGCAGCGTACATAGCAACTCTGTGTAGCTGCTATTATATGTCTTACCTTGGATTCCTCTGCACACCCAAGTAAGGAGACAAGCACTCTGTCAAACCAGTTTAGCTCCTCAAATAATGAAATAAACAAAGCTGCATTTGCAGAGGAGCAGTAAAATGGCTGGGGGAAGTGTCATGCTGGAAGTGGTTGAGTAACACTTGGGTTTTGTGCAATGCTCACCCTGGATCAGAAGTGGAGTGATGAGTGATGTTGAAGAAGGAAGGGGGAAGTGTTAAAAGAGTTCATGAGAGCAGCAGTTGTCGCTCATGGCTTCCCTTCTGGATCACCATGCTCTTCACCTTAATTCTTTAATTGCAGTGCAGCAATTATCCCTGCCTGTGACTGGCAGCTGATAGTGCGTCTGCTATCTGTGATTTTACAAACCATGCATCAGAGATCCCTGGAGAATAAGAGTTGACTAGGGATGCTTGGCTGTAATACTTCAGCAGCTTCACCAAAGTGTTCAGATAGGAAGGACATGACAGGGCAATGCCGTGCTTAAAGAGGAACTTTTTCGACTCATGTTAAATAGGTTAAATAGGGTGAAGTCCTGATTTTGAGTTTGTTAGTAGCCTGATGCCTGATTTCTGCTAGCAATAACATTTGATTTTTTTGTAAAAGCAAATATATCTCAAACAGTAAAGGAGTTTGATTTTTTTTTTGGGGGGGGGGTGGAATATCTCTTTAATTATTAATAATGTGAGGTTACTGTTCAGAGTGGCACTGTGCCTGCTGTGAGATGATGAATGGATGTTGTAGATGGTGTAGCTACAGGATCCTCTGAAAAGCTGAAAGCTGTGTGTTTAAGCTCAAGAACATGTTCATTTCAGAGTTCTCAAAGTATAAAGACGCTTGACTCTGTTGCTACTTGTTCACCAAATATTCCCATATATTTAAATGCTCTGAAAGGGCAACCTTCATATTTTAGAACTCTTCAGACACCTAATCAGTGACAAGCATTGGGCAGCAAAACTTGCTGAGCCTTAACTTTATTCCTTTGCCCAGACTGATACTCTGCCTCCTCTGGTTGTTCTGTCATCTTCTCAAATGCACGCCGTCCTTTTGTGGCTCCCTTGGACTTCAATTTCCTCCACAGCCATTCTTCCTCCTCTGACTGCAATTACTTAATTTCTTTGCCAGAGGCGATTTCTTTCATCTCCTGCCAAGGAGAAGGGCTGCACATAAGCGCAGATCCTGTGGTCATGAGTGGTACGTGGTGTCTCCCATTAGATGGTGCTGTGCAGCAGTGGCAATAGCCTCTTATGGGATTTGGGAGCTCACACCTGGACTGCAGAATCCCCACCAGCCTTGGGAAGGGGAGCATTTGAAAGTCTTCCTCCCAGTGTAGTGACTTGGTCCATGCACAGTGCTTTTCAAATAGCCTGATATAATTAGTTACGTTTATATTCCTTTCAATTCTGTATTTTAAAAGTTCCTAAAAAAACTTCTCAGCCAGGAAAACTCTGATTTTTTTTTTCTTGGTGTCAGTGTTCTATGTAGCTTCTTTTGCTGCTTACCTACTCTCACATTATAAAATGTAAATGTAGTTTAGAAAGCCCTCAGCTGCCAAACAGGAGCTTTGCAATCTTGTCTTTATTTTTATTTAGACAGGTAAGATCAGTGGAGTTCTTTTAAGCTAACCCTCCCCCCCAAATTATTCAAATTCCAGAGAAGAGCATAATATTTCTCCACCTGAATTCAGCACTAATTTCAGTGACTTCCACCTGATTGTTTATTTCTGCATAACTGCTGCTAGATAACACTGAAATTTCTGAACTGCATTGTTTGAGATCTGCAGTAAATGCCAAGTGGCAGAGTTTACTGGGACGTGATGTTGTGACTTCTTTTCCAGGGTCTGTGCATGACACTAATTGCCTTTACGGTGTCTTTGACCCTGTTAAATGTTCGTTTCCGCACAATTTCTTTTTTCACTGTCCATCTGTTTCCTTGTTAATGAGCTAAGAGAACCTGGTGAAATGGCTTGGAAATCAGCGTGTGCAGAAGAGAGATATAAAAGTCAGGGGGTGTGGGGACAGGAGGAGAGACAAGACTGTTAGTTACCCAAACCCCATGTGCAAACAAATGGACAGAAAGAGAGAGAGGGGGGGAGTGTTGGTGAATGCTTTGGGCTGAAGTGGACTCAATCCACATCTCAGTATGTATGTTGCTCAAAGTACTGCTTCCAGTAAAGGCTGAAAACTTTGAAAAGATTGTCAGATCTCTAGTAATAACAAGAAACTACTTGCATGCATGAATAACCTTGCTAAACATGGGAAAACAATTGTATCTAAAGTATTTCCCCTTTGTGTGCATTTTCTTTTATCTAATGCCTTTTTTCCTCCTCCTGCTGAATGTCAATTCAAGACCTTGTGGTTAGCTCCCTGGTTTGCTCCTGGCACCAGTGCTGGTCTCTGGAGAAGCACGAAGTATTTATAATATATGAAAAATCAAAGTATTGAATATACCCAGGATCAAGGCAGTCAATTTGTAAGAGATAACTGTAATCTAGGGCAGGAGCATGCTCTGCTCTTTGCCATTTCATCCGGTATCTCTGTATGCTTCTGCCACTTATATAAATAATCCTGACAGAGACCCACTTGCAAAGAGTTTTAGCATGCTTTTCTTATCAGTGTAAGCAAAGATATTGTTTTCTTTAAGGTCTTTCCTGTAAAAATAGATACTAGTGGATTGAGAGCCTGTGTTGAAATTTGCAGCAGACACTCCAATCTGAAATTGTAATAGTGGTAAAACTGAACTTAGGAAATACAACCAACCAAAGGCTTTTTGTAGTTTGCATTTATCTTTTGTTTTCAATGAGCAATAATATTTAGGAATTCAATTACAGTGAAATGGAGACATTATTTAAAATCTAAATATAAAATAATAATAGATTAAAATGTTAGATAAATGTTATTTTATTACATCTACAGTAAAAAGAAGTCAAATCTGGTATTTGCTTTAGTCCTTTATGTTTTCCCTAGACAAATATGATTTTTATTATCATAACATTTTATCTGCTAATATTGCAAGTAATGCCTTTATTTGCATTGAATCTTTTAAAAACAATTTTATTTTTTCTTGTTCCTCTAAAAGAAAACTGCTGCAGTTGTCATAGACTTTTTCTTCCCTCCTTTAGCAAAGGAAATGATACAGACAGATTGTGCATAGATGCTTTTGGGGTAGAATTTTCTATAATTGCTGTCTGAACTTGAAGTTCTTTGTGAGGGTAAGCGGCTCCCCATCCCATCGGTCATTGTTGTCCTTTTCTTGTCTCCAGCATGCTGTGGCTCCAGCCCTTCTGTGATGCTTGGACCCCTGTTTTAATTGACATGCTTATTTTTGGAGAGGGGGAGAGGTGGTGGTGGGATGTGTGAGGGAGTTAGATGGAGATGGGGTTGGGTTTTTGAATATGTATTTAGTACTACACTGAAGTACAAATAGCCTGGATGACTGCAGTACACTTCATAAATGCAGACCCTTCACATGGGCATGAGGAAGACAGTGGGAATAGGGGCTCTGGTGCAATTTCAGGACAGCAGGAAAATTGTGGCTTTCTCTTGTGGCTGGACTGCTCAGCCAGCCGTACAAAGCCTGTGCATCTGAAGTCTTCTCCCAAGTCCTCTTTTCTAAGCTGTGTTGTTGCTGATATTCAGTGCTTATTTTTTGCTTATTTCAGGGGTGAACACAATATTTGGATGTTTATTTCTTCATGACTGCTTTACCCTTTTCTCTGTTTAATAAGAAACATTTGTGGTTAAGGGGCCAAATGGCACCATTCTTTTACCACAAACTACTAAGCTAGTATGGAGCTCAACTGGAAAATTTTAAAACACTAATATTAATATTCTGTTGTCATGGGAAGGTGAATGAATACCCACTTTTATTCAATGGAGATTAATTGTAAATACATATGAGAAAGTGAATATGTGGTTAAAGTTGAAATCAGCATGCATTACTTAAAGTGGCAGCTTTAGAGCTTGTGTGTGTTTAAAAGATGTTTACAGAATGAATAGTTTCCCAAGAAATCTTTCTTAAATGATTTTTATATTGTACCTACATAATTAAAGATAAAATGTCAATGATTTGTTATTTTCAGAGATGTCTAGTCATTCAGATTTCACTTTGCATTGCAAGCCTTGCTTTACTGCAACACCTACCTTCATCTAGTTGATGCTGTCCATGTCCGCTTGTATAGGAACATTGTTTTTTTTACACAAAGCAATGTATGGTGGTTTTCCTAGTTTGACACCTGTCAGTACAGTCATCAGGATAAAGAACAGTAGGCTTATTTGTCTTGCTTTCCTTTGTGGGATGATCTTGTTTGTAAGGGAAAAAGCTTGACTGAGTTGATTGATCCCAAATGTTTATCTCTGCTTTCTCTGCAGCATTGTTTCACCAAGCTGGGCGTTCATGAACCATTGGAAGGAAAGCTTTGCTTTCATCCTTCAGATTGTGTTTCTACATATGGTTTGACAGAAAAGCAGAAAAGAGCAGAGTATAAACATCTGATATGCAGAGATCTGTGCTTTTCACACCTACTACACCAGTAATCTTTTCCCTTCTTGCCGACCCCTTATTGTTTTTTTTCATCTTTTGGAAGAATGTAGTCGTATGTTATTTCAGGAGTCTTGGTATGTTTGTCCAGAAGGCATACCACAATAAGACCCCATCATTATGATGATGATAGAAAATAACCGTTAAGACTTTTTTTTCAATAATGAACCATTTCCTTTTATAAATATCTGTTCTGGTTTGCTATCAAAGGCAGTTTGGGCTGAAGCTCAATCTCTGCATTCTCTGAAATGTAATGATGCCTAGGGATTTGGGGTATGGGCTAAACAGGGGAGTACAACCTTGCATTGAGCCGTAGAGAGTGAACTATTCCAATTGAAAAACATTACTGTTTTGGAAATAAAGAGGAACATTCACATGGTCCAGCATAGGTGATCAATGGCAAAAATATTCATCTCCTTCCTCCTTCTTACTTTTGCTGCTCAGTTAGATTACACAGCACATTTATCTGTAGATATTTTTCTTAATCCAGCCATCCCAGTTCTTTTCCTCAGTGGAATAATGGATTTTTACTGTGAGCTGTGTCAAGAGTCTTGCTCTTGACTTTTGTGCAGTTGTTAGGTTGGGGAGTGTCATCAATTCATTGCTGGACAGCTGACTGGGAGAGCTTCTGTGGGTACCAGCTTCTTGAGCACTTGTTGACTGACCCCTCAGGAGATTCTTGGACTGTGGATTAAGTTGTTGATCAGAAAGGAAGATAACAACATTTTTCCCAAAATGACCTTGACAGCTTTGGACCTGGCATCCCTGCTGCCACCAGAAATGAAATGCCAGTAGTATTTTCCCTGTGGATGGGAGCTGTGTATGCCTACTCTTTCTCTACATTTACCTGGGGCTCAGAATTCAGGGACACAGATCCTGCTGGCCTCAAAAATGAGCTGCACTTTTCTACTGTTGACCTTTAAAAATCTAGTTATCGCTATGGTTGGGCTGTTTGCTGCAATGTCCAAAGTTTTCTACCCAAATGGCTGATTTTGAACTTGTGTTCAAGACTGTGTGCAGCAACCCTCTAAATATGGCTCCTAACACCCTATGCCCTTTGGGAGGCATTTGGATAAAGCAAGAGAAAATTGAGGCAATGTTATGTTTTTTTCATTTGGGTTTTCTTTTTAAAAAAGAAGGAGGAGACTAAAAAAATCTGGGAGGAGAGGACTGGATGGGAAGACTGCAAATGCCAGACAGCACAAGCTATTTATATCAAAGCATAATGACAGCATTTTCTGGTAGCTGCCACACACACCATTCAAAGACAAGCTCAAGTACTGCATGGCATTTTAATGGAATTGCAAATAGCCATGGAAAGGAGAGGTAGAACTTAGGGTAATTCTAAGAGAAGGAGCTCTTCTTAAGGAAATAAGGAGAGGGAAAAAAATTCTTACTGCCTTTTTTTACTTCTGTTTTTGGTGTTGCTCTTCTTGTGTGATGGTCATGAAAAATCTGTGATGCTGAGGTATAACATATTTTGACGATTGAATATAAAATGCAGTGGACTCAAAATACTACTTGAAGATGTGTTGTGAATCTACTTCCAGACCTGGCCATGCTGTACAGATGCCAGCACACTGGGAGTTGCCTGCATGCCTGCTTGTTGGCTGGGGTGTAGCCTACGTATCTCCTTATGCATCTTGCAGGAGCATGAAGGTAGTTTTGCTTTGCATGAAGGTAGTTATAATCAAAGAAATACTGTAAAGGGAGGAATACAGCACTGAGGTTATTTGCCATGTAATCTCATCCAGATTTTTGGTAATGGGTAGGGAGAAGAAAGGCCATTGAAAAGGTAGGAATTCAGATATTCATATGTGTGTGGAATGATCTGCTCAGGCAGACATTGTGACAGGAACTGGCAGGTGTAGCCAAAATTCTGTACTGGGGATGGCACCATTGCATCACTGTTGCATCACTGTCCCAGTTTCCAGAAGTCAGACAGTCCTCTCTTCAGCATGCAAGATGTGTCTTTTCTTGCTGCAGGCCATACTGGGTACCTGAAATTGATAAATCAGTGTTGATCTGATTAATTGCCCTTTGAATAATTGTTTGCTTCATGAGATCCTGTCTCATGAGAAGCCTGCCTTGAAGCAATTGCTACCATGTGTGGTTCAGTATCTTGAATCTTCCTTCCATCCCTAACCTACATCCTTCTATCAGGGAGCTCTGTGCTTCAAGCTGATGCAAGCAGCATTTCTCTCAATGCCCAAGGACCTTGCATGGTTTGAGGTGGTGTAGTCTAAAGGCAGGGTGGCAGAGGAGCTCTGAATTAGCTGAAGAGAGCAGGCTGGATGGCAAATACCTGTGCGAAGGCATCGCTGAGATTACAGACTGGGTGTGGTACAGCACTGCCTCCTTGTCTCTGGGCAGCTAACACTATTGTGATGGAGAACTGGTCAGCCAGCATGCCTGGGTATGGGGTGTGATTCTTGCATGGGATGGGGAGAGTCCAACTTGGCTGTTTCCATCACAGCAAAGTTAAATTGAGAAACCTACCAGTCCCTTGGCTTTAAGTTTCATGTTGTGGTAAACATTGACTGGCCTGTGATAGAGCTGCCTTTTTGCTAAAGCCATTCAGACCTGTGTAAACCATGGAAACAACTGGATGTGAACTCCCTTAGTGTTTTGTTGATTTCTTTTTTTTTTTTTTTTTTACAATAAAAACTGGAAAAATCTTTCCACTTTGGATGAATTTTAAGGCAAAGAAGCCGTATCTTATGATCATCTGCATTTGGCCTCCAGTATAGCAAGCCAAAGAAATGTACTCAATTATTATTTTGGTACTTAGGCACATAATCAGCATATTCTGTGCTATGTGCTTTTTGTTCTGTCCTTTATGATTTTCATATCATACTATGCTCAGAATGGTTGATGTTTGGTTATTTCTTCGTGATTTGCCTTCTCCTACAGGAATCACAGCAAACCTGAAAATAAACTAGCCCTCTGTGTGTAAGCATTTTTAAAATGTCTAAATTTAAATAAAGATTTGATTTGCATACTGTTTGAAGAAAATTGGTTGGACCTGGCAATTGCAAATTACCAAAGTATTAGGGGACTCTGTCTTTCAAAAACAAAATCAAACTTTTTTATAGCAGCAATTAAATTTGATTTTATGATATAGCCTTTAATTATGTTATTGCCCTCGTTCTGTCAAAAAAACCAGTGATAGAAGCAGAATCTATTCAGCTGAATGGAGGAGAGAAAAGAGACATGTAATTTGGAAAGGGATGTTGTTCAAAGATGGATAGAAATCTTTCTTGTAAGGTATTTTCTTTATTATTTGGTGGCTCACATGGCTAAGTGGTTGAAAAATTGTCCAAAATCAATTATGCGTATTACATAAGAGTACCACACCCAGTATAAGCAGTTTGCATGAACAAACTGACTCAGAAATCGCAGACATAGTTTGAAGGTGTAATATCTTAGGGTGGGATTCACTTTGTCTTACTTAGGTTTTTAAAAGCCAGGGAACTCCGAGCCAGTTTGTGTCTTTGCATTTTTTTAATGATACCTGGTTCTTGGATAGGTTTTCATAGTTACAGCTAAACTTGAAGCTCTGCACTGCATATAAGCCAGATGGAAGTCCATAATGAGAAATGTCCTCAGTCTCTGTACAAAAGCAGATTTTAAAATGCAGTACTTCTGTGGCATCAACAAATTCAAGTTGTTGTGCAACTTGGAAAACATTTTGGTTTCAAGCACCAGTGTTAAATTGTCCTTTGAGAATACCTTCTAATTACTTAATTATTAGTTATCCTTTGAAAGTCAATATTAATGAAACCTAACTTGGCAGAACCAATGCTTTTATTTTAATACCAACAAACCACATAGTTGTCAGAATCAGTGGGTCACGAGATCGGTCTGACAGCTCCATCCTGTATGGCAAATCAGTGTTAATGCTGCAGCGGCTGCGCAAATACCTGAGTCAAAATGCTTCCAGTGTCATGTCTTCTAGTGTAATTTCAAGAGGTCTGCAAGTCTAATAGAGGCATTTACAACCTTGTACTCAAACTGGACTCTTTCTGTTCAGGGGATCAGGATTATGCACTGCAGCATGGCATTCTTGTGTTCCAGAGGGAAGTTTGACTTGTCTTCATTTCTTCAGTGGCACATGTTCCTTGTCTCCCTCTGAATCATCTTTGAGGAGTGTGGACCTTAGCTACATAATGCAATTCTACTACTTAAAAAAAAAATTAAAAAAAAATAATTTCACTGTGAAGGTTAATTGTGAGTGTAGAAGACATTGCAGTTTCGGGATGGGCCCAGCTCTTGTTGAAGGATACACCTCATCATCTATTGCATGCATGACTTGCCAGTAAACTCTCTATAAACCCAAACATTTCAACTGTGTAGTTCTGTAGATGTCAGTGACAACTCCAAAATAAGAACAATTTTAGGATTCTTAAGAATTGATTGAGTTTGAAACATAGCTGTAAAGCTGGACTCTAGTCCTACAGCCCTTATTACAGTACTGTTCTAATGTATCACATGCAAATGTCAAATTTCTAACTTGTAGAATGAAGGGCATAATTTTAAACTAGGTATTCCTATTCCTCATATTCCCTACAACCTAGGGAACATAAATATTTATTTTTAAAGTTTCAGTGCTGTTATGTTATATTGGCTAGTTTCCTCAAAGTCATTATCACTAAGTATTCATGTTTGGAAACAAAATACCACACCAAATATGATATAAGGGTAATATTAGATTGTGGTTTTGGGTGATTATTGACAATTATATTTCTAAGACACAACTTCTGGTTTTCTGTAGGAACAGATTGTTGTTATATGAATATTGTATAAAGTGTAGTTCTCCTAGGGGAATCACTATCATACCTTCTTTCCCTGAATTTTGAAGCTTTTCTTAACTCGAGTTGATGTGCCATCATTCATTTTCTGTCACTATTTGTTATGTTTTAGGAAAAAAACCCCTTAAACAAAAAAAAGATTTTTGTAATATCTAATTTTCTTCTCAGTAGGAAGATTGGATTTACAGCATTTGAATAAAAAGAAAACCTATATTAAAGCAAATTACTTCATTTGCATGATTTGTGGTATTAGCGTACATCCCTCTTGTAATTTAGAAAAAAATAATAGGGTGATAATGTAATAATTTAACATATCCTAAAAGAGTTTCATCCTCTCCTTTGCTGTTTTTACCAAGCACAGCCCATTTTTTTCAGTATTAGTTTCCTTAATTACTGTGGTAACCAGTAACCACAGTAACCAGCTTTGCTCTGGATGCATACAGTTTCCACAGCACTTTTAATTGTGTGCCTGAAGTCCTGCTCAGGATCCAGGACGGTCAGGATCCCCAAAGGATGGTTCATAATTAGCTGGTGGCTGAACATGGTGAACTCTAAGCTCAAGTAAATGCAATTTCTAGAATTTGGTTTCTGTTCCCAGCTGGTGTAGACCCTCTCTTTTGGACTGATGGCAGAATAATATGTCCTTTTATTGACTTGCATGTGGGTTATTAATCTGGATGCTTAGAAGAAATCTAAATCCAAATTTGGTCCCTACATGGAATGTAGGCACAGGGGGGATGTAGTAACAGCTCCAAGTGAGTACAGGCTTGAGCAAATGCTTTGTTTTTTGGGGTTTTGGGGTCTTTTTTGAAAACTACTTTGCTGCAAACTGTAGTCAATTATTTTGGTTTTGGATATCTGAAGTCCTTTATAAGACGTTGTTCTTGTTCACTGCTTCTTCACTCTGGATATACAAAGGAGTCCCATTAGTATAGTCCTGCCACTTGCCAAGGAATGGGAATTGATGTGCACGTGGTAATGCAGACTTGGAATGCTTCTTTAGTCACACTGCCTTAGGTGCAAGTGGCACGAAGAAACCATGGTATTAAAATACTTTGTGCTAGATATCATGGGTGTACACGCTGTAACATGAAGTAGGAGATAAAAGACTTTCTCTCTCTTCTGCATTTCTGTTTGAAATTTGTTTCATACTTTTCAATGTGACTGGTATTGCTTTAGAAAATAATAAGTATTCCCACAGAATTTAGCTGAAGATTGACTTACACTAGAGGAAACTATTTTAAGATGCTGGATCTGACTTTTTTTGAGGCATAAAGAACTGGCTTTTAAATACTTGCTTCTTTGAAATTAATGTAAGGAGATAATAGTATGCAGTGTTAAATCAGGGTTTGTGGGTTTGTTTTTGTTTGGTTTTTTTTTAACTACTACTGAAATTCTCTTGCTAGTCCTGATTTTGTCTGTGTCTCCAATTAACTCTCAACTCTTATTCTTATAGGCAGTTACCAGGCAAAGCTTTGGAACTGAAGACTTTCGAGCAGCTCTAGAAAATGGAGTCCTGTTGTGCGAGTGAGTATTGACTTCCCCATATAAAAACCCTTCAGGCTAACATCAGCTGGCCTCTTTTCTTCCTGACCTCTGATTTTTTTTTTTCTTTGATGTACCAAAAGTATTTTGTAGTAAATAATTTTTAGGGTTTTTTTAAATACCTGTTGTTTGTCATGGGAAGTAAAAGCAGCTTTTGAACATACTCTTTCCAGATCTACATGTTCTGTGTGTTGTCCCACACACTTCTTTGTGTGATACTGAGAGCATCATGCTGGTTTTGATTGATTATATTGTTTTTGGTTATAATGCCCTGGGTATCTCTGGGCTTTCTCTTCAGCTTCTGCAAGGTGAGGTGGCAGTGGCTGGGATCAAAGCACTCTGTTACCCCTGTACCCACTGTTGTTGTTTGGGTTTGGATTTCTGTCCTACAACTCCCGCCCTTTAGTATTGATTCTATAAATCCTGAAACTACCTATTGCTATCACAAAACTTTATATTCAGCTTATTTTGGAGCACTTTCTGTAAGAAGCTTCCTTGTGCTTATATACTGTAGCCTTGGCAGTGATGGGACTTGTCTAGTTTCGTTGCTATACTGAGTCAGAGGTGTAAAATGTCCACTCATCAGGTCTCATCCTGAGAGTACGTATCTGTAATTGGCTTGGTACCTACTGGAACAGGTTTCCAGTACTGGAAGTGGTGCTAATCTCTCAGTATTTTAGGGAACAGCAGTTTTAAATGTCATTAGAACCCCAGAGCAAGAGAAATCTCATTAGAGAACTGCCTGAGATGCTAAAAAAAATATAAGAAACAAAAAACCCTCCCACAAATCTCAGAGCCACTCTAAAATCAGTTCAGGAAAGCTAACTTTCAGAAAATACTTAGGAAAGTTAAATTCACTGAACTTCTTTTCCTGTAAATATTTTTTCCTTCTGTGAATATTACAGTGTTTTCTCCACTTGTCTTTGTTTTGCTTTGGACTCTTTGCCCTTCCAGTCTTATCTTGCTACTTGTTTCTGAAGTTACCTGTGAAATGGGGCATTATTAATTTTCAATAATATTTTAAAGCTTGATGTTATATTTTCATTACTTACATACTTTAATATTAATGAGTGTGAATGTGGTAATAAGAATAATTTATACTTTTAATAAGAAGGTATTTCTTCAGGTATGTGTTTAGTGGGATGTGTATATTGTATTCAGATGTTTAAGAATTGGCCATTAACTGATACATACTAATCTTGGGATATCTTCATTGTTGACAATTTACTTGGCAAGGCAATGAGGCTCCATCTGCCAAATGCAAATCAAATTTAACTGTAATTAATGCAAGAAAAACATCTTGTAATTTCTTCAGCTGAGAAGCTTGCCTTAGGAGGCAAAGGATGCCTTACTATGTACTAAAATAGCTGTTCTCCTGTGTCATAATTTTAAATCTGACATACTTGAAGTCCAAGGAAGGGTGATTTTCATAGAAATTCTGTGGAAACAGGGAAGAGCAGATGGCAAAAATTTTAACATGTCCAGTTTTCACCAATGACAATATAGTGCAAGACCTCAAATAATTGAGACAAACCAGAAAATTACATTGACCATTTCCTTGGTTCACCTGTGGCAGGGCTCATTTAGGTGGATACATTATATCTGTAGACTGTATAGCTGACTTAAACCATAGCAGATAAGACCTCTGCTAGCACCACATGCTCCTACAGCATCCAGTCAGTTTGTTTGTCCTGCTCAATGACCAAGTGCACACGTTGGCTGAGCAATCAGTAGTTGACAAAATAAAGCCTTGTATATTTTGCCAGTTCTAGTGTGCATACACTAGAGAAAGAAATTCACTCAAATTTTTCTGGTCACATGCTACTTCATGTTCTTCAGTAAAATAAATCCAAAATTATGCATTTGAAATATTTAAAAATAAAAAATAAAAAGGAGGAAGCAAACTTCTTCTTTATTCCACCTCAACAGGTCACTTTTTTTGGGTGGGAAAAGTAACCAAATGTCTTGTTTGCTAAGTAACTCAGTGCTGTTGAAAAATCTCAGGACCTGAAGCTCTTTTTATTTTTTTCTGGACGTATCTAGAAATGTACCCTTCATTCCAGCGTAAAGGGGTAAACAGTTCTTTGTGTTTAGTTCCCAAATACATCTTCTGCTTGAGCAAAAGGTGCTTTTCCCCACACAGAGTTTTAAACTCCAGGTCTTGTCTTTGCATTGGTGTGTACATCACAAAGCCTCGTTCATGCTTTGTGTGGGAAAAGGGGTCTGGCCAGACAAGCAGCAGCAAGAACTGAGAGCAAGTAAAAAACTCCTCAAAGGCATAGAGGCAGATGAAGTCTGCAGAATGTCCTGAGGTCCCTGTGTCTACTGACCCTGTGGTCCAGTGTGCAATTTGGTGAACCACAATATTTTCCTACCTCCATGACTGAAAACCTGGTATAAACTTGCAATAAACTATGCCTTATCCTTGCTGCAGGATAAGGTATGCGTTTGGGCTTATGTATTCAACAGTGATGGGTTAGTCTGTCTTCTCAGCTTAATTATGAATTTTATGTGAAGAGATATCAGGCACAGTCTCTTCTGACTAAATTAGAAAATGATCTGTGCATATAAATTATCTATGCCAAAAATGACTGCTGCACACAGCATACTGGACTTGATAGCATTATGAAAACTGATTTTATTTCTCACCCTTACAGGAATATTAGTGCTATCACACTGAACTCTGAAAATCAATATTCTGGTACATTTTTGACATCTGCTTAGAGCCTTTATGAGAAGAAAATCTATAAATAGGAAATTTGAGTCCAATTAAGATCACCACCCATGCAGTAGAAATACAGATCCTTTTCTGCCCACATCTCCTCAGGCATTTTCTTTTCTTTTGCACTTTGCTGTTCCCAGAAACCTCTTTGTGTGTGACTTGTTTCACTTTTTCTTCTACAATCTGTTCTTGCTTGTCACTTCTAGGGAGTGTTAATAGGTTCAGCTCAAACTCATTCAAGTCATTTTAAGTGAGGACTACATGCAAAGTATTTCTTACTGAGCATTGATGCTCATGCTTAAGTACAGTAAATTATTTAACAGAAAATCATATGACTTTTTTTTTTTAGTTTGATTAACAAGATCAAACCTGGTGTTGTTAAGAAGATCAATTGTCTGCCAACTCCAATAGCTGGCTTGGTAAGTAATGGCATTGAATCTAATGTCTGGGGTATGAACCAAGTGACCTTTGTTTTTAATGAGTTTTTGAAGTTTTAGCTCCATTTTCATTTTTGTTCAAAATTGTACAATTTTGATGTTATCTTAGACCCCAAAGGATACCTAATCTGTCATTTGGATCTGTAACTTCAGTCATCCTGTCACTGCATGAAGCTTCATCATCACCAGATGTATCAAGCACTGACTCCTGTGCACAAACCTCTGTGGCATTACTTGTCTCTACTTAAAGGCCACCATCCTATCTTACATTCAGAAGCCACTTTCCATATCCCTTTCTTAGGGAATGGGCAGAGTAGGAAATGTTCTGTTAGTTAAAGTATTTTTAGAACCTGTTTCACTCCACCCACAGCAAAGCCTCAGTTGCACTAAAATAACTCTGATGATGCAAAGACCTCTCTTCAGGCTTCAGCTGAGGGATTTGCCAATGTTTTGGCTGTAAATCACATTTCTGGGGGTAGAGGTGGGAGATACATGTCATAATTTTCCCAGGAAATGTAAAAGATTTTCTGTATGCTTGGAAAATTTGCTGCCCATAGACTAGGATAAGTTTTGTAGCCATTTAGCATCAGAAACCTTTCTTTGGGCAAATGAATTCAAAGAATTCCATCTTCATCACTTTTTTCACTACGACAACCTTGCTGGCTATTTCTGTCACTTAGGGTGTCAAGGCTACTTAGTCCTGTCACAAAAACTATTGGTCTCGTATTGAAAGATTCAAGGTGAACAGGGACATGTGCGTGATTCTTGTGACAAATGGAAGATCCCACCTTATGTTAAATATGCAAGCTCAACATTAGGGAAAATTACCTGGTTTCTTAGTAGGAGTGGAATGCAAAACTTCTTTAGATACTTTTATTTATATGTTTTAATGAGATGAGCCAACAAAGCATTGGCTTTTGCTTGTCAATCTTATAGCTCATTAAAGAATAAGTGTAGTTAACATGGCTGGAGGTCGTATGATTAAACTGCTATAAGTTATTGCACAAGCTGAGAATGTGCATTTCCACATCAAATGAATGTAAAAAGTATTACTTGCCTTTGTCCCAGACAAGCTTAGGTATTTAGGCTTGTGTATAAGACTGCTGCACATTCTTTTCCTGTGAGGCATGCAAAAAAGAATTCAAATGAAACCAAAATAATTCTGGGGAGGATAGCACAGTTATTTGATCAGTGGTTTGATTGCCTGCATGGCCTCTGAAGTAGCCATTAGATTCAAACCAGAAAACCATAAGCTAGATTTCATTTTTGTGGTGATTTAAGTGTTGTCTTGAATCAGAACTGCAAGCACTCTTGTTTTTATAAGCATATTTTATTTCCAGATGTAAAAATGCAGAGTATTCATTTGGCATGTAATTTATACCTTACTTGTAGCGTATTATTGTTTCTTGAAGTTGTTTCTAATTCCTACAAGTCTTCAAAAATAAAAGAAAGAGGTAGAAAGTTGAATGATTCTTGTAAATCGTGCTCACCCAACATTATTGTTAAAATACAACTTAAAGATAGTTATTGGGAGAGCTGATGTTTTGTGTTAAACTGTGGAAAGGTTTTACATAAACACTTCAGTTTCAGAAGACAACAATTATGAAGACCATATTGGGATGGTTTCAGAAGATGGTGCTTAGGGTGACAATAGTGGAAGAATGGTTTTCACGGACTTGAGAGGAACTTCTCAGTTATACCAGCTTTGAAGAGCCCAGGTTTCATCTCAATATGTGAAACTCAAACTAAAAATTATGGGGATTTACATTTATAACAAAGCAGACATTGATACCTGACAGGCTCAGGATACTGTGGTTGAAAGGTTTAGAGACAGAAGAAGCTTACTAGGTGGTGGGCTTGCATGACATGTTCAGGAAATATTTTCATTGCTTGTAGGTTGCTTCTCCCACAAATTTGCTTCTAGTATTTTCTGTGGCTTCATAAATGTTACATAACTTCTGTGGCTCTCACTTCTGCTGTCTTCAGTGCCTTTGAGTCTCACACTAATTGCTCCCCAGCAAGCTTTCATGAGATCTAGAAATCACTGTTAGAAGGGATGAATTTATGTTTCTCATTTTTCTCTCTTTTAATCCAGATGGAAATTTTAATATTGAGAGATGGCAGGGTTTTTTTCTAAAACAAAGAGATCTGATCACGTTCTTTCTACAACTTCTTCATACTCTAGACTCATATCCTGAAATCCGTTTCCAAAATGTTTTATGCCTTTATTGCCTAATTAGCATCCATTTCTCTCCTGACTTTTCTGATTCAAAGGAAACAAACCCTCCATGGTTTTGAGAATTTTGTGGCAGTCTGATTATCAGAAGGAAACAAATGCTTTGAAAGACATCTTGTTTCTCTTCCCCCACTCTTTCCCTCCCCTTTGTTTTTCTTCCCCTCCAGGAATTCCTTGAATTTTTGTTTTGTTCCCTAGAGAGTTAATATATTTTATTTCCCCATAAGTATGTTGTTTAAGCATTGTGTTCACTTCAGTTATTTGACAGGCTTTTTCAGCAGTACAGAAATACAGTGCTGAATTCATGTCTTTGGTTGAATCTCCAGAAGGGTTTTGTTATCTCGCTTCTTTGAGTTCATGGTTGTTTTGAAAACAGACTGTTTGAGTAAAATAGTTAGTGAAGGCCCATAGCAATAATGGAACATTCCGTTCTATATGGAATATTGTGTGCTGGAGTTTTTTTGTATTGAGTTACTGTGAGGTGCTGCTTTTAATGAAATCAATGCGTTACTGATTTTTTTATGTCTTGTTTTCTTTTATGACCTTACTTATCATAAGATCTAATAGGAGCTTTATATTAGTAGGAACATTTTACACAACTCAAATTAATCCTTAGCTTTACCTTTAGTTTGATTATACCGCTGCCTAGCGACTTTTTAGGTTTGGATTGCAGTGGTTCAGGTCTAATCATGATGGAATGGAAAAATAAATACATGTGGTTTTAAGGATTAAATACTGAATTGAAACTTGGCATTCAGTTTATGAAAAATGCTTAATTAGTACCAGGAAAGTTCAAAAAAATTGATGAAAATTCTCCCCAGTTTGGCATGGCATGGGAAATCTGGGCTCCAGCTTGTGTCTGAGGGTTTGTGCGAACTTTTTGGGAAGAAGAGTTGGATCTGGCTATAACTTGGTATCCATATAACAACTTCTTGCTCCAGCCTCACTGCTCCAGTTCTTTCCTGAGGCATGTGGGTGAGATGTAGCCATTGTCTTAGCTGCATTTGCCTGTTCTCTTCTGTTCCAGTTTGGAAAAGTGAACTGCTGGGGCTAAGGCAAGTTCCGGAGTGGTTGTAGGGAGGCTATGGTCAGCACAGCTGTCCATGCCCCTCTAGTGCTGGTTTCCCAGACAGTGAGGGGTGCCAGCTGCAGGGTGCTAAATTCTAACTCCAGCAGTAGTTACAGAAATTGCCACTTGCAGCAGGTGGATTTTTAACAGCACATGGCAGATTTTGGAGCCAGTCATGTTCCCATAGATTTCCTGATGGGAGTTAGCTGAGAGGTGGCTGTTGGGTTTTTTTGCTTTAATTTTGACTATTTTCTCTAAATGCCATTTAGGACCTTTGCACTAAAATAGTTTCTGGAAAATTAAAATTTAATTTCTGATTATGTTTCAGACTGTCTAAAATACACAGTATTTGTATCTTGTATAAAGAGCAGTGCATGTATTTTCCCCAGTACAGTAGGGGGCAAGCAAACCAGTAGAGAGTAGCAGGTTGTGAAGCCCTCAGGCATTTCTGGGGGTTGTGGGAAGGGTAACAGAAAGGTCAGAGGATTGTGGAAGCTGAGATTTCATTATGAACAGTAGAAAAAGAGCAGACTGTACTCACTTACTTTAAAGATCCACTTTTTCTTGTCCTTATTTGTGTGAAACAGAGATGGTGTTTAAAGAAAATTACTCAAATTGATAAATCTTGCTGGGTTCAGATCCTGCAAAGTTATTTTGATTAGAGTTCTTGGGTGGTAGTAGGGCTGGTAAAAATAAAATGAATGTTTAACAAAAGCAAACCCATAGGAAAACTTTCTTCTCAAAAACTACAGGGTTTTCAGCTTGAATCCCAGCACGTGAAGATGGTTTGACTATAACCACGAGGGGGGGGATTTTGTGGTTTCACAGCATATTTTCCGATAAGGCTTTGCTAAGCAGTTTCAGAGGTGCATCTCTAGCTACAGCATCCTTGTTCCCCAAAAATGTACTGTTTTCAACTCAGTTGGCTGAACACTGAGAATCATAAACTGGAATGAAAGCCACAAAACACCATGAGACAGTGGGAAGATGAATGAGTTCTGTATAGTTTATGCAAGCTGAACATATCTGTCAGAATAATACATTGCTTGTTATTCAGGAGGAATAAGTGTACACTCTTCAGCAGGGCAGAATTTTAGTTAAGGTATGTTTCCAGCTGAGACCAGATGGTGAAGTAAATTCTGAGGTAAGAGCCAGTGTCTTCTTTGGAGAGGGATAGAGCGTGGAAATGTTGCTTATGCCAATTTTTGCCTTGCAATATCCCAGTTTGGTCTTCTAAGACCTTCTATTTTTGCTTGCAGCTCCTGTGAATAAGGTGGAAGTGCAAGGCTTTGCACTGTGGTTGGGAAGCTTTTTCCCACATCAGAGACACGAGGGCTGTGATCATCCAGCAGGGCAGAATAGAAAGCTGTTGGGCTTTTCAGAGCTGTAAATGAAATAACATTAGCACTTTTGTTTCAAGTTAGTCTGTGATTTCAAACAAGGCGCGATGTTGCTAACTCAGACAGTCCTCAGTGTGAGTGCTGGATGAGCATGAGCATAAAATGTCACCTTCATAAAGTTCTTCAGCTTTGGAAAAGGGATTTTTAATGAATTTTTTGTTTCCTGTTCACATACACAAAAAAAGCTGTGCATCTCTAGGCAGTCCCAGGTTTGAAAGTGTTTATCTGAAATACTGTAGAGTGGGATTCTTTTTTCTAGTGGGAAATTAAGGCTCCTTTGTGGTGGAGAACATCTTGATGCTTTTCCATGCAGATTTTTTCAAACATATTTTTTCCTGATTCAACAGGAAACACATCCTTCTGCCAGCTGCTGCTCCAACATCATTGCTTCTCTTTAATGCAATGTAATGTGACACCATTCTAGAATGTGCTGATTGAATGTATCAGGAGGTATTAATACCACTGGCACCACGGCAACCACCTGAAACAGTGTTACTTAGGTCATTGGCATACACCTAAAGCAGGAAAGTAGGGAATAATAAAGGTAAAAAGAGAGAAATGTGATAGAAAGCTAAACTAAAATGAAAGGGTAGATAAAGAAAGGGGTGGAGAACATAAAAAATAAAAATATCTTTCTGTGCCTTTGTGCCTAACACATTGCAAACCATGGAACCGCCCTGGTATTTCCTTATCTTTTGTCATCAAGGAGAGCTGGCCAAAATTTCCTTTTCTGTGGGAAAATTTTCTTGAAAGGGTGATGGGGTTTTTTGGTGATGTGTTTTTTGTTGTTTTTTTTTTTCCCTTGTGTTGCAGGGGAATGGTATGCAGATGACATTTTTACTTTATTTTAGGACACTTTCAAAACAATTTTTCAGGCAAAGTTCACACTTGTACATATTAGTTCAGTTGTATGTTTTATTTAGGACATAGCTACAAACTTCCTTCTCTAGAGTACTTAGAATCAGGTTGGTTGTGTTTTCAACCTAAATTTAAGGAATCTGATGATACATGAGGCTTAATTTGATTTAAATTAATCCTTTGTTTTTTCAAAGCACCTCTGCTTCCAAAGTTCCTTCCTTCATGCTGATTATTTTCTCTTGCTGTTCCCCTTGTAGTCTTTAGTATAGCCTTTATGTTGGTACATACTTTGTCTTCTTGCATTATGTATTTTTTAATAATTTTTTTTTCATCCTAAACTCCTGCTCTGTGAATTTGATTAGTATGGGCTACAGTAGTAATGATGGTATGTTGTCTGCTATGAGAAATTGATTATAAACAAATTTCTCTTTTCTATTCCTCGTGAAAAAAGAGGAAGGGCAAGTACACAAATACATGTTATATACAAATATATAACAAATACAAGTTATATAAAAGCTGCTGTTGTTTGCTTTGCTTCACTACCAAACACCAGAAAATATAGATTTAAATTTCCTGGTTGTGCAGCAATTAAGTCCAAGAATACTTGTAAGGAATAGCTTCATAAATTTTAGTCAAGATCTGACTAATGAGCTGATAAGCATTTGATGTGCTCTGTTTGTTTTTGTGACCTTTTTTGGGTTTGGTTTTTTTTCAGCGATGAGGGAGTAATACTGAGTGAGAGGGAATAATGCTGAGTGATGTGGAGCATTGCTATTTCTTCTGAAGATTTAAGTCACCTTTTTGGAGACTAGCAGAACACATCACAGCTAAGGGGGCTGAGGGCTCTGCTTTCAGTCCTGCTTCCATGGCCCTCTCCGGTGGCTGATCTGGGTCATGGGATTTTGATTTGTCAGTGGCAGGTACATTCAGAGGTATGGGGTGAGTGCATATACAGCCCTGCTAAGAGTAAAGTCCTATTTGATATAATTCATAGGAAGCTGTTTATTCTGGTATTGTTTTTCATTAAGGCAAGGCACGAGGTGATACCTGTATTTTTCTGGAAAGTTGTTAATTTAAATGTGTAAAAAACCCCAAAGATGCATCATTACCTGTGTTCTGGATGACTATGCTCAACAAGTTGTTGAGAAATTCAGAAAGACAAGTATTTCAAGAGATTTATTACTTGACATGATCCTTACATGAGGGAAAACTTCTGTTTTGCCATAGCAATTGGTATTTCTTAGGAGTGAACTTCAATATATCTAAAACCAAAGGTGAAGAAAGTTAAACTGAGTATGACCTACCCAAACTCATGCCCTGCACCCAACGTGTTCTACTTTATAAGGCAGTTTATATGTTCAATACAGGCTCAGGAGCACTTTGGATTGTAGGAATGAGGCCAGGTTCCTCTTTATAGTAGCAATTTTCTTGTTCAGTATTCCTTTTATGCTGCAGGTAAAAAAACTTCCCAAAACTGTTGTTTTCCTTTTTCTTGTGGGAAGCAAGAGATATGTGGGGAAAGGGAAAC
The DNA here is from genome assembly GCA_013400215.1 of Cisticola juncidis. Taxonomy (NCBI): domain Eukaryota; kingdom Metazoa; phylum Chordata; class Aves; order Passeriformes; family Cisticolidae; genus Cisticola; species Cisticola juncidis. The sequence continues at coordinate 477,594 of VXBR01000781.1, forward strand.
ACTACCTATCTTTGAAAAAGGTAGAAAGGAGAACCCTGGGGACCACTGTCCCATCAGCCTCACCACTGTGCCTGCTTATATCATGAAACAGCTCCTCCTAAATGTTCTGCTAAGGAACATAGTGAACAGGGACATGATTTGGGACAGCCAAGGGTATGTCCTACCTGACCAACCTATTGGCCTTCTGTTACAGAGTGATTGTATCAGTGGACAAGGGAAGGAATGCAGATTTCACTTATCTGGCCTTCTGCAGAGCCTTTGATACAGTCCCCCAAAACATCCTTCTGTCTAAACTGGAGAGAGAGAGAGGTTTGATGGGTGGATTGTTTGGTGGATGGGGAATTGGTTGGACAGTTTCATGGAGAGCTTATTGGTCATAGTTAATGTCCAGAGGTAGATTAGGGACAAGTGGCATCCCTTAGAGATTCTTGCTTGGATAAGTTCTGTTTAATGTCTTCATCACTGACACACCAGGATTGAGAAGCACCCTCAGCAGATTTGCAGATGGCACCAAGTTGAGTGGGGCAGTTGACATTCCTCAAGCATGGAGTGCCATCCGTGGAGACCTGGACAAGCTCAAGAAATGGGCCCATGGGAATCTCAGGAGGTTTAACAAGGCCAAGTGCAAGGTGCTGCACCTGGGTTGGGCCAACACCCCAGTATTAATACAAGAAATGAAAGCAGCCCTGCCCAGAAGGGCTTTGGGGTGCTGGTGGGTGAGAGGCTGGACATGACCCAGCCATGGGCACTCCCAGCCCAGAGAGCCAAACGTGTTCTGGGCTGCATCCAGAGCCCCGTGGGCAGCAGGGCCAGGGAGGGGATTCTGCCCCTCTGCTCTGCCCTGCTGAGACCCCAATGCAGGGCTTCATCCAGCTGTCACGGACCTGTTGGAGCAGGTTCAGATAAGGGTGACAAAATTGGCGAGTGGCTGGAACACCTCTCCTATGAAGACAGGCTTAGAGAGCTGGGGTTGTTCAGCCTGGGAGGAGAAGGCTCTAGGTTTCAATACTTAAAGGAAGGTTATGGGAAGGATAAGGACAAACTTTTTAGAAGGAACTGTTGTGATAGGACAAGAGGTAATGGTTTAAAAAAAAAAAAAAAAGATAGATTAAGATTAGATGTGAGGAAGAAATTCTTTACTGTGAGGGTGGTGAGGCATTGGAACAGCTTTTCCAGAGAGATACTTTATCCCTGGGAAGATTCAAGGTCAGATTGGATGGGATTTTGAGCAACTTGATCTAGTTGAAGATGTCACTGTTCATTGCAGAGAAGTTGGACTAAGATTATGTTTAAGGTCCCTTTCAACACAAACCATTCTATGATCCCATGTTATTAGTATGAGAAAAAAAATCTTCATCTGGGAATTGACACAGCACTGTATTTCAAATATGGCCATCAAATAAAGTACTAAATTTCTCACTTAATGTATTTTAGAAAGATTTTGTCAGTGCTCAGAAAATGGCAATTGGAAATTAGTAACTGTGTTTCCATTGGCAACTGAAACTTCTGAATTTTACATTACTTCAAACTCCTAAGCAGATGTTTTTTCAAGTTTGGGAACATGATGGCCACAGTAACTTGCATGAAAATTCTGTTTAAATAATAAAAAAAAAGTTTTGGGTTTTTTTTAATGTTTTTGTAAATTTATGAAGTACTGTAGAAATCTGATTTTTAAACAGTAAAGTTTAAGAAAAGTCTTGCTTCTTCTTGTATAAGAAGTTTTTAATCTGTCAGATTTTGGAGTACTTCACAAAGAGTTTTTTACCATTGGTTCAGTTCTATACCTAAAGATAGTAGAGTATGATTAGTGAGAGTTTTAGTGGCTTTAGTGCTGAAGTTAATAACCAAGTCATAGTAGAGTGGGGACAAAATCTTGACTTTTGGTCTGGTTCTCTCATTGAGCCCACTGTAAACCAAAAAAAGGGTAAACTAGCAGATGTCAGGAGTAATGCAAGACCTGATAGGAATGTATATGGAACTATAAATCACTTTTGGTAGTCTTTCTGCTGTGTTACGGGACAGAAAAATGTGGCCTGTATGGAAATACCTCAGACAATTAAGAAAAAAGGATTGTGTGCTAGAAAGGAAGTATGGTTATTAATAGTTAGAGATGACATTGTTCTGCAGTCTTTCAATGCCTGATAGTGGGAGTATGTAATCTCAGCAGTGGTTTACTGATGTTTTGTGCCCCTCTGCTAGAAAACACATGGTACATTTCAGCCTTAGCTCTGAATTTCCTTTAATTGTTTTCTGTTGCTGCCTAAACACTTTGAAATGTAGGGTGTGGAGAAAGAGGAGGTTGATGCAAACTCTTTGAGAAATTTTCAGTAGCTGCTAAAGACATCAATCAGGCAGAGTGAAACCCAGACACGGGGTTGAACTTGACAGGTCTCCCCAAGACGTGGTGCTTCAGCTACTTGCCCTGGCCTCATGTCAGGCGGACGGCAAGTGCTGTGCCTGCTGGTTGATCTCTGAATCAGAAGTGGTATTTTAGGATGCTTTAAATGAGATCAGGTCTTCCAAATCAATGCTTTTAGTGTGCAACTGGGACAAGATGTCAAAATGCTAACTAATTATTAGTTTTTAAAAATCTTGTCAACTGACTATAAAATAATATAATTGGCAGCAAGAACTTTTTCATATGGAAAATTTTCATCCTTCTTCCTGCTCTAAACCAAAGCTCTGAAAAAGTATTATACTTTTCCCCTCGACTTGCTGTCACTTAACAAAATACATAAATATGGTTGCCAAATGAATTGCAAGAAATTTCCATTTATCAATTCAATCAGCTGTAGACTGTGGTGTACTCTGTCATTTGTATGCTATTTTTATTTCTGAAGTAATTGATGACTGTGTCTGTGTTTGTCAAGAAACATTCCTTCCTAACTGGAAAAAAAATGTCAACCATGTAGAAGTAGTACACACCTTAACTCATACTTGTGACATTCATCATCTGATTTCTCCTTCCTTTGCCAAGGAAGTGCAGATTTGAGATTCCTTGCAGCACTCAGAGTTTATTTGTGTTAAATCTTCATAAGCTGGACACTGGAGTACTTCTACCCCCCACCCTCCCCACCTCTGGCTCGTCAGATATTTATCAATGTGAGGTGATTAAAAGTCATGGCAGTTTTCAAAGAAAGTAGATGTTAATGTCAGCGGCGATCACTTTCTCTGCGGTATCGGTGGCGGAGCTCTGCAGCTATGCTACTCACCCTTCTGTTTGGTACAAAGCCCTCATTCCACATCTCCCAACGCCTGTCTGAACACCTCCGCGCCCATGTGTCTGTGCTGAATCACCCTCCTCCAGCGAGGTGTGTGAAAGAGCGATTAACACCGCCAGCAACAAGTGCTGCCAAACGCAGGGCGCTGAGCTGCCTCGGCTGGGCTGACCAAGCTTGCTGTCTGCACGGCAGGAGGATGGGGATGGGTGTGAGGGAGCCTGGCACTGATGCAGGGGGTCAGGTGGGCTCTGAGGCAGGTTTATCTCCAAAGCAATTCATCGATCCAGGGTGCTGGGAAAGCTTCTCGACAGCATGGGATAAGCCCTCATAGGGCGGGAAGGATTAGGATGCTACTCCTGTTAGGAAACAAAAGATGCCTGGCTCTTGAAGGAAGCAAAGTTAGAGGAAACTTCCAAATGCTCTCTTAGGAAGAAGGAAGTACCAAATGATTGTCCAAAAATCAGGGGTTACATGTTTCAAGTCCTGTGTATGAAGAAGGTGAATTTCACCTATATCATCAAGCTGTTAACCTGTGTGAGCAAAACAAAAAAAACCTTATGTATACAAATAAAAAAA
>VXBR01000781.1:481400-651568 GCA_013400215.1 Cisticola juncidis
AAAAAAAGAGGGGGGGGGGGGGGGGGGAGGAGGAAAGCAAGCTCTGCCAAAACTTTGTGTTTCAAGAACAAGAGGTCTTTACTTCTTTTATTACTCATTAGGCTTCAGGGGAGTTTCACCTTTAAGTGGATTACTGTCATTCCAGTTCTGTGTAGTGGGGTGACTTGGCATTGGAGTATTTAGCAGACTTTGCTCACAGAGTCTGTTTTGTATAAACTGTTCAGGGTGTAAAGCATATGGGTTGATTTTTTTTTTTTCCTTTGACTCTGATTAGAATGCAACTAACTGGTGGGAAAGTTAAGGCTTGTCTAAACAAGGAGATAGCCCAGGCTAGTTCTTCCATACTGGCTTTCCAAACCTATAGTTCCTTACTGTGTGAATGCCTGCGAGCAGATGAGCTCTTGGGTTTGTCTGCCAACATGCTGTACTTTTGCCCCTGTCCATTCCAGATGGCCTTATTTGGTAGCAGTGACACCCCAGAAACGCACCTGCACTTTACAATCTGATATTCACTCTCTTATCAATATAAGGCTCATTTGGTACACATTGTTGCTGTGATATACATCTGTAATGTCATAGTGAAGGTTATGCTGTAGCACAGTTAGAGATAGGAGCCTGGGAGGCATCATTGAAGACAGTTGGTCCTTTCTTATGTTAAACACCTTAAAACCTGTCAACTCAGAAGTCCTGCTTAAAAAACCCAACAACGCACATCAATTTCTCTTGTGTGTTTTCCTTAATCCAGTTACTCCCATTGTGAAGAAACTGTGGAGCTCAGTGCTGCAAGAGGTTGCAGGCAATGAGGTGGGCTGAGCAGAGGTGTCTTCTGCTGGCCATTGCACATGGTGGTGGGCAGTGCCAGGGATCTGAATAACAAGTTTTGGGGAAGAGCCTTCAATACACACCTTGGTCCTACAGAGATTTGTAACCAGTTGCAGTCAGTGCAGACGGAATTGGGGTTTGGGAGAGAGACAGATGGACTTTTTGTCCGAAGCCAGAATGATTCTTTCCCTAAAGCTGTGGTTTCCATAATGTTTGTAACGGTGAAGGGAAATGCTCCTCCTCTTCCTGCCTGATCCACAGTTATTGATACCGGCAGCACCCAGGTAACCACAAAGTTTGTGCACAAAGTTTCATTCCTGCATTCTCACAGCAGGAGCGCACCTGCTTTCTGAGAGGAAAGCTGGCAGTGAATCGTTAAAGGTTTAGTATCTGTAATCATGCATAGAGGTGGGGTAGGGAATCCCTGTGTCAAGGATCACAGTAATTTATTGTTTTACCCAGTGTGGAAAAGCAATGAAGGGCGTGCAGAAGGGAGTGGCAAAGCAATTAATGCAGTTTCTGATCTTTGGCCAACACAGTGCTCTGTGCACTCTGTTATAGGTGGGATAATTTACTGAACAGAAGCCCCGGGGTCACTCTAAGTCGAACTATGTCTGCAGGATGATTGTTTTAATTACTATTTTTAGTTTTGGGCCCAAAAAGGGAGGAAAAGAGTAGTTGAGGTATCCTATCCACTCCTCCTTCTGGATTTGGTTCAAGGTTGAAACTGTTTGCCTTCAGAGAAATACAGAGAGCTTTAGCAGCTGGGATCACATACTACAGATAGGATGGATGGGTAGTGGGCTCTAAACATCCTGACATTCAAGGCCAAGGTGGTAATGGGAAGTTCCTGGCTCCCAGGCCTGTGGTCAGAGCACGGGTTTATGTTTAGCCCAGTTCCCTCCCATCCTCTCACCCCTTCTGCCCCCACCTGCACCCGCAGCCGGAGCTAATCACCGAAACGCACCTCCGAGGAAGAGCAAGTCACCCAACTAGTTCAGCCAGCTCCTGCCGTGGGTTCTTTCCTTTTACCCCACCTCTGAATATAAACAATGCGTAGCTGTGCGGTGATGCCGCTGCCAAATGCAGCTCTAAATTCTGCATTAAACTGATTTGAGCCAACTGCAGTGGACGGTATGATGCTGTGTCTATGCAAAATATTTTCTACTTTGAAAAAATACCTTTTTTAAAAGGAAATTGCCCTTACTTAAGGGAATGAGGGTGCCAGTAAATGAGGGTTTGTCATGAATTTGGAATTGAAGGAGACACAGCTTTCAAGATGACTAAATGTCTTGATAAATACAGTACTAAGGAAAAATGCCTGTTAAATGTGATCTACTCAAATGATTTTTAGAATTATGTAGCCAAAAGAATGCATCAGTCTCTCTTGAAATGTCAAGAGTTTTTGTTGCTAGGGACTATAGGTACTTGGTGGTTTTTGTCTTTTTTTTGTTTGGTTGGTTTTTTGTTGTTTTTTTTTTGAAAGCCTGGAAGCTGAAAACAACTTCTGGCACAAAATCATGGTCTGGATGATGATGTAACACTTAGTGCAATTATGCTTCATGGCCTGCAAGCATAGGATACCATCCTATTCATACACTGAAAACAACTGCTTAAAATCCTCCCCAAAACCCACAAAAAACATACCCAAGCACCTTCCTCCCCCACTCTCCCCTCCAAACTAGAGCTTGGATGGCAGTAGAAATAAGGGGTTTGGCTGAAACAGTGAGTATTTGTATCAAAATAGGAGACAACCTTGAGTACTGTCTTTTATTGGCTGATACACCTAGGAAAAACAGAAAAACACCATGTTAATTAAGTTGTTTTTCCCCCCGTTGGCAAGTGATTTGAAGCATGTGCCATAACTTGTATGCCTACGAGATTTCATTGTGTTTTGGTGCAGGGATTCAGAGAAACAGTTAACTAGGGAGAAGGCTTACCACACAGCATGACTGCACCCTAAAGAAAGCAAATGTATTTACACACTTGTTTAAAATCATATTCTTGGCCCACCCAGATAATCCTGATAATGAGGGATTTTTAAAATAAAACTGCAGCTCTATTACATAAGCTGAATTTGGTGTGATGTCGTGTTGCATGTAAATAGTCAAAATAAGATGGTATTTACACGCTTGTAAGGGAAGACCTCTTATGATTAACTTTTACATTAGTCATATTTAAAATGTTTTTTCTGTTTTATACACTCCATGCTCTATGTCCCTTTTTAGGTAGGTGGCTTTGGGGTTTTCTTCCTACTTAAGGTCAGCCTCTTCTTGATCCTTTTTGCATCTTTTGTCTTTTCTCTTACTTTCTTGCTGATGCTGATTTATTTTTTCTGGTTTAGAAGTGCTCTTTGCCTAGGCTTTTTAGGTGTTGAGGAACCTCTGTACTTCCCCACCACCAGCATCTCACCAGCACTCTGTCTTTCTTTTCAACTTCTTACCTAGATGACATACATTAGGAGCTGATCCAAGGTTCAACACAGAACCACTGCCACTGCATCAATTTTTGTTCTTTTAAGTTGGTGTTTAAAATTGTTATTTTTAAAGGAAGGTGTCCATATTTCTGTGTTTCCCCATAGAGTTACCAGCTTCTTTCTGCTTTGTGGTCTGGAGGATAGGGATAGGGATGAGGAGCCCTGCAGCAGTGGCCCTGCTCTTCCCCTCACATTCACCTGCTCTGGCACAGCCTCCCTGCCCCTGACCTAGGAGCAGGAGCAGCACTGAGGACCAGCAAGTGAAGGAGAGGAAAGACTCAGCTCTTCCCTCTCCTCAAGTCCATGGAGTTGCAGGAGCGAGAGGCAGTCCTGCTCTGCTAGGATGCTGGGAGAGGGTGTAGACCACAGTTGCCTTTTCAGTGCAAAGATGACATCTTGGCTCCTTCAAAGCATTGGTTAGAGGGAAATGCTTCAACAACAGGCAGAGGGCAGGGTTTGTGTCTAGTGATGCCCCTTAGGGGCCAGAAAGTCAGGCATAGAGATGAAAGGGTATGATATTGTTTGTCTTTTCCCCAAACAGTAGTGTTTAAAAGCCTGCTGGTGGATGACCTGCCTCCCGCTGGCAGCTCTGTCTCTCCCATATTATGACTTTGCAGAGCTTTTGGGTGCTGTTCACTCTGAAGTTTAAGGCAAAAATGGAATACTGAAGGGTAATAGCTCTATCTAGTCAATGTTCTATGTTGTGCATTTAATATAAAGTCTGTACAGCTTGTGGAAAACCCAAGCCATGCTAGGAACATTTGAAATGCTCTGCTGTTCCATCATGCACACTATTTGGGGGAAAAAACCCAGCCCTTCCCACAGTCTCATTCAAACCTCCCCACCCCCTCTCACTAAGACACTTAAAAGTAGTAATAGCATACCAGAAATGAATTACACTTGAATTTTGTGGTTTAGACTTCAGGCTTTATTTTTGTTGTGATTTAAAACCTGTAATTCTGTGATGCTTATTCCAACTTCAGATGCTCGGGGAAACGCAGTGATTGAGTTACCTTAATAACATGAACAAAAATTACCTTGATGATTTTATCCCTGTTAATTCAAGAGCTTTCTCTAATAACGGGCAGAAACTTATGTTTTCTGCAAAAATGTGTTTGATCTGCCCAGTGATGAATCCTGGCTTTTGAAAGGGGCAGCTCTTCTCTCCCCTTCTGATTTTGCTTCTCTTGATAGGTGGCACCAGTATTGCCTCTTATGATCCACTTTATTGGTGTAATAGAATCAAATTCTCTCATCTTCCCCTATCCTCATAATCCTTTTTCTCTGCTAATTTGTTTCTTTCTTAAATTTAAATGACTGCTTGTGTTTACAGAGATTGAGAACTCCTTGGTGCCAGAGGAGGGTGGTGGACACAAATATGATTGTTTTCTCTTAAGCACATCTTTTCAGTGACTTTTGTCACCTGGAGATAGGTCTGGTGTGCCGTGTGTCTCCAGGATTTTGAGGTTGTTTAAATAAAATAATTTTTGTGAAGTGTGATGAGATTCAGATTGCAGGATGTCCTTTGAAGCTGCAGTGGCTATGACTATTAGTCTTGTTAAAGTACAGTTACATTGGTAGAAGGAATAATGTAATGGTTTCTATATTTGAGTGCATTAATCACTGAAAAATGTTCCCTTTCACATTTCTAATGATAAATTTAATTGCAAGGTTGATAACTTGTCTTTTTTCCCTACTTATTTCTGTGGTGCTATTTAAAATGGATCTTCCCATTCATTATTCTGGTAGAGTGTAAAATGGCTGCTAGCTATTTTGGGACCTCTGGCTTTGCTGATTAACTATGATGATTAGGGATGGTCAAGAATAACTTAGCAAGGACAGTATTTAGAAGTGTTCATTTGTTTAAATGATACCTTTTTTTGTCACTATCCAAATCTGATAAATAGCCTAATGGGTGTGTCACCTCTTGATGCTATGAGGATCATTTCCAGGCCCTGACTGCAAAACAGCTGGTGTTAGGGCAGTAACGTGAGATGGCAGGCGTGATCAAACTTCTGGCTTGGGAGCTGAGGGAAGGAAGATTTCGAACCATCATTTTATCCTGCACGTGTGCACTGTAACTAACGGTGTTCTGCCTTCCATGTAATCTCTCCCTGCTTCTGATCCTGACAGTCTTGACTCCTGTCAGCAGGGATGTTCTCAGGGGCTGTAAGTGCTATATATCAGGCGGTTGATGTTTGACAGGTTTAACTGCTGAAACATCTTCAAAATGAATTCTCTCATGTGCCAGCAGTTTGGTGATTATGCAGCTAAGCATCCACTGATGAATAACACCTTTGCTTTGTTTTTGTTGCTCTCAGGGAGTAGATGACATCTATTTTTCTAAATCTGACTCTTCTTCCTTGTTTACCTGCACAGTGTGCTCATCTGCAGCCCTGTGGTTGACAAAACCCATTGGTCTGGGAGGTTGCTCTGAGTTATTGTGGTGACTGGTCAGACCAATCAGACCGTGTTGTCCTCACTGGTGTTGGTGTCAGTTCATTACCTTGGAGTTACTCATTCTTTCTGCTCTGCTGCTTTCTTCTTGTGCCTTATGTGCCAGTTTCTTAGAATCCCTAGTCCCCTGAACACTGACCTGATGGTTGTTTAGCAAGTAGTTCCTCTTCTTGCAGTGGGACTGTAGCCTGTGGCTTCTTCCATGCAGAGGAAGCAATGCCTTTTCAAGTCTTCGCTCTTTTGGTACTAATGTGACACTCAAATATTAATTGAATAAAGTTGACACATCTAGCCAGCTTTCCCCATACTGCATGGAAAGAAAAGAGGGGCATTGCATGGAAAGGAAAAATAAATGCCCCTTCTCAGGCTGCATCTCCCAGCATGAAGCTCTTGCCTGGGCTAATGTGCAGGCAGCCCCCTGGGCACTGCAGGGGCTGAACGTAGGTGAGGCTGCCTGTCCTCCATCCTTTCCGGCTTCCTCCTCTCATCTGCCACCACTTCGTGTCCCTTGTGTTCGCCATGGGGTTGCAGCCCCCACTGTGGCACATCTCATCAGGCCTTGGGGCATAACCTTCCCGGTATGAGACACCTGGGATCTTTCAGATGTGGTAACACAGAGCCCGCAGCCTGCATGGGGAATACCTTGCTCAAATATTTTCCTTGAATTAAGCCATGTTTACAGACTGATAAGAAATACTAGAATCCCAGGGACCTTCAAAACAGAAGGTTGTGGGGATTCTTGGGTTTGTTTTACTTTCTATATTAAAAGCAGCTGTTACTTTCTTTGTAGCTTGTTTTTTTTAAAATGAATTTTCAATGAAGGAATAACTGTTACATCCACTGATTATGAGTGGGGAAAAAAAAGTTTAAAGCATATTAAATTGCTAAAGCAGAGCTTCTCTATACTATGAAATTCTGATTCCAGCACCTTGACTTACAAACCCTTAATGACAGGGCTGTGTGTAGCTAATGAATTAAGTAACTTCGTGTACCTTTTCCTTTGGCTTGCAGCTGAAGGAAGCAAGTGCGCAAGAGGGCACATTCTTTTGTTGTTGATAGCATTCCGCCTTAACGAGAAGGAATTTCTTGCCTATTGCCCACTGTTTATGAAGTGGAAAGAGATCACAAGTTGTATAATCTCTCCACATATCATTAGATTTATTCTATTTTTCAACGTTTCTCTCATGGGTCAGTCCATCCTGCAGCAGGTGCAGAGAGTGGGTGCTGCACTTATATTTTGTTACAGACGGGTGTGAAGTTGGGGGGGTGGGGATGGATGTGGGAAGGGGAGGAACTCGAAGGAGAGAAACCCCCCCCCAAGTGAGACAGCAGCAGCTCTGAATACAGTTTGGTTTCTGTCTCTCCGGAGCTCTGCTCAGCAACCAAACCCAGACTCCAGGTGCAGTATTCCCTCATCAGTCTGTGAGCATAGAAACGAAGTGTCCCTCCTCTTCTTCCTCCCCTGCCAAGAGTTTCTGGGTGGTGAATGTCAGTAGCTGGAGTTATTTTTAAAGGCAAGAGGTGAGGCTTGTCGTGCAAAGCTAGGAAGAGGGCGTTTGTTTGCTGAGCAGAGCTGACATCAAAGTGGAGATTGCTGCCTACTGGCTGCCTTATGCCAGGTAATCTTTAACGTACCCCTCAGTCCCTGAGATCGCAGCCCAGCCTGCCTGTGTGCATGAGAAACAAGCAGTGTTTATGATCCAGAAGATTGCTTTTCCAGTATTATTTACGTGAGCTGGACTTTGACATTTAAAGGCTCGCACTAATCATCTTGCAAAACCTGCTTAGTGCTCTTAACTGAGCAACTGCTTTCTACTTCTCTTTGCAGGATAATATCAATGTTTTTCTGAAAGCGTGTGAAAACATTGGACTGAAAGAAGCTCAGCTTTTTCACCCAGGAGATCTTCAGGATTTGTCCAATCGAGTTACAGTCAAGTGAGTGTTGTGATTTTGTTTTCTCCTTTCCCTTCTCCCTCTAAGCTCTTTCACGGTCTATTTTTTTTTTTTTATGTTTGCCTATGGAAAATTCTTCTTTTAATCTATGAGCAATTCTGAATACTGTGGTGAGGGCTTAAGCCTTGTTAAAGCTAGTGGGTAAGACTTGCAGAAATGTAATTTTAAAAATGAAGTATTATTATAATACTTACCTAACAAGCAAACTAATTGTTAATGAATATTTACAATATTTAAAATGAGATGGAAACTGTTCAGCTTATTTTAGACTTGGAGCAAAATGGTTAAATATATCAAAAGCATCACTTTTCTTTAAGATTTGTGATGACCAATGTAAATCTGAAGGGCTGAGGTACTTCTGATACTTATCCAAATGAATTTGAGACTTAGGTATGGTGTTCCTAAAGCACTGGTGGTCTTGCCACTCCAAGTATTAATCAGATTCTCGGAGTGTCACATCCCCTGTCAAGGGGTATGTGTGTGTGTGAATAGAAATTAGGTACTTAATTGCATGAAGAGTAATTGGCATGTTTGTGGAGGTGGGAGTTTTCCTGTGAAATAGCAGTGACTTGGTTCTGAAATATATTTAGTGGATTTTCATATTTCAAGACTGCTGTGTCTCCTAATAAGAATTTTATTACCAGTTTCTGAGAGATTAAGGTGAAACTTTTACTGTATAGACAGGTGTTTTAAGATAAATGAGTCTAAGTAAAAAATCATCTTAGGCCATCTTGATTTTTACAGTATGAACTATTTTTATTATATTGGGACAAAAGGCTGAATTTACTGTCTCCAAAAAATAAAAGCTTCAGTGGGTTTTGCTGAAAATCTGTCAAGTTAAATGTGAGGGATTGATTCCTGTTTTAAATGACCAGTTGTATCAAAGAGGAACAGGCAGTAATCCTTTTGCAAATATAAGAAAAAAACCACTGTGAAATGACATGTAACTGCTTTAATTAAGAAGAAATCTCTTGTAGGTGGATTGAGTGGTAGCCTGTTGACATGCTCTCTGCCTGGTTTCAAAATGAAAGTTCATACTGTTTTGAGGTCTGATACGTGAGATGGCAAATGTGTTTTCCAGTCTTTGGCTCATACCCGAAATGTAATTTCTCACTAATCTGGTGTTTGGGGACTTGGCGCCCTTCCAGGACGTTGGTATTCTCTCTGCTGGTTCCTACGTCATGCCAAAAGCCGGAGGGTTGGTAACCTCTGCCGTGCTCAAATTACCCACAGAGCCCTAGCAGAAGTTATTTTGGTGGAGGTTTGCTCCGAGGGTACGGCTGGGAAGGGTTGCAGGCGGTCAGGAGCTGTGTTCAGCAGCGTCAATAGCGCCAAGCTGGAGCCCCGGGGAGGTCGAGATAGCAAACTGTTGTGCAAGGTGTGTTGTCCAACTCGTCCCGACGCTAAACCGCGGCACCCAAGTGAGGTCAGCTGTGAAATTCATCCCCTGGGTCTGTAACCGAGGCTTTTTTGGGTCCTTTCAGCACCGCCAGTTCCCTTCCCGGTTCCGTGAGCAGAGAGTAAGGCTGGAATTTGAAGTTGTCACGAGGCAACAGGGGTTTTACATCGTACCTTCTCAGCAATGGTTTAATTAGTGTTTTTCAAAAAAGCAGATTTAACTATTGAGTACTTCTTATGGACAGCAATGCGGGGGGTCTGGGTTAGAGTCAAAAGAGCTGCCAGCCATACAACCATGTTCTTGTAATTTGTTTCAGTATGAGTTTGCTTCTCCACACATTATATATCATATGACAGTCCCACTGTGTGTATTAAATGCTTACACAGTAATTCAAAACTTCTGTATCTGAGCATGCTGTAAAGTGGTGTCCTAACTGTCTAGCACTTTTGGTGTATTTAGGAGGTTGGAAAGGGATGGGAGGAAAATTTTATTCCAAGACAGGAAATAAATAAGTTACATGAAGATAACTCTCTCCATTGAAAAGTTAATTATAGAAATCATTTTATTACCCAGAGGGCAAGCTATTCTTCAGAGGATTTTCAGAGAGATTTATATTTGTGTCAGGAGAGAAATGCTGTCTGATCAGGAATTTTATCTGATGTGTCTTTTTATTATTTAATAGCAATAAGTAGTTTCATACATTCAAGATGAGTTATGTCTTCAAAACTTGTAGGATGCCAGGCTGCAGAAAAGGGATACTATTTCATGTCTTGCTTTTGTGATATCCTCTGTTAACTGTAGCTTCATGATTAGAAGTAAATAGCTTCTTGTCACAAAGAAAAAAAACTTCTCATCTGCTAACTTATTTAAAAGATTGCATTTAACTTTTGGGTTTCTAACATTCCTAAGCAAATTCATTTTGCTGCTATCACCTGAGGCTAATTGCCCACATCTTAAAGCAGCTGTGATATGTTGTATGGGATAACATTAATGTGTGCCTGAAGCAGTGTGTATTTTGACACCACAAGAGGACTGCTGTGTTCTGCTGTTGCACCACTGTTAGCACAGGTTTTTTTATCTACCCAAAATAGAGGAAATAAACTGTTGCTCAGAAAAGTTAGCTTAACAGGGTGGTGTGGCAGAAAACACAGTGCTGGAAGAACACTGTCAGGTGTGACAAGGTGCTTGATTTGCTTTGGATGTGGAAAATTGGTCAGAGGAAGGTACCATTAAAAGGGTGGGTCTGCTTCTGCTGCTAAGGAGGACACAAGAGTTGTCATCTTATGTAAGAGCAAAACCAGTCTTTCACACTGTCTGGGAGGTTGTATTTCTGTCCCTGTCAACTTGTTCAATTGATCTGACACCTCCTGCTGGGCAGGTCCTCAGGAAGAACACCTACCTTTTGAAGTAGGTGAGCTCTGTGGTGTTCCATGTGCTTCTCCTGTCTCTGCTGCCTGGCAGTTATGTGTGGTATCTCCTTTCTACCTTGTGGGAAGTCATAAGCCCTCAGGCTGTTGGCATCTCAGACTGCCATCCTGTCCCACCTAGGCAGGGTCCCTTCCCAACAGGAAAAGTTATTTTCTCCTTGTACTTCATTTCTGAGGGTGCTTGCTGCCTTTCATTGTATGTTGGCTGACAGCACTCTCTCTAATCAACACCACCACGAAACCATTCAGAGTTACCAAACTCTGTTATGTGGTACAGTCTTCTTGTGTCAACTGAGTTAAGGTCAAGACCATCAGTTTCTCATGAACAGAATCTGTTCTGAGAAAATAATCTTTCTATCTGGTGAGGAGGCTACAATTTTCACTTGTATTTTGTTTTCTCTTGCAACTGAGATGATGCCCAGGCATGATGTGAAACCCTCCTCTATAATTACTAGAAGTAATCTGGGACAAGAGAAGCAAGAATCCTCTTACATACCCAGACTTTCAGTTCCAAGTGATTATGTGATTATCCTTTTTGCAAAGAAAAAGCTCCTTAAAATTTTATTGTTTAGAAGTTTGTGTGAAAAAGGCTGGCTAAAATTACTGGTTGCTGCTCCAAGCCTTGCAAAGTTTATGCTTTGCCAGATCAGCAAGATTAGTAGTTGGGTGGTGTGGAAAAACGGTCCTGGCATGGATGGTTTCTTTTCTGCCAGTGAAAATGGGAGTGTGGATTAATGTCTGAGATTTATAGTTCAGTCTTTCTGTAAATCTGCAAAAGTTATTGCTCACTGGTATAGTACACCAGTATGTCATGTGTTCCAGGAAGGATCATCCAGATGGACTTATTCCTCACATACCCTGTCTGGCAGTCATATGCATATCCTCTTGTTCAGTGGCTAGTTAGTTGTGTAAATGAATATGTGTCCCTCTTCAGTTCTTTTGGTATATTTGATTTTTGTTTTTCGGCATGGGGTTTTATTATTTCTAACTGGAGATGTTGTTTTAAAACCTAGCAGTTGGTGAAGGTTTTAAAAAATTCATTTATACTCATGCAAGATTGTCTTAATACTTCATTTAATTCTGTTTTGATTCTGTCAAACTAAGAATGTAATACAAGCTTAGTGACTCTCAGTTGTCAGCATGGCTACTATTTAAAAATGTTAAGTACTTCCTTACCCAGCTCTTTAGGGATGACACACCCAGTTGTTCCCAGCTGTGGAAGGGCTCTTAATAAAATCATACCATGGAGTTAAAAGGGAGAGTTCACACAGGCAGACAGCAGACCTCAATTCTGATGGAGTTTCTCAATTATCAGTTTTAAAGGAGGCAGCCTTAACACTCAGACTGAGAGTGTAAATTCAAACTTGTCTTCAAAGCAGATTAATTCTTCTGCATGAAAACATTTATAACTCTATAAAATGAGATCTCCAGTTGAAGAATGTCATTGAATTCTAATATTAAATCAAAAAATGGTGGGTTAATAGATTAAAATATTAAGCTAAGAAAAAAAAAGAAAATTCATTGCAAAATCCTAAATAGTAAAGTTTTTTTAAAGCTACCACAGCTCTGAGTTTTGATGCTGAAGTTTTAACATACTAATTTCATTTTTCAATAATAGAGCAAATAAAAATATCTGGCTCCCATTATACTATTACTACATTGTTATGTTTAGAGTATGTCTTGAGTGAAACTCAAAAACTGAGGCCCCACCTGGAGCACTGTGTCCAGCTCTCAGGCACCCACATACACAGAATGTATGTGGACTGGCTGGAGTGACTCTGGAGGAGGGCCATGAAGATGAACAGGGAGCACCTCTCATCTGAAGACAGGCTGAGAGAGCTGGGGTTGTTCAGCCTGGAGAAGAGAAGGCTCCAAGGAGTCCCTCCAGCACCTAAATGGGACCTAAAAGAAAGATGGAGAGGGACTTGTCACAGAGATGCATAAGATAAGACAAGGGGTAACAGTTTTAAACCGGAAGAGAGTGGGTTCAGTTTTAGATATTGGGAAGAAATTCTTTACTGTGAAGGTGGTGTGGCACTGGAATAGATGGAAACTGTGGGTGTTCCATCCCTGGAAGTGTTTGAGGCCAGGTTGGATGGGGCTTTGAGCAATTTGATCTAGTGTGGGAGGTGTCCCTGCCCATGGCAGAAGGGTGGGAACTAGATAATCTATAAGGTCTCTTGCAACCCAAACCATTCTGTGATTTTTTTCCCAAGACAGCTAGAAGTACCTCATCACACTGCAGAACCTGGTATTTGGATAAGCCTTCATCTTTTTGCTGGCCTGCACTTTTCCCACATATTCATTATCAATCTTGTAATGTGTTAATTCTATAATTTCTATAATTTCAGTGATGAAATTGCCTCACTTGGCCTTTTGGATGCAGCCACTAACTGAGCAGATCTAATAGGATTCCTAAAAATAAGAGTGAAACAGTAGCAGATAGCTGAAAGCAGGTGTAACTTCTTCCAGTGCTATGTTTAGTCCCTTAGCAAATTACTGTTTTTGTGGTAGGAAGTAGCTGTACACTATTTCCCTGTATAGTAGATAGTGAATTAAAAACTTTTTTTTCTAATAGTAGTTGATGTTTCTTATGACTTGAATGTTCTTCCTGTCTAGTCCTGTGGAATATGCTGCATTTCCTGATTCCACTTGTGTTTCCTGCTCAGGGTACTTTTTTTTGCAGGGTAAACAAAGGCAAAGTGAAATTTCTGTTCTGTGGGATGAATGTTAACCATTTCCTCAGACCACTGAAACAAGCAATCTACATAGAAACTCCTGAAAAGATGATCTTTTTTAGTGGAAAACTGTTGTCAGGGCTCTTGGAAATTTTTTTGGAGAACTTTAATTGTAAAAGTAATACCACACTTCAGTCTTGGGAGCTGTTTTTTAGGTTTGCTTTACCAGTATCACTCAACTCTTTAAACTGTTCGGCAAATCAGCTACCTGAAAGCTTGAGGTGTGATGATGAGACACTCTTTTGGGACTTGTATACTCTTTTGGGACTTGTATCCTATTTTGTCCTTCAGGAAGAGCTGACACATTTTGCCCAAAGGGGACAGAGTCAAATACCCTGAAAATGGATACTTGAAAAACCAAAACAAACAGAAGAAAAACCGACCAAACAAGACCCCAAACAAACCCCAAAACAATGCTGAAAGGAGAGAGAATGCAGATCAATTTGTGGACAGATAGTTTAGTTCAGTGCTGGTGTTTTCTATAGACAATACTGAATTTGTGTTCTTCTTCCATATCTGATATATTTGCTTAGATACTATATCATTTTGGTTTTTTTTTCCTCAAGAATTCAGCAGTTATTGTAAGAGAGTATGATAGAGCTGAACCTGAACTTGCTCTGATCTTTCCGAGAGACATGCATTTAATGAGTTGAAAAACTTACTTGTTAATTTGGCCTCAAAATAATAAAAAAACCTCAACCAACTCAAAACACTCATACAACATGGAACCACCCTTTCCTGCCTTTTTATTCTGTGTAGAATAGAAAGTTGTGAGATGGATAAAAGCCAAGTGCTTCAGTGCACAAGGTACGAAAATGACTGGACCAAAACTTTTAACAGCTTAAATTCTCTTGCTTATACCTATGTGACCAAAGATTCAATCATCCCAAAAGCTTCACCATTTTAGAAACTCTCTTTGAATTCAAGATGAGGTGAAACAAATGAGAGAGAGCTTTCTGTGGGTCTTGAATACTGAATTCAAACCATTTAACCAAAAATTAATTAGGACAATGGATGCGGCTTTTCCCCCATTTATATTCAGGGAAACAACATCTTTTACACATATGGTTGTAATAGGCCTTTATGGTGGTAAGTAAGTTTCCTAGTGACAGTTCCCCTGAAGTGGAAAAGTGCAGCACCCTCACTTCAGATTGACTCTAGAAATGTTTCTACAACTTTGTGAGTGTGTAAATTCTCTTTTGCTATGGGCATTGCCAAAGAAATGCATTTGCTTCCTGGGTATAGTTATATTCTAAATATTGAAATTGCTGTATTTTCTATTTAAATGATATAACTAATTTTAAGATCAGCCATTTCACGTTTTACTTTTTTAGTCCTTAGGAAAATTATGCAGAGATAAAGAAAAAATTGGTTTTCTTCAGTCTTGTGAAACTGATGTGCTTAAGTGTAAAATATTTGTGCTCATGTCACTAATCTGCACAAACTGTAAATCATTCCAGTAAAAACGTTGTAGGCAATAAAATATGTTCCAGACTTTGGACCATACTTGCTAGAAATTTGCCTCCAATTCTTCAGTGTAAAGTCTGCAAAGTGTTAGGTGTGGTGCTTTTTAATCTGTCTGCTTTATTTTCTGGTCCTTATGAATGATATTTAAGATAGATCATTTTTGCTGTTGAGTAATTTAACAGTTAATAATTTACACTTCCTTTATGAGATTATACTTTTGGTAGCGTTGGCTTTTACTGTTTACCTATTTTGTGAAGATGATTCTACTGTAAGAATGAAGAGCCCTGGAGTTCTGTACCTGTCCCTACAAGTGTACAGGAGGAGTTTGAACAATTTGGAATAACAATACATTTAGCATGTTAGTTGTATCAAAAGCAGTTCAGGTATCTCCAGTGACACAGAGCCATAGGCTTATGTTGGAATTCAGGTGGTTCTGCTGCAGACGTGAATCATTCGCTGATGGAGACTGCAACAGCTTTGTGCTGAATTGCATTGGTTTGTTCAAAGTCATCATTTTTGATCCTATTACACTTCAAAAGTATCTCTGGGATAACTTTTTCAGGAGGTGTGGGGGAAGGGCTAAAAAAACCTATTATTACTGAAGGCCTTTACGATGCTTGTTCAATGTTTGTGTTAACAGAAGTGTCTCAAGCATTTTAGGATTCACATGAGAATCCATCTAAATCTTAAATATCTGTATTCATTTTAATCCCCTAACTTCCCAGGACTAAGTGCAGTTTATAAAACAATGCATGAGAGGGAAGACAGCATTTGTGATGAGTCGCAGTGATTACCTCACAAAAGAAAGTAAAGTGAAAGCCTGCATTTTTGGTGGTGATTCTTCTTTCCTCCATACAAAAGAGTGTTTGTGTCTGATGTTGGAAATTAAATGACTTAGAAAAAGAATAAGCTTGTGTTAGTTAACATCAATTACACACAAACATGCATGCAAGTTCATTATTGTATTATTCTAAATTGTACTTGACTGTGAAATTGCTGAAGTTCAGTTAGTTTTTCTGCAGACAACTCAACAGGAAGAGCTTCTATATTTAAATAGTGGGGGAAGCTGCCTTCTTGAAGTTTTCCATGGATACAGAAGTTTGCCAGTTAACCATACTCTGTAAATAGAGAAAGTAAAACTGAACAGTGTATTGACAGTTTTTGATCATACTTCATGCCAAACACTACTTTTGGCCGTTTTTATTCCCGAGCTTTCGGAGATTTCAGTTCTAATTATTATTACTGCTTAATTTGAGCACTTATTGTATCCTTTAAAGTGACTTTAATGCTCTTTTTTTCTTTTTTTCTGTGAATGTTAAAGAATGCAATTGGCAATGAAATGACACTTTCAAATATTCCTATGAACTGCATTTCAGAGGGTTGCAGGGTTGTTTTCATGTCGTCACTGAAACCAATTAAACAAAATAATGTCTCACCACATTGTTAGATGATAAGAAAGGGCGGAGGGTTGGAAATAAAGAGCCCTAGATAGCAGCCAAGCTTAACCACACAAAGGTATGTTTCTTTTAAATGATTGAGATCTCTTGTCTGTAAGAAACAAAAGAAAAAAAAAACCCAATAACAAAACCAAAAGAAAACACAACTGGAGAACTGCTCTCCAGACTGAACAAGCTGTATGATCAAGCTCAGGATCTCCAGCCGTGAGCATCCTGGTGATCTCCACTCAGTTTGCTCCAGTTTATCAGTGTCTTTCCTGTACTGTGAGACACCAAACTGGAGACAGCAGCATTATAGAGATGGCATAATAAGTGCTGAAGAAAGGGGGAATGATGAGGTCTGTCAGCCTTCTGGCCATGCACTGTTTCATTCAGCCCTGGGTGCTGTTGGCCAGTGTTGCCAGAATGGGCTGCTGGCTCAGGTTCAGCCTGGCAGGACCGCCAGGCCCAGCTCCCCACCACACTCTGCAGTTGCAGGAATTAGGTCCATCCAGGGGGCAGGATTTGGACTTTGTGCTTATTGAATGTCATATGAGGTTCCTGCAGAGCCAGTCCTCCCAACAGCCCTGCCCTCCAGCTTATGTGTCCCCTCCCGACGATTCTGTCTGCCTGGGGAGGGAGTGTGGTATCAGAACCTGACTCAGAAAGCAAAATTTTGAAAGCTGCTGCAGCTGGTTTCTGGGACTAGAGTAAAAGGTTGACTAATGCTGATGATATTTCCTCTTTCCTTTCCCTTCCAGAAAAAATGTCCTGCAAATGTAAACACGCACACACCTTTGAACTCAGTATGTACAGATATGCATCAACTGACGTGAATTCCAATGTGTTATATGATAAAATATTTAACTGGGGCGGGGAAAGGGAGTCCAAGTTCAAAATACTTCTGCTCTTGCAAAGACTATTAAATTACAGACAGCCACTTGTTCCCTGTGAATAACCACAGAAATACTCTTGTCAGATTTATGATGCAGTAATATATTCTTTTTAACTCTGTGATCTGCTGCTGTAAGATGCCCTCAACTGTGATAATTTTCAGGGCTGAGGGATGTATTTGGTAAAGCACTAGCTAAAAATGCCTGAGCTACAGAAGGCACAGTTTATTTATGTGTGGTTTGACTTGAAGCAGGGATGTATTTTCAACATGGATCTGTGCAGTTAGAGATTTACTGTACAATTCTACAAACTAATCCTAATCTGTCCAAATATACCAGTGCTAACTACTCTTGTAAACAACTTCTAGAAGTAGTTTTCAGGTATTTTTTCAGAAACCGTGCTCTTTTTATATATAAAATAGAAGGAAATTTGGGTTACTTTTTTGAGAACAAGAAAATCAGAACAATTTCACTTTTGTGTATGAAATTGAGTTCTGGAATAGCTAATACTGCTCAGGCCTGAGATAAAGGGGTCAGAAGTTTGGCGAAGGCAGTGTTAAATGCTAGGCAAAAAAAAACCAAACCCAAACAAACAA
This sequence comes from Cisticola juncidis, assembly GCA_013400215.1. NCBI lineage: Eukaryota > Metazoa > Chordata > Aves > Passeriformes > Cisticolidae > Cisticola > Cisticola juncidis. The sequence continues at coordinate 499,065 of VXBR01000781.1, forward strand.
ACAAAAGTACAACCAATCAACCACAAAAAAAGAGAAAAGTACCAAACCTTATTCCAGAAACAAGTATTAAGAATAGGAAAAAAACAATTGCACTGTACTGTGCTGCTGTGGTTGATCTGGCATTTGCTAGTGTTGTAATACCATCTGAAGCTTTGGACTTACATCATTTTCCTTTTTCTCATTTTCTCACTGGCCCCAATTCCCCCAAAAGCAGATCTAGGGAACTGAAATATCTTCGCTCTCATGGCATCTCTCTGACTAATAGTAGGAATAACTTCCTCTGCAGGCTTAGTTAAGCACACTGAGAGTCCTGAAAGAGAGATGATGGATGAAGGGGAGAGCTGGACAAAGTTGCAAGCTTAAAACAAACAAATAAACAAAACCACCCCTAGCAGATGGTGTAGACAAGTGATTCAAATGGACACTTCATGCCACATCATATAAATAATCAATGAAGTGGCAGTAGTCTTCCTTGCCAACAGATGATGTGGATGATCAAAGTTTACTTGTGCTCAAGGGATAGTGGAGAAGTTTAAAGAGAGGAAATTTTTAAAGAGTTATTTAGTATGTGGAAACCACATCTAGCTTAGAGAGTCCACAAGGGAGAAGCATCTTTCCTGCTCTATTTTTGCTCTTCCTTAGGCAAACACTTGGGATTACATGGGAGGATGAGATCCTGGGCTAGATATAGTTTTTGATCTGGCCCCATGTGGATATTCCTGTGTGTGGTTTTGGAAAGGTTGCATACATACAGTAAAAGCTACTTTTAACTTCTGTAGCTCTATGGAAAACTCCAAGAAGCAAAACTAAGGAAAAAAAATCAAACACAAATCATATGGAAACAATTCAATTTGATAAATCAATCAAGCAATCTGCCATTGTTAAGCTTTAGCAAATGTGGAACATTGTATATACAGCTATCTGAAAAGATGAATAAAATCATGGTAGGTCTCTTAATCCAGACCATTATCTGACTGTTTCTCTCTGTGACCAGGTTGTGTAACCACAGGGAAAAAATGTTATCATTAATTATTAGCAATTTAACATATGATAGTTTTTCATTAAGCCACTGGAAGTTTCTTGGAAAGCTTCAGAAGAATAATGAATAAGAATGGCTGAAAGTCTGTTGAAATAAGCTGGTACATGTATTTGCCTGTGTTATATTCAGCATTGTTACTTAAAAGCTACTTTTGCTCTCAAAAGATCAGTTAATTTAAGAGGCTTTGTTACTGATTTGGGTATGGGAAGTGTAACTGTAAATTCACACATCAGATGGTTATGTAGAAGGTACACCCACACAGGCTGAATAAGCACAGAATAAGATGCATTGGTAATGATACTCCACTTGTCCTGCAAAACCCTCTCTCTCTGTGTGCAGAACATTTTATTCTTTGAAATCTGAGCTTGCCTCTGGTATTGAATGTTGGCTGCTGTTGAGAAATCATACAAAAGTCACTTAGTGCTGGTGGTTTAGTAGTATTTGCCATTTCATGGTGATATTTTTGTTCCCTCAAGAGGAACAGAATCTCTTGCAAAGGGATGATTTTCTTTTTATAAACAACATTTTGTCTTTCTGAAGCATGTTCTTCTTAGAGCTCTAAGCGAAGTCCTTAGTTTAATTCCATTTTCTCTAATACCATTTGAATAATTTGTGAATGTATTCAACAAGCTAGTTTGATAAATAACTGTTACAGAAATCCCTAGTTATTCCAACTTGCATACTCAGTATGGCATTGTGATCGCGACCTAAAGGACATGACTGCATTTGTCAATTACTTCTGATTTTTTGTTCAGTATTGGTTTTTTTTCATTGCTAGGATAAGATTTAAATCCACAAACCCAGGCAATGGTGGCAGGAGTCTGAGTGCTTGAGTTTTGCTTTCTTGGGTGCCATGTGAGCAATGGGTGGCCCTGCAGCTGCTCTCAGCATGCACGAGGCTGCCAGCACAGGACGACTAAGGCAGGTGCTCCGTGCTTGTGCTCTGTCAGGTGCAGGCCAGTGTTCCTTGTTAAAATTCCTTCCTTTAATGGACAGTGTGAGTTTTATCAGGAGAACAGCTGGAACAAAGGACTGCTACTTGGTTTTCTCAGAAAGTGTGTTTACACAATGGGGCACTGCAGTGAAAGGGCAGACAGGAGGGGGAAGGGAAGTTGCACCCTCAGTCAGTTGGCAGATGACATCAATCCAGGCAGGAATATTGATCTGTGGAGGGTAGGAAGGCTCTACAGAGGGATCTGGACAGGCTAGATGGATGGGCTGAGGCTAGTTGGATGAGGTTCAACAAGGTGAAGTGTCAGGTCCTGCTCTTGGGTCTCAACACTCAGTGCTTGGGGAAGAGTGGCTGGAAAGCTGCCCAGCGGAAAAGGACCTGGGGGTGCTGGTTGACAGCCAGCTGAGCATGAGCCAGCAGTGCTCAGGGGGCCAAGAAGGCCAGTGGCATCCAGGCCTGTATCAGCAGGAGTGTGGCCAGCAGGACCAGGCAGGGATTGTCCCCCTGTGCTCAGCACTGCTGAGGCCACACCTCAAATCCTGTGTCCGGTTCTGGGCCCCTCACTGCAAGGCAGACACTGAGGTCCTGGAATGTGCCCAGAGAAAGGCAGTGGAGCTGGGAAAGGGTCTGGAGCATGGGTCTGATGAGGAGCAGCTGGGGATGTTTAGCCTGGAGAAAGAGGCTCAGGGGAGGACCTTACTGTGCTCCACAATTGCCTGAAAGGAGGGTGCTGCCAGGTGGGAGTCAGCCTTTTCTCCAAAGTGACAAGTGACAGGCCAAGAAGAAATGACCTCAAGTTATGCCAAATGGCCAACCAATTGGTTGGTTTAGAGTTGGGATTTAGGAAAAATTTCTTTAATTAAACACTTGTGAATCATTGGAATGGGCTGTCCAGGGCAGTGGTTGGTAGAGTCACCATCCTTGGAGATACTGATGAGACTTGTAGATGTGGCACCTGGGGACATGGTTTAGTGGTGAACTTAAAAGTGCTGGGTTAATGGTCAGACTCAATGATCTTAGAGGTCTTTTCTAACCTAAATAATTCCATTATTCTATCTTAATTAGGATTCAGGAGAGATGGAGAAGCAGTGAACGCTCAAAATTTCTTCTTGTCACCTGTTACCCAAGAATGTGTTTGTGTGGTTCCCATCATTTAAAAATGACTTATTACTGCCTGATCTGTCAGACCAGGGGGAGAGAGAAGTCTGCTTTCATCTCCCAGGGCAGGAATCTTTTTGATGGACATATACCAAAGGCACATTTCTTATAGAAAGAGCTTTTGTTTGCAGAATTTTTGTCAGGAAAGCAAATATGTTCAAGCTCCTAGAAACTGTTTGGTCAAGCTTAACTGCATGTAGGTTTTGGCATTCAGCATTTAATGGAACATGTTACTGTTATTTGTGCATCTGCAGTCAGAGGGGAGACTGTCCTTAAAAGCTAAAGTAAGCAGCAGTGAACACAGTGGAAGAAAACTACTAAACTTTGGAGGTTTTTTCTTACCTTTGCACATGAGGGAATACTCCAGCTAATTAGTTCAGGTTACTTCAATTCTTGGTAATGTGACTTCTTTGCTAATGCAATTTTAAATTATGAAGATTTCCTTCAGTTTCAAAAGAAGTGCACTGAGATTTTTTTAATGTATTTTTTACTTTACCTGCGAAAAACCCCATAATCTGCTTTTACTGTAAATGAAGATGAGGCAGCATCTGCTTGGTTTCTAGTTCCTTCTAGTTTGTAGGTAGTCTGTGTGCCACCGCTGTTGTTATTTGGAAGAGCCTTCAGCTAATTTGGGATACTGGTAAAGATGCTTTCCTGCTGTTTTCATTCTCTATTGCTCAGATGTCTCTGCCAGGCAACTCACAAAACAAACAGCAACACCAGGTCAGCTTCAAAGAGTGCGCACTTTGAAGTAGAAAGGGGATGACAGTTATGAAAGATTAGTCTTTAATGGTATTACAAAAGGTAGCTGTACAGGTTTCTATGCATTTGCTTATTAAAGTGTGTAATGCCCCAGTCTTTATGTACAAAAAAATAATTAGTGGGTAGTTCTTAGAAAACATTACCTTGTACTTTCTCTGGTGGTAGAAGATACAGCAGAAATCAGCTTATGGGCTGAATTTGCAAGCGTGTGACATTTTTGAGTGATGGTCAACACAGCAAGGTACAGGAAAAAGAGCAAGGTACAGGAAAAAAGAGAGGTGTATAAGATAAACTGGGTATAGATAGATAGATAAGATAAAACTTAAAGTTTTAAGAAGAGAGACAGCAGAAAAAGTTGTCTCAATAAATACAGCAAGTTTCAATCCATTCTAATCTTTGTGCCTGCAACAAAATTAATAATTACCTAAGAGAGTAAATACTATGTTATTGTATTTATTGGATAATTATATGCTTAATTTTTCAAAATATATTTTTTTTTGCTTTAACTAAAGCTCTGTTACTGCTGGTGGTGCTCACTGGCCAATCTTCAACTTGTGAAAGAACTTTGGCAAGCCTTGGTTGTACCCATGAAACACAGAATCCTCTATGCAAGCTAAAAGTAGCAAAAATAAAAGCCTTTGTGAAGGAAGTAGAATTTAAAAACAATTTTTATTTCTGTAAGCTGCTCTGTAATCGTGAATGTGTCAGTGAACTTATTTTTGAGTGGAATAGGTATGACACTCAAAATGAGTGCATGTAAGATTTTATGAATTGAAAATCAGCAGAGACTTAATTTAAATGTGCATTTATGTATTTTAAATGGCCTGTTTACTTCACATCCAATCTGTTGATTTCTATGCTATCAGCATTCATCAATTTTAATGTCGCTGCTTAAAAGGAGAAGAAATTTGGGAGGGAGTTTGAAATGAGAATTTGTTTTTTTCTCTTTGCAAAGAATGATGTCTCTGTGCTTTTCATTTGTTATTCTTTTCCTCGTGGCTTTCCTTTTTGAAGGATTGCACAGGTTTTTTTGTAACTTCATAATGCAAAAAAATTTCAAGTATACTCACCTGTGTACCTATCCTGTGTCAGGGTTTTTCCCTCAGGGCCTTAAGTAATAACTATGTTACTTTTAATAATATTTCAAGTAATTACATGTTTGACATTCTGTCTGGAGTTCATGCAACAGTTTTGTATTTCTTTCCCCAGCAGAAGCTTCCACAGATTCTTTCCTACCTGAAAAAAAGCTTGTAGCGCATATTTTTACACGTGTTCAGTGTGCTGTTTTCTAAGGGAAGAGCTTTAAACGCAGTGTAGCAGGAGGCTTCATATTTATCTTCTTTCTCTTTGAGCAGTAAATATCTGACTACTGGAGCGGTTCTGAATCGGCATCTCTCAATAAATCAATGTCCAACAGATGGCTGATTTGTTATGTCGTGAACTGCTTTTGATAGTACTGATTTCCGTTACTAAAATTGGTGCTTGCATAACTTACACGGCAGTATGAGCTATTCTTTAGTATCCTAGGAAACTTGTGTACTGTCCTACTCTGCCATAAATGCATTTCCTTGAAGATGAAAACTGTTGTATGTCTTTGTACCTTCACTTGCTAAAAAAAAATCTACAAAAGGGACTTCTCTTACATTTATCTTTAAAATATATTACTGTAGCAGGTTAAGTGGACCACCAACTGCATCTACACTGAAATCAGTGGAGAGAAGATAATACATTAAGAATGTCCCAGCTGTTTTTTCACGGCCTTTTCCACCTGTCTGACTTTACGCAGTAAGAAAGTGGTAGCCTATTGACCAATGCTTTCAGCGTTGTGCGGGTAATGTGGTCAACACTTTGCCATCTGACAACCCAACTTGATGATAATGCTCAAATTTATTGTCCATGTGTACTATCTGTAAAGGGTCAAAGGGTGAAGGTATGTTCATCCTGCTCTTTTCTCCTGTACTTTGTAGTGGTTAATTTCCTGTCAAGGAATAGCTGGGTTTTTGCTGTAATTTGGCAATCTGTTCCTGAGCCACGAGCAGATATTGATGTATCCTCTCCTCATTGGAGGATACCGCTGGGTATTCCTCCACCACGAGTGAATTTCTTCTTGTAGCTCTGTTAGCTGGAAATACAAAGAAGGAGGGGAGATCTTGATAATTATTCTGAGTCTTACTGTTGCAAGGTGCATGTTTGTGATGAGACTGCTGAGATGACTTTTTGTGTGATTCTTCTGCAGTTGTAATTTGTTTCAAGTAGAATTAAGTTTAATCAAGAGGAGAAACATCCCATTAATTTTATTGAACTCCTTTTAGTTTTTTATTTTGTCTAGATTATCAGTCCTAATTTCAGGATGATGGTAAATCCCTGGCTTTTCACTGAATTTTAAAACTATGACTATAGTGACATACTGACTATAGTGACATAATCCCAACTGTTGAAGTTGGGATTTCTTAATAAAATAGGATCAAACACTTGAGATCAAAAGGGGTACTTCCATAGACAATTCCAAGGTAATAGGTCTGGATGTAGCAGCTGCTAATGCAGCATGCATACTGTCCCATGGGAAGCTGCAATTTGCAGTAAAATGGTGCTATTGCCATAATTTTCAGTTTAACCATTAGTTTGATAATCTTTCCAATGCTTAAATGCAGTAATGATTGTGCTTCACAGAGGTTTTGAGATGCCCTTAGTTTTCAAAAGCTGTGGATTCCTAGATGAGAGTCTCATTCCTAGATGAGAGGTTTTTGTTCATCTTCCCTTGGTGAAAAAGAGTGCCTGTTTTTCATGTAGAAATTATGAGGATTGTTGGACAAAGAATTTGTAGAATAGCCCAGTCAAGAGCCTGAGTGTTGCTTTTCTATTATTTTGGCTCTGTGGTTTGATTGACTTCTGGGAAGGATAGCTTACAACCACCATGTGTGTTTGCAGGAGACCACTTCCCCAGTGCTTTATCTGGCTGGGCAGTTGGTGAAATTCTGCAGATGGCTAACTGTAATTTCCAAGACCTGATGCATGTAGTATCTTCTTTCTCATGAGAAGGAAGATTCCTAATTTAGCATTTACTCATGTGCTCGTTAAAGATGTTGGGAATATTGCCATGGCCTCACTTGGAGCAGAATTTTGTTCCACTCCTTCCCTACCAGCAGACTTAGTTGTAATAGCTTGTTGGAGCATTTCAGTGATGTCTTAATTGGTGTATTAAGCCTTTTTTTCCCTCAGTCATCAGTTTTGTGATACAAATTACATACTTCATGAGTACTGGTGAAAGAGCAGTGTGAGATCATCTATAGTTCCCTGGCTAGGATTGTTTTCCCATATCATTAATTTTCTTCAAGTTTTTATTCTCAGACTCCTCTAACTTTACGACAGAAACTCCTAAGTGACTAACAGCACATTTGGTTTCAGTTGGTTGGGATGGTCAGAATGAATGTAAACTCTCAACTTCAGAGGTATATGGTCAGAGGGCTTAACTTTTCTCCTCCCCCCAACCCTCTTTTTTTTGCCTCCCACACAAGTTTTCTAACATTCTGGCATAGGAAGTATTTGGACTTTTACCCATTCTCTCACTTTACAGTAAAGAAGCATTCATTTTTCCAACATTAAAAACTTGGCCAGAAAACCTGGCCCAAAAACTTTAATGTTTTGAGCAAATGTTTAAAAATACCCTCTGACTTGGCTGCTCCAAGTAGCCTTAAAGCACTGTTTTGTTTTGGGGTGGAAAAATTGTTTTTCACCCAAAAAAAGCAAATTAAAAAAGGTAATATTTATCCAGTATTATTGGTAGCAACAAATTGAATTTAGATATTTCAAATGTCATAGAAATAAATCTGAAGCCATAAGAAACCTGAATCAGAATAGCTTAATTCTTAAGCAGTTCTATTAATTGTGGATGTTTCAAGAGCTGAGGATGGGAGCTGAGAATTGCAGGAGATATGGAAAATAGTATATACTTGTCTTAGATCTTGTCTGTTCCCTAAAAGAAAAGGGCACATTTTTCCTTAAGTGTACTACACTTTGTGAATTCTGTTTAATGTTTGTTTCATGTTTGTGGTTTGAATTTTGCTGCTGCTTCACACCATGTCTTCTGGGAGAGCTGGTTCAAGGGAATACATCCTCTTTCAGTATTTTTTTCTGTTAACCTTGCATAGATTAATATTTGACTTTGCATTAATTGAGGAGCTCTGTCCTGGCTCTAAATGTTTTTTTAAAAATGCAGGCAGATCAAGAAAACATGGGAAATAGTAAAGTTCAGTCTTATCTGCATATCTCATTCCTTTTGGAAGTATTTGATCACCTTAAGTTAACAGAGAATGGACTTTAATAGAGAGCAGTCAGGTTCAGTCTGTATTTCATACTTGTGTGCTCTGTGTGATGAGTGATGATGTTGTGCTCTGGGTTGCTAGGGCAACACAAAGAAACATAGAGAAAATACGGCAGAATTTCAAAAAGGAAGCATTATAATTTTTTTTCAGTGCTTCTTATTTGCTCGTGAAATATTTTGCCAGAATATTACTGAGAAAACCCAGTAGTTTTTAAAGCTTTTTGTCCAAATGTAGAGACTAAACTATATGATTTAGTCATGCAGTGGTGATTTAGTTCTACTTAAGGACAAATGCAGCACTTCATCTTGTTTCCAAAATCTTTGTCATGGACTAACCTGCTCTTACCTTGTACCTCCATTTCTTCATCTTTGCTCTGTATCTCTTTGAATAAATCCAATTTTTTTTTCAAGTCCTAGCTCTGACTTTTTCCCAAAAGCTATGCTTTTAGTAGTCCCCTCTTTGAACTGCAGAACAAAAAAACATTTGTTTTTTAATAGTATAGCAAATGTTTAGAATGAAAAGAGGATCTAGCATATACACTGTCCCTATTCTGTGTCCTCCTGTGCAGCAGTTTGGCCAGCACTACATTGGAATTGCTCTAGAGGAAAAAATGAGCCATCGGAAATCTGTGGAGTGACTCTCAGGTGCTATAAATTCCACATATCCCCAAAATGCAGGGGGTCTGCCTCTTCTCCAGAAGATATAATTATCCCTCATCCATATAATATATGTGGCATTTATGGGTCTTGGCTTTCCTGAGGAGATTATGACTGGAGTAGACTGAATCCTGGATTACTTTATGGGCCAACAACAGGGCATCTGTAGCTTCTGCTGGTTAGTCTGAGTCACCTCTAGGCTGAATTGTTTTCTGAGTATGTGTTATAGCAACAGCAGCCAAGAAGATGCCTATTTGGACTGGTGAAACTGGATGTAAGCACAAGTGTGAACACAGAAATAACCAATACAAGTTACTGTCAGTCATCTTTTTCTTTATCAGAGGATACGTTCATTGCCAAATATCTGATACAAATTAAGCAGCATAGACTTGAGTTCTGGGGCTTTTTTTCTTTTTTTTTCATACCCCGAGGAACTGAGTAAACCTTGCTTTTGAGTGTTTTAAGTTGTGATAAACTGTTTTGCTTATCCATAAGGCACTTCTGCATTGCCTGTTTGCTTGACACAAGGATAACAAAGGATTACATTCACTGCATCTTTCCCTGAGCATCGACCAAGGGAGGAGATTGAAAGAAGAAGGTTGTTGAGGTGTTTTTTTCCTCTTCCCTGTATACAGAGGCTATAAAAATATCTCTCTCTGAGCAATGTTGTATAACCTGCCAAATTCTAGCTCTTCCCGAGGAACCACCTCTAAATGCTTCATCCAATTTGAACAATTGTGTTAATCTGGGGGTTGAGTGTAGAGAGTGCACATAGGCAGTTGCTAGGAGTAGTTGGTAGATGGAAAATTTTTTACCCTAATTTACCTTGCAGTGACTTGTTTATCCATACCTGGAATTGGTACAGACGTGTCTCATCAAGGCTTGGTGGGAATTAATGTGGTCAGTACTGAGGGCTATTCTAAAAAAATACCTCTAAAATCTGTGTGTGGAAAGTGGGGATGGTGAAATATTCCAGTTAGGTGTGAGAGTTGGGAGTAAAAAAAGACAATGGCTTTGGAAGCACTTCATAATGGCAAAGAGGCATCTGGCAGTAGAGAAAATGAGTTTTGGTCATGTCTTGAAAAAAAGTGTTGTGAGTTGGCATGGTTGCTGCAGCTTAGCTGAAGCAAATAATAGACTTTATACTTTTTTTTTTTTTTTAATAATGCCCTTGAACTATTTTTAGCAAGCTAGCAGCTGTACATTTTTGTGGTTTTGAATATATTTCTAGAAACTTACATGATTGATCTTAATTGTCTATTTTGATACTTATTTTTCATTGACTCCCCAGATATACCAACTATTTCTTTTGGAAAGATAGTTAGCAAAATTGTATGTTCCCCATCTTGACTTCTCTTCAAATTAATCTCCAAAATGTATACAATATGGTCTAGATTTGTGCAAGGGAATGAAGGTCATAGGATCTTTAAAATTAAATGCAGGAGAAGTAAATGTGGATAATGATCCTGATGGTCAACAGGATGAACTCAAGTATGTTGATTTTTGAGGTACAAGGAAGGAAAAAGGTAGGGGGGAAACATTTAATGTAATCCTTGTGCAAAGGTCAACTGAAATATGTACAGGTTTTCAAAAAAGAAAAAAAAGGCATCAGGAAGATAAAAGGAGAGATGCAGCAAAATCATATGCTCCAAAATCTAAATATCAAAACCTGGGAAAATTTAAAAACCTATGGCTTATGTAAGTACTGTATGCATTAAAGTGCTTTTTTCTCTTGAGAAGAAATTAATGTCACCTCTGAAAATAAAAAGTCCTCTTGAGTGTGAACAAAGGGACCTGAGAACTCCTAACACTCTGTGTGAGCTGAGAGTCAACTGCACAGCTTCTAATACTTTGTGCAGAGAGTCTGTCTTTTCTCATAAAAGTCAGTGGATGTTCTTATGTGTCTTGGCCAAAGTGTATGGCATGTGACCACTAGATTTAAGAAATAAAATACCCGCAGGGTTGGGGTTTTTTTTTGTAGGTACGTAGTCTAGATCTGGAATTGAAAGCACCCAATACAGACTGGCAAAGCATTCTCATTTTGTACTGGAAAAACCAAGCAAACAAAACAGCACAAGAGATACACAGTTTATTTGCCTGTAATTAGTGAAGCTGATGAGTTTTTAGAGAGGGGTTAGGAATGCAGTAAGAAAAAGTCACAAAAAGGAACTAATCAACAAATCTACATTAATTATTATAAATTTTAGAACATTTTATTTTGGAGAAGACCTCCGAGATCATCCAGTCCAACTTTAATTTTCTTTAATAGAGCTTAATATTTGAGCAGGGAAATGCATGAACCTATCAGCCTCCTCTTTGCTGCAGCAAAGCGTGCAGTGATTGCTCCATACCACTTGCCCTACTCACCCTTCCAACATGAGCCAGGAAAAGCTCAGGTTCTCACTGAGGCTCTTCTGCTTTTTTCTGGGGGATTTATTTTTATTTTTTTATTTGATAGGTGTGCCTTCTTCCCTACAGGATACTAGTTTTCTCTTTGGGAGAGCCTCTAGATTAGACTGGAATATGAGGAAGCTGGCAGAGATGGACCACCCAGGGAGGGGTCGGAAAAGAGCATGAGGAAATGGATAATGTTATCATCTGGTGACTTGCTGGGGTTGATGCACTTTTCTAGAAGTGCCTGTTTTTGTTTTGATAAGGGATTTCAGAATGATGTGGAGGCATAATGGGTGAGATCAGCAAGGAAGCACCATACTCAAGCGGCAGTGTGAGAAGACAGGTTCTGAAGCCATGGATGGCGATGTGTTCCCATGGAGGGTGTTGGCTGGCTCTGTTCCCTCCCTGCCTTTCCCTTCTTGAGCATTTCTCCTCCACCCCTCAGCATTAGTAGGTGGGGGCATGGGGTGGAGACAGGCTACTCATTCATCAGGGCCCACGGAGTTCCTTGCTGTCAGACAGGGGTTCCACAGGGGCACGGAGAAATGCTTTCTGCTCTCATTTTATACCTGAATCTGTGTGCTGCTATGATGTGAGTGGCACTGGGTCCAGTGGATGTGTTACTATGGAAAAGGTATGTGCTTTCAATAGTCAAACAGAAAGGTGTGTTTCCAAAAGCTGTTCTCTAACTCTGCAGCCATAGCTGGTTTATTTCCAGCATTCTCAGCAGTGAACTGTGAGTCTTGGGGTTGAATATCAATTTGCTAAGAATCCAAGTGCTGGAGGAATGTCCTCATGTTTCTGTACCCATGCAGCAACCACATCTTCCATTGGAGCCTTTCTATTCTCAGCAGCACGTGGGAATTCAGTGAAATCCGATAACAGCAATATTAATAGCAGCTGAGTAGGTGGCCAAAGAGGTTGAAATTTAGCACGAGCCCGCTGCTAGTTGGACAGGCAGTGTTCATCTCCTGCACGGCAATACCCGGCGGGGGTCGGGAGTCCTTCAAATCCCCTGACATCTTCCTCAGAACCGTAAGTGAAGCTGGTTGGTGTAGGGCTAGAGTGCCTGAACTTGCCAAGATTTGGGGAGTGGGCTTTTCTGCAGATCTGCTCCAGCTCCCAGGCCAGGGTATGGCTCTTCCAAGCCCTTCAAAAGGCATTTTGGAGGTGTGACTGCTGCCTTGATGGACAGTAGCTCAAAGGGAGAGTACCAATACTTGTTTTTAAACAGTAATCTGCTCAAGTTTTGTGTTGGTGAGATCTGTAGTTACGAGGAAGGGACAGAAAACAGGGTTGGCAGCTGTTGGGGTTTCTGAAGTATTCATCACCAAGGGATGGGTTTGGCACTGGGCAGGGTGCATTTGTCACTGGCACATTCCTTTCTATCAGTAGGAGTGTCTCTGTTCCCTCTTTCACCCGTAAATGGGTTCAGATTTGTCTTATCTCTTTGGACAGGACCACATGTATTCTTGGCAGCTAACCCTCATTTTGGGGAGGAGGAATCTCTGTTCAAACTTGCTTCTTTCTTTGTTGGTTTTTTTTTTTTATTTTAAATCGATTGATAATTATATTTAAAGATGTTTCTATATGAGAAACAGACCCTTCTCTGAACAGGATGCTTTAAAATAATCTTCCAGAATATTGCTCAGGCTTCTGGTATTTTGGATATGGTCTTGAGCTCCACATTGTTCTTCCTGGAAAATAATAAAGTGAAGTGTTAAAGTAGATTTGACATAGTGAGTTGCCAGTTGCTGGAATTTAATACTTATTAGGATGTGGGGAAACAAAACTGTATTGTGTGTCAGAAAAACAAAATCCAAACTATTGATTTTATTGTTTAAAAGTTTTGAAATAAGTAATATATATATATATATATATATATATATATAACTTCTTAAAATGCACTGCTCTTTTGTATGGAGGCACTGGAGAGGTGTCTGTAGCTGTCAGTGGATATATTTTATAATTGGCTGAAGTCTAGTTCACAATTTCTTAAAAGTACTGTGGCCTGCTAGCTCCTCTAAGGTGTATGACTGTCTACATTTTTTTTTTTTAATTTTAATTTGAAATGCCTCAAAACACATTAAAATAATCCCAGCAAGATTTCCTCACTCCTTAAAAATGGGAAGAAGCACAGAACACCCCTGTTTCAAGGTCATCACATGGGGGTTCTCATGATAGTGGTGTCTGGAGCAAAGTCCTCCTCCACCAAGACCCGTGCCTGCAGCATGTTGTCCCTGCCACGGTGCTGGTGCAATTGCTTGTATGAGCATGATCTAAAACAGACCAGCAAGCCATTTTGGAGGTTGCAAATGTGTATTAGGAAAAACCCACAGAAGCAGGTGTAGCCCTCTGGCAGCATGGAACCACAGTGTGATTCAGGGTTGTGTTGGCATAACCACGGGGGCAGAAAACAGGAGTGGCTGGAAGAGAGAAGGGGACCAGGAAATCCTTTAGCTGGAGCTGCTGCCAAAGCCTTTGTATTGCCAGGCTAGGGCCTTGGTGACTAATTCTGCTGTTTAACCTTGAGCAAACAGTGGAGCTGAGAGTAAATTCCTTGAGCTGTGGCTCAGCGTGCTGATCTGCCATGTCACTTTGCTTTATTCTTGTAGAGGGGTCTTGGTTAGAGAAATGGTCCATGGTGGCTGAAGTGGTTTGTCAGTATGTGTTGTGTTCAAATGGAACACAGGTATTTAGCCTCTAAGCCTTATCACACGCCAGCAAGTGAGAGCTGTTCCTGTCCCATTTGTCTTTCTTCTGTTTGCTCAGGGATTGACGTAGATGAGATGATTTACACAGAAGGTATTATTTCTCCACAGGTGGTTATTTCACATCTTTTTTCATCAGCATTCAACTCGGATTTATGTGGTTGTGCTTCACAATTACTATTATAATATCCCCCACGTGTTATCTCGTGGCCCTTAGACTTTCATGTGGTGATAAGGAGATCTTTTCCAGGGTGGCTAATCTTGAAGTTGTATGTAAACTTTTATTAATACCACTGCCAACATATAAGGTTCATGCTTTGTGAAGCAGGATTCTACTTTTACAGTTTTGATACCTCTTTGTTACCTGGAATTTGCTGCTGAGGTTAGGATAGATAGATTGGTGTTGGTTTTCTTTTAAGCTTCAGAATGAACGCTTAAATTCAGAGACTGTGGCAGGAGCAGGTGAAGCATTTATAATAAATTATTTTTCATCAAGATCTTAACTGCTCTACTTAGCAGCTTTCTTTGCTTAGTTCAGACATCTTAGGAAAGTTGTATTGTAAATGAAAGGAGATACAAAAAACCTGTGGGAAGACAGAGAAGTTAATGTTTAAAAATACACAAAGTGATTCAGTAATTAGTGTTGCGTTGCATTGTGGGGAGGAAATGAATTCTTTCAGCAGATTAGTTTTAAGATGCAGCCTTGGCTGTGCCCTCCTGAGCAGAGCAGCAGCCCACCTAAAACTTTCAATATAAGGGTATGCACTTATTCAAACCAGAAATTGGGTTACACCAATATTCATAAAGGGTAAGATTAGCATAAACTATGACAACTTTGGATGAAAACAGGAAAAAGCAGACTTCTTTCACAGTAACCAAATGTAGAATTGGCATTTATTTGTGTTGATGAAGATGCTTTAGCACGTGAGCTACCCTATCAGTTCCTATGTTAGCTGTTGTATGAGAAATGTCTCCACAAGCAGTTGTGTGTGCACTTCAGTGCTATAGACTTATGTTTAAAATAAGCTTATAAGTGTCCAAGAGTGTTTAAAAAGCTTAAAAGCTACATTGCTGAAGTCCTTGTACTCCATCTTGTAAATGGTTTATTCAAATACAGTGTGAGAAACTGAGTGCTGGAGTCCTGTGTATTCAGAGCCAGGACTGCAGAGGGAAGGTGGAGGTGGGAGCAGGAGGTTGCTGTTAGGTAACAGTTTGTCAGGAAAGTTATGGGGTCATTTCTCTTCTGCCAGCAGCAAGGAATTTGCTATGTATGCGGGTGGTGCCTCTATCCTCTCCCCTCCTATGAACCATAGTTGTTCAGAGTTATACACAAGACCCCAGATGAATTATTTGCATAGATTGCACAGTAGCTGCAATTTTATAACATTTCATGAAGAACTTCTGCATAGTAGAATCATTCCATATTGGGTTTTCATTTACTAAAATTGTGTTAAAAGCCTTAGGGTTTTTTCTGTTTTGATACTCAAAAAAAAAATCAGGAGGAAAAGTTCATTCCTCCTAAAAGCTCTTCAGTTTGTATCACTCTTCTAACCAATAGATATTTACCCAATAAATATTTTAAATGGAGTCCTGGCAATGGCATGTGCAACTAAACATATAAAGGTTTTAAAGGCTCTTATTTCACACAGAGAATGTTAGCAAGCAGATCCAAACTGCATCTTCTGCAAGTTGCATGCCTCAGAGGACAGGTAGCTGTGAATTCTAGGTCAAAAATTAATTTTAAGACCTTCCAGTAAGGTAACAACATGGCTTCTTTAATCAGGATTTTTTTTGACCAAAAAAATATTACATACCTATAATTTAACACAGATTCTAGGACAGTACATTCATTATTCAGGATCATCCTTTTCCTAGGTTAAGCACCATCAAATAATTAATACATGCATATAAAAATGAGGAACAGTGCTCTAGATCAGCAGGGTTTTCTCTTGTTTTTTTTTTTTGTCTCCTCTTCTGCTCAGACTGTGTCTACTGTAACAAGTTATTGGAAAGGTTTAGAAACCAGCAGATGCAATTTAGAGGAGGAGAGTAGTAATGCTACTGAAGAAAGTGAAGAAATTTCCGGAATGAAGAGTAAACAACTTGTCTGTTTGTTAGCAGAGTAAACAGGAATGAAGCAGGGTCTGTCATTCAAGTCTGTGAAATATCTCCCTGCCAGCATTTTTGGTGTCAAACTGACTTGTTTACCTGAATGTCCTAAGTTTTGTGTTGGTTTTAGTCCCAAGTACACAGGCCTGGTGTATTTATGGTTATTCCAGTAAGGAAATTTTATTGAAATATAAAAACAACTAAACATTGCTCCTGTTGCAAAACAAAATTATCCCAGAGAACTCAAGGACAGCAGAAGTGGACATCATTGTGTTCAGTCTTGTAGCTTTGGTCTACATGAAGGCAGGCAGCCTTTTGGGTACATGCTCCTCCCAGCTAAGAGTAGAGCTTTCCACCCCTTACTGGGCCGCTTAAGTTTGGGAGCAAACTAAGGCATCCTTAGCAAGGGCCTCCGCCTTTATAATTGCAAACAAAACCAGAAATTCTGCTAACAAAGGGAATTGAGGCTAAAGAATCATAACATTCAGAATGCTGTCCACTGAGTCTAAGTGTAATGTTGATATAAGAATAGATTTCCGTTCTCTGGTTGGGAAATCAGCCTGTCTCTAGTAGCACCTCAGGTCATAGCTATGGTGTGCCCTGCAACATGGACCTGGCAAAAAAAAATAGCCTACTGTAAAAAAGGGGATTTTTTTTTTCTTCAAAAATAGTCTGAGTGAATAACTGATAACAATGGGTTTTGGAAAGGATTAAAAAACAAACAAAGGGTAAATATTTCACATTAAAGGAGGAGGGTTCTTCCTTATCTGTGGGAAAGAGGTCACTGGCTACAAAGCCAGAAGCATCTCTGGCATGAGATACTAAGGAAGATGCTGGCAAGGAGTGTGCAGGTCAGACACATCTCAGAAATTTGTGTTCCTGATAGCCTGATTTCTTTATCATGTGGGGATGGGCAAGGCAATTAGAGCCACTGAGTTGAAGCGGGTGCCCTCAAAATGGGAAGAAAGAGGAGGCGGGAAGAGCTGGGGTGGTCTGTGTCCCTGACACAGATTGTCACATCTCACTGACTATTCCATTTCCATGAAGAATGATGCTTAGGCTGACCAGGCCCTGTCCTCATTACATTAACTTGTTACTGTTTCCTGAATGGTTTATTCTCCTTTTTTTCCTGTAACCTTTGTGTTCCTAGATAGACAGAAACAGGGTAAGTACCTTGACACATTGTTGGTCTGACATGGAAGAGAGCTCTGAATAGGTTTTTCCACTGCTGTATATGAAGTTTCTGCTTTTCTGTTTGAACCCCTTCACCGTTCTGTGTGTGAAGTTTGCAGCTGAACCAGCTCCAAACCAACATCTGGGGCACGTGAAGAGCTGTTTAGGTGTTTTTAAGCAATTTGCTCTTCCATGACTGATGGTGCTGCAGGTAGCAATGTTGTTCAACCATTGCAGTCCATCCCGGAATATTTATACCTGGGGAGCAGGAGGCTCTTGGAGCCTCCCATTCAAGAAGTTTCTTCTTGCTCTTAAAATGAGCAGGAGGAGAACAGGACCACTATGAGTGTCTGTTGATACACTTCCAAGGTGTGCTACAGACTGGATGTATATATATAAAAGTTCCCTAATGTTAGTGATTGCATATGTATTTAATAATTTTTGAAAAATGTATTTTTATAAAAAAACCCAAACCTATCCTTTCAGTCCTACATCAGCTCTCTCCAGATGTCCTGGTTTCAGTTTCTCATTTTTTGGTCTGAAAAGTTTACTCTTGGCTAAAGTGTTCTCTGTTGTCCAAGGCAAATAATTTAGAAAGCAGTACAATTTCACATGGAATTGAAAATCTGAGGTTATTCAGGCTGGAAAAGAGAAGGATCAAGGGATACCTTGTAGCAGCCTTCCAGCAGCTAAAACCAGCCTACAAGAAATCTTGAGAGGGACTTTTTACAGGGACATGTAGTGATAGGACCAAGGGGGAATGACTGAACTGAGAGGGTCAGTTTAGATTGGCTATTGGGAAGAAATTCTCTGCTCTGAGGGTGGGGAGGCACTGACAGGGGTTGTGCACACATGTGGTGGATGCCCCATCCCTGTAAGGGTTCCAAAGCTGGGCTGGATGGGGCTTTCAGCACCGTGGTCTAGGGGAAGGTGGCCCTGCCCATGACAGAGGGGTGGTAGTAGACGATCTTTAAGGGCCCTTCCAACCCAAACCATTCTGTGATTCTGTCATCTCCCTGGCTAGTAGAGTCTGTATTTCCCAGTCTTGGGAAAGCTTGTTTTCTACTTCTATTTTGTTGGTAACTGAAGAAGAGCTATTTAAAAATGCCTAGAGGCTTTCTGTGCACCTCTCAAAACAGAAACTGTAATAGATAGATTGAGTAGCTTCTCACTTTACATGTAACAATTGTAATAGTACAGACTTATGACTGTATTTAAAGTGAAGTGCTTCTTATTTCTTTTGGAGCAGTCATAGTTGCATATTTTATATTGACTGACAATTGGTTTAGAAACATTTTACATCTTGAATAATAATTGAATTTTAAGTCAGCAACTGTAAAATATTTTGTTTTCTTTTCTTTTTCTCATTCTCTGCCCTGCTTCAGACCAGAAGAAACCAACAGAAGAGTGAAAAATGTAAGACAGTTTGCACATTAATTGTGATTATTTTAAAATGTTTGTCTTTATTGTACTATCATATTTTACTTATTCTTCAACTGTTGATTGATGCAAATTAATGCCATTTTACAATGATCTCTATGTGCAGCATACTTTCCCAAGGCATTGTAATAATTAAAAACAGGACCTATATTGCTTACTTGAAATATATGAGAGGCATCATGATAGTCTTTAATTTTTTTAGTGTCAATCATAGCTAATACTGTGTACAAGATTTTGCAATTCATTGTGGAAACATCTCTAATAGCATGCTGAGGATTTTTTACACTGGCACATGGCATGAGAGGAAAGTAATTAAGTTTGTATTCAGGGTTTTTTTTTCTGTTTGTTTTTAGGTTTTGATTACATTATACTGGCTTGGGAGAAAAGCGCAAGGTGACCCTGATTATAATGGTCCATACCTCGATCTTAAAGCTTTTGAAAAGTTATTAGGGCAAGCATTCACTAAGGTAAGAAATCCAAAAAAGGAAACTAAACAAATATCCTGAAGTTTATAGTTTGTTATACTGCAGCAACTCTCCAAACTGTCTCTTAGGGGTTTCATTTTCTTCTTAGTTTGGAGAACATAGTAGTTTATTTGTTTTGCTTGCTATCAAGTTGTGTATAAAAGGAATGATTTTTAGCTTACATTGGTTCTTCTGCTACCCATATGAATTTCAGGAACCATATGCTCTACTTGATGTGATAGATTCTGAAGAGCCCTATCTCAATCCTCTTTGGCTGAAATGAAAGAAATTTAAGACCTTTTATCAAGTCTGCTGGTTCAAGTTGTTGTTGTGTGTGGTTTAGAGTTTTGTAGTAGTCTTTGTTGAAGTTTGTTTGTGAATTCAAAATGCTCATGAGTAGCATTTGCACCCTAAATTATTAAAAGGGACCTTTCAAAACTTACTCCTGTAGGCACTTGAAGAGTCCAGCCAGCTGAGCAGAAGTGGCAGAGATAGTGGGTACGGCGATATTTGGTACGTTGACCGTGGAGAGCCTTTTTCATCTTCAGCTACTCATAAAAGAGACGATTCCTTTGATAGCTTGGACTCTCTTGGCTCAAGATCCTGCACAAGCTTTTCATCAGATATAACCTTGAAAGGTGGCAGTGAAGGTACGTTTTCCTCTCTAAAATCTTTTGTTGACATGTGTCTTATGAGTGTGGGAGAAGACACTTGGATACTTGGTACTTGGATATCCAGTATTAAATCCACTTGAAAGTCAGCTCTGGTTTTGCAACTGCTGCAGTTGCATTTTGCTTAAGCAAATATTGACCTTTAACGGTTGGTAGAAAAAAAGGAGTGCTCACACAAGTCTTCCTAGGAAGGGTTGCTGAAACTTTTGCTCTCACTCTCACATTAGGGTGTGTGTATGTCCAGGGTGTATTCCCAGACTTCTGTAAGGGAAATAGCTGAAAATTATGTCTGGACGGGATCACCTAAAATTCATGAGTTGCAAAAGTCTCTTGCCTTGTTCTTAGGATGACTGTGTCAAACCACTCTATCTTTACTTCATTTGTGAATATTCAATAAGGTTTTTCCCACCTAGATTAAATACTGAATACTATTTGTTACTTTTAGTAGTTTGTCATGAAAATAAAGGTACCACAAAGAGAGTGACACTGGATCTCTGAAGGAGCATTCTAGCCTGTGTTTCAGAACCAGAACCAAAGAACCAAAGTTCAATGCCAACTTGTAGTCTTAAGTCACAAAAATTGTGAGGTTTTGGATTGTGTAAAAATCATTGAGAAGAGGCTCCACGGAGCATTGCTGATCTGTGAAAGGCAACATTTACCCATGTTATAAATTTGATGTACCCTGGGCTTCTACTGGATGTTAGTCTGGTGAGATGAGCACATTGCTGCATTATTTGCTGTTAACTCATCTTTGTTAGTAAATTTATCTTGCAGATACTATTTAATTAAAATTTTTCTGTGCTGTTATTTTGTCTTCAGTCTGGAGGCCAGCACTTTGTTTCGTGCAGGCAGCAGTGATAATGAAAGAATGGAACAAATGCAGGAGGATCATGCAAACCAAATTGAGTTTAACGGATCTTATCACAGCTTTGCCACAGACTTCTAAAAATACCTCTCCTAGTGTCCTGTCAGTAGCTCAGCAAATTTGCAGCTGAAACATCTCAAATACAGAGATTTTAGAAGACTTTGGTTCAAGTTTTAGCTCCAAGCACATGTCTAGAGAATGATGTTTGTATCTTCCCTTTTTTTCCACTTTCTTCTAAGGTTGTGACAGTGACACAGACTCGGAACTGCCTTCCAAAATGCATGACTCCCATAAAGATGACAGGTCTTACCGTAGGATTTCTGTGATTGAACCAAAACCCACCACTGACTTCAATCGTTTCTTACCCAACAAAAACAAGCAGACAGCATATGTGCCAGCACCTTTAAGGAAGAGGAGGACAGAGAAGAATGAGGACAACAGGAGGAGCTGGGCAAGTCCTGTTTTCACTGAGTCAGATGGAACATTTTCAAGGTACTGGTGGTTTTAGTAAAGTGGGCTTTAATTTAGAACTATTAAAATATGTTACTTCTTTATTAGTTAAAAAAAACAAAACTTCTCTTGCTGCAATAAAAAGACAAGTATTTGACTTTCCATGTTTTATCGAGGGGGATGTTTTGGTGTGGTTGTGTGCTTTGGTTTTTGGTCTTGGTTTTTTACGGGTTTTTTTGATGTTTGAGTAATGTTTTGAAGCTGGTCCGACTCCAGATGTATTTAAATGGTCTTAAATGCAAGTTTGCGAGAGACAGACCTACGGTTTTAGTTGGTTGGTAAAGCTTCCAAAATATAGTGATGAATTTCAGTTGTCCGGCTTCTTGATACATACAGATGAGATTAGTGGGCAGTTCTTGAGTTTCACCATTGCCTTCATGACTTCACTGTCTTCATTCTATTCCTGTTTCGGTCAACCTCAGTGGACGTGAAGCGAATCCTGTAGCTTCCTGCCAAAATAGCAGAGCAGAGTGTGGGCTCACAAATCCAACTTCCCTCCAGATCATCTATGAGTATGACAGTGGCTCTGATTCAGAAGATGAAAGAAGGCTGCCCGACGTTGTTTTGGATGATTTAGCAAATCGTAGATTTCTAGTCAAAAAGAGCCCTGTAAGCTCTGCTGCACCTGGACATCATTTCATGTTGCACAATGACTCTCCTAAATCTTGCTCGCGAGAAAGTTATCCAGCTGGTCCACTAGCTGCAATGCTTGAACCACTGAGGTCAGAGATACTAATCCAAGATCCAGTAACTATTGCATTACCTAAATCGCAGCCCTTAAATAACTCCATAAAGTTAGTCTTCTAATCAGCATTTTAACACAGCTGATAATTTGATGTGCTTTTCTGTCAGATTTTATATTTTTGTTGGAGGAGATAGGGTGCTGATATAACCATTTAACTTCTTTTTAAATTTTTTTTATTTAATATATCTTATTATTTCTGGTGCTGCAGTGATGAAATTGAGAACTAATATGCTTCATTCACAAGGCTGAGCTCCTGAGCCAAAAAGCATGTCTTTTTGCATTCCATATGTCAAGTTGCTCCTAAAATATCTAACTGATTGGATATTTTGAACAGTAACCAGAGGAGGCAGAGGCAGTTGGATACTAAAGAGGAAAACAAACCAAGAGTTAACAATCCTTCACAATTATCTGGGTATTTTGATGAGGATGAGGAAGAAGTAGGCATCCCAAACATTGAAAAAGATGATCTCTATTTTCGCAAGCTAAGTTCTTCAGCTCCAAATACAGTTGTTGCTTTTGACAAATTTCTTCCTAAGTTTTGGACTCCAGAGGAAGAACTGCTATGGAAAAAAATCAAGAAATCCTCTTTCAAACCCTGGTATAAAGAGATTCAAGGGTTCAGGTGCGTTTTCATGCATGCCCGTTTCTCTCCTGTGTGCAAAGCCTAAATAAAGTGTAGTTCTATGACTCTGAATTTTTAAATTTTCATTGCCAGTGTAGCAGAAGGATATGTTTTATTATTTTTTCTTTTTTAAAAAAATAATTGAAATACAATTTTTGCTATACTGTTGTACTGTTGCCACTGTGCATTTCACTCAGTGAGTACACTTCCATGTTTTTTTTTCTTTCTCCTCTGCTCATTCTTTGTGCTGTTGCACAGTAGAAAGAGATCAGATTCTGAGGATGAGGAGTTTGCTTACAAACAAAGCTGTGCCATTGTTGCTAATCAACCAAGATCAAGTTTTGACTGGAACAGTAGCTGCAGAAGGGATCAGAATTATAAGCCAACTGCTGAATATGCGGGAAGCTCATTGTCACAGATTGCAGAAGGAAAAATCTTGGAGTCATCTGATCAGCCCAGGTTGATACTGCTGCATGAGCTCTTCTCTTGGTGCATCAAAAAGAAATGGCTGGATATGCAACAGCTAAATGAAATTAAACCACGTCCTGTGATATTGTGCTTTCTTGGTTATTACTATTTTGCTGTTTTGTTGGGTTTGGGGTTTTTTCTCTTTTAATGTAGCTGTAAGTTGCTGGCCTTCTGAAAGATGTAAATGTGAAAGCGTAACATGCTGCATAGGGTTACTGGCTTTGTGTGTGAGCATGTAAGTGTGATGTTTCTGAGCAGGTTAGGATGCCGGATACCTTTGCATTGGTTGACGTGTGCTGCTCTACGGTCAGTGGTGGTGAATGCCAAGTGGTGTCGTCATTCTGCTTGGGATACTGCAAGTCTAAACCAAATGTATATTGCAATACGTTGTGATCTGCTTGTCTCTTGCTAGTTAATGATATTTTTACTTCCCTCCTTTTGTTTTATATGCTTCAGTCAGTTTTCGTTACTTCAGGCCCTGCAAAAATACACTGACTACATGTCTTCTGAAATGGAGACCAGAATTGATCCTACATCTGGCCCTAGGCTCATAAAATGTAGAAAGAATGTTTCCTTTATACCAGGAGGCAAGCAAGGAGATGAGGAAAATGGATATCTATATCCAGATTTGGAAAATGATGATTTGTTCGTTCGGAAAACTGGGGCTTTCCATGTGAATCAAGTTGTTCTTCAAGACCCCCGGTATTTAAAGAAATTCTCTGAGCAGGAGCCTCCTCTAGAGGGTGAGATAGTTCTGCAACCCAGAGAGGGGGAAACTGTGATTCCAGATTTGGAAAAGGATGACATGATATTTCGTAAAGTCCTCTCTCAGAAAAAAGAGGTGCCTTTATCAGGTGCTCCTGACAAGTATCACCCAGCATTGTTTCCAGATCCATGGAGTCTTCCAGAAGAGATCCGGTCCAAATTTCTATGTTTACTTGAAAAAAACACGATACCAGAGGAAAGGAAGAGCAATGGCAGAGTGCTGTCACCATCTTTACACCATAAGAAGGACGATATGCTGACCCGCAAGATTGAATCTTGGAAAGTGGGAAGCAACGTCCAGCCAGTAAATTTTATCCCAGGTCCATGCAGTGAAGAAGACTGGAAGAAGTGGGAAGCAATCAGGGAGGCCAGCAAAGTTAGACACAAGAAACGGCAGATGGTGGAGAGGTCAGGTTGTGTTCCTGCACAGATTGAGTGCTCTTGAACCCTTCCCATTCAGAAAAGCATCATCCTGTGCTGAACCATTCATAGAGTGCCAATCTGGTGTTTGTTCGTGTCGTCCTTGAGCAAGCTTTCTATTTGCTTTGAATAGAAGCTCATGACTGCAATACCATATTTTCAACAAAAATGTATAAAGTTTTCTAGTTTTAGGCTTTGGAGAAAATGTGTTATCATTCCCTCAGGGCCAAAGATCTGCATAAGTTTCTTTCCGTGTTTGAACAGGAATAGTGATTATTCAAAAGACTGTGGAGGCTAGAAATATTTTCTTTTATTCTACAAGATAATAGGTGAAAACATTCTGAAACACATGAATTCTTTAAAGACAAAATCTGGAAACGTGTATTCTGATATTCATGCTTGCACCTAAGTTTAAAAAATGCTTGTAAACTGTCCTGCTCCAGTTCTTAGATGATTAGATGAGGTGGAAAAAAAAAAGTGTTTTGCCTGCCCAAAGTCATGGTGCATGCAAGTTGTGTGTCTATATAATATTAAAGGCCACCATAGCATTTTTTTATTCTGCCAATACTATCCCCCAACTTTCATACAGTCTCAATTCATTCTTTCCCCTAATTCTTTCCAGATATCCTCAAAATTTCTCTTGTCTAACTGAATACTGTTTCTTAAGTACTTCCTATCCCTCCTTTGAATTTTGTATTTACTGGGGGAGAATGGGGTTCCAAATGTTTACTTACCTTTGAAAATACGGCATTGCAAGTTGCAGCTCTCCTAGCTGTACATCATTACTTTGTGACTAAGACACTTCTGTGTTCCAGTTGATATTTTGATGTTGCTGCATTTAATTTTTAAGCTTAATACTGTTAACAAAGTTCGAGCTTCACTGAGAAATTTGTCTGAAGTGCTTGGAAATACTGCATGTTTTCATAATTCATTCAGTAGAGTTAAATAGCTATATTATATTATATATACTCATATTTAAGAATACTAAAAATCCTCTTGAATTGCCCTGGATTAGTTGTGTTCAAGGATTAATGTGCTGAACTTCCATATAGGGTCTTTTATTCTGGTACACATCAAGTATTACTTTCAGATAGTATCAGAAATGGTTGCAGTAACAAGAGAACGGCCTCTGTAAGCCACACATTTTGTTGGGACTCAGACTTTAATTTTAATTTATTGAAATGAGTCTCTTTTGAGCACCATGCTTTTCAGCAATGCTGAAGTGGTGCACAAATAATACAAGGCTCTATTTGTGCAGTATTGCTAAATGAAAAGTGTTGGAAACCTGCAGGCAGCCTTGTCCTGACAGTTTTGCCCAACTTTGCCCATCATACAAGTCGTGGTGTGTTTTTTGACTGGTGTCCAATTCCTGATGTGCTATTCCATGCTGGCTGGTTCCCAAGCTTTAAGTTTCCCCATCGCCTAGTGAGAGTGCTGGTCTACTAATGGTGTTGATGTTATTATCAATATCAAGACACTGAATCTTTTCTTTTTTTGGTTTCTGATTTCTCAGACTGTTTCAAAAGCTTTCTGATGAGCAAGGGTAAGTTTTATAAAAGCTTGAAAGATCGTAATGCTGTTTTTGTGGCCCCTATTCATCTTTATGCATGCACAGTAGCTAAAAACTTATGCTGAAAACTGGTGCATGATGCTTGGTTGTTCTGTTCTTTGCAATTTACGTAATGAATGCAAGAGATAAAAGCTATGTATATGGCAAAAGTTCCCTCTGCTGTCTCGTGTATTCAAGTTATGATTATCAGGCACTTTGAAAATCAGCTCTAATGTTTTATTCCTGCTGAAGTGAGAATTTTGTTATTCTGTATTTACACAAGGCTTTAAAACATTCAAAACATGTAAAGGAATATTAACAAATATTTTATCTTGAAGGCTGTACAACTAGAATCTGAAAATAATTAACAGCATTGGTATTTATCATGGGATTGGTGAATGATCTGGGGTCATTTTCTACCTTCCAGGTTATTGAATGCTCAGTAGTAAACTTATAGATTTGTGTCATGGGAACTTAGATGTTTATGATGAACTGCGTCTCAAAGACAAATAATTCTTCCACTTATTGTGTGATGGCATGTTAAGTATTTGGGAATGCATGGTGTTCGGATGATTTTTTTTAAATTCACATTTATTTGTTTATTTATTTATGTCTCTATTTTTACCCCAAGGCAAACCTAGCAAATGACTAAACACTTCCAGAAGTGCAAAATGTTTCAGAAAAAGTTAGGTTTTAGGAGAGGGAGACTCAGAAGACTCAAGTCAATAGTTAGGTTTTTCAGTTTAGTCTGAAATTAAAACTAAGATCCAAATCCATGCTATGAATATACTTTTACTTAGGTTATATTTTCTTCAGGTCAGGACTTTCTTGTAGTGTTGCAGGCAGATGCAGTAATTCAAGAGAAAGTAGTAGAAACTATAATTATGTACATTTTCTTGAACTCATCTGGAACAAATTTGATAAACCCTTATGTAGTATTTGGTTACCGCAAAGCAGTTCTACGTGTGATATAACTTAAACATTAAAAATGTGGAAAAGAACTGTACAAGAAAAGGATTTCTACAATAGCAACCAGGTGATTTTTTCTGAATTTGGCACTCTTCTCATTCAGAAAATGGATAAGCGAGCAGATACAACAAGTTACTGCCCAGTCCTTTATTTCTAGAGGCCAGAGGCCAGTCTTATGTTACCAGTGAAATCAAGTTCAGCCTCTTGGGAGGAAGTGAGAGTCTGATTTGTTAGTTCAGCAATCTCTTGGAATGCAACAGATTAGAACAAGGCTCTCTGCTGAATCTGTTTTGATTTTTGTCTGATTTTCCATGATATCAGAGAAGTGCCACATTTCCAAGTCCTGTTAGAACTTAGTTACATCCCTCTATAACTCATACAGTGGATAAATGAAAACAAAGGTACTTTTGAATACTAAGAAAGAAAAAAAAAACCTACAAAAAACCTTCAAAACCTAGCTTTCCCTTTGTATTACATTATTGAACCTTATGATGAAACACCTGCATTTTGCTTACTGTCTCAGAGGCTTGTGGTCAGATCTCATCAGGAGGCTTGTCCTATATCTGAATTAAATGTTATGTTATATTTATCACTGTAGTGTGAAAGAATAAAGGAAAAAATAGCGTGTGGTGGGGGGTGAGCGTTGAGAAATTTATATTAAAGGGAACTAGCAAGTAGGAGTGCCTGGGGGAAACTGTAGCCATGCTGAAGAAGTTAGCAGGAAGATGGTTGTGTTATCCCAACTTGAAAGGAAAGCATCTCGGAGGCTTGGGGAGGATCAGCATGGGTAGTGGGGTCTGTGACATGCATGAACCAAGCATTTAGCAGTGAGTGACTCTTAATCTTTTGGAAATGTGCAACAATAACTGATTTGATTTGATGATTAGCCTAAGGAAGGAAAGAACAGGAGGTGATACTGGGACTGTTACAGGAGAGAAGTCAAAGGATGGGAATTTGGACTTGGGGGTAGGGGAAGCCTTTTGGGTCAAAGAAAGAAACAAGGTCAATAAAGAGAACAACAAGTTAAAGCAGAAATAGCAGTGTTCTGTGAGGAGGTCCATGTGATTGATCAGTGTGGAGATGTACAGAGCTGCTTATTCCCTTAACCTTATTTTATTTGCTCAAATGACTAACTAATGACTTGTGTGTTGACACTACAGCACATCCCAGTCTTGCTCATTCAGCTGCCTGTGTGTTTCCTGCTCCATTCCAAATAACACTCATGAGCACTCAGTTCTAATATAAATGTACTAATATAAATCTTTCTCCCTCTCTGAAGGTTTCACTTTTGTAAATGAGGGCTAGGCTGTTGTAAAGCTGAGTTCTCTTCTCCCCTTTCTAGGAGTAAATCTTTGAACGATGTCAGTGCAGACGAGCTGCAGACACTGCGCAAAATCCGTTATGAAGAGCTGCAGAAGATAAAAGAGCAGTTACAGGAACAAGATCTAAAGTGGCAAGAAGTAAGGGCTCCTTTTCACTTCTCCTTGTGTGTCCTGCTTGAAAGGGCTGGGTGTCACCTGCCTTCAGTATCCCGAGCAAACAAATTTTGCCATGTGTCTTCTAAAACAATTCATCTCATGCAGCTACTAGAGTTTGTGGGGATGCCTGTTTAATGCAGGACTGAAATTATTTTAAATTTTCTCCTAAGTTTCTGATTAAGGCTTCAGGATAAGACTTGTGTGTATTGTAATAAAGCCTTCAGGCTTGATTTCTGTGGACTTAAAGAGAAATTAGGACATAGTTTCTTGTGTTATCTGCAATTTTTGAATACTTTTTTTTGGAGAAATGATTGGAATGTCTGAGTATTTGATCCTCTGAAAGAAAGGGGAAGAAATAATACTTCCTTGTGCAAATTCTTGAGGCTTCTGTCCCCTGATAATTCTGTCTTAAATCCAGCTTGTAAACTGTATGGTAGCTTTGTACAGCATCATAAGCATATCTAAAGACTTTTCAATTTATTAAAATCTCTGCTTGACAATGAGTATCAGCAGGAGGCTGACATTAGGAACAAAGCACCAAACGAGGAATTCATAGCTGTTTGTTTAATGCATCTCAGTTCTAATATTCAGTACTTCCCTTAACTCAGCTCTGGTATTTCATGGACAATATTGCCAGTTCACATAGTGGTTTTACAGAAATGAAGAAACTACAGAAATATCTGTTTTCAATTTAGAATTTAAGGCATATTTTTTCTCAAGCTAGTGTATCAGTCTAACATAGTAGTGATTTGGAAAAATGATGATATCCCAAAGTCTAAAGCCCTCAACAAAGAAATACAGATGGCATTTGCATTAGTTTTCAATTATGTGTGATTGGGTGAAGTATTTTGGAATAAAATTGAAAATGTTAAGGGGGAAAAACAGGCCAAATTATATACAGTCCAATAATTACAATTGTTAAATTAAGGAGGCAGTGAGCCTGAAATCCTAACTCGAACATGACAACTACTTTATCATTTAGGGGACAGGTACATGAAAATGTGTCTATGATGCAGACATGTGAATAAAATCAGGGCAATAAATAGCATGCAGTGGGATGCCTTTGTAAGTCTGTGAGGCCTTGAGAAAATCTGATGGTATACATTCATGTTATTCTATTCTATTCGTTATTCTATATAGGATCTAGCAAAATGGAAGAATCGTAGGAAGAGTTACACTTCAGAATTGCAAAAGAAAAAGGAAGAGAGAGAAGAAATTGAAAGGAGAGCCTCTGAGGTGTCTGGAAGGAGTACCAAGTCACTGAAAGAAATGCAGCAGGAGAGGTAATGGTCCTAATGGGAGTATTATGTTTAAGAACATAAATCTGAGCATTTTTATTCCTTCGAATTTTTGAGATGCTTCTACCAGCAAGTTGCAATTGATTCTGCAGAGATCTTGACAATTTTGGTTGCAAAATAAAATGTAGAAATCTGGGCAATTGAAGGGCTGAATATGGTTTTCTAATGCTCTGTTTGCACAGAATGTTAAACAGTTTTCTCTATAAATGGTATTTTACTCTGCTATCCATAAATAAAAGTACTGAGAAGTCAACACTTGCATTCTCTTTGCATTAGTTAAAACAATAGCACTGAACTGGATAATTGCTTTTTCTACTCATGGAAAAAGTTAACTATTTCTCTTCCTTCTGCCACTGAATTTGGTATTTTTTTAGTCACTGTGGAGAACTGCAGACACTTAATGTATGTCACAGAGCTGTAAACTTTTACTTGATTTCCCCTTCATCCCTAATTTTTTCCTTCTGGTATTTACTTTTTAAAGAGTAAAAAGTGTAAACTGCACAGTACCATTTCTAGTGGTGGCAGTCTTATCTATCCATCCATCCATCTATCTATCTTCTAATGCACATATGACTGAACTGAAGGTAATATGCACATGACATGTATTCATAAAAGAACTAAGTCTAATCTTTTGACTTTATTTAATTTTTTTTTTACTTATTTGTGAGGACAAAAATTTGTTACTTGGATGCTAATTGTATTGAATGTTCGGTATCAATAAAAATCTTAAAACTGATGTGCTAAAGATTATCCTTGTAGTTGTTGTTCATTTACAACAAAGGAATGAATAACAAAAAATAATAATTAGCTGAATTTCAGGGCACTGTCTTACTTAGGTATCTAAAACTCAGCATAGCATTTTCATAGAGCAGAAATATCAAGCACAGTTACAGTTCAGGCAGTGTTATAGGACTATCTTTTTCCTGTTCTTTCTTAAATAAATCTGAATTTCTGAGGATGTGTGACTTGAATGTATATGTATCTATATAATTTAACTCTATGTGTAGCAATAGAATTTTCTTGGCAAAGATTTCTGTCATGGTGGCAGCCTGATAATGTTATAGTATTATGAGAGTGCTGAACTGGGGAGGAAGATAGATTTTAAAATATATGAAAATGCTAATATATTTAAATGATGCTATTCATTTTCATTTACAGGAGATGTATTATTTGGGTTATGCTCTGCTCTAAACATTTACTAGTTGAAAGACTTTAGGCCTGCCTGTTTGTTGGGTCACTTTGGTATTTTAACAGGCTCTGTTCCCATAGGGAGGAGAGAGATCAGAACTCCTATGAGCAGCAGAAACAGGAACCTAACTGGGCCTATTCACTGAATGATGATGTCTTCAGTGAAGAAAAAGCACCTTCCACGGCACCAAAAGATTGGTCAGCAGCCAAAGATCACCGTTTGGAAGAAGATACTTCCTACAGCACGAAGGACAGCAAAAGTTTGTACGCCACACAACCACCCAAGGAGAACGTGCTGGAGAGCTCGGCTGCTCGCGAAGCTGCTGCGCCGCGGGAGAGCCTGGCGCAGGAGCAGAGCCCGGCTCCTTTGTCCACCCGCTACTCAGTGAATGCTCAAACTGGGTCAGCTCAGGTTTCAGCTTCTCTCCCGAGAACTTACCAGAAAACTGACACCTCCAGGTTAACATCTGTGGTTACACCAAGACCTTTTGGTGTCCACTCAAGAGGAATCTCGTCACTTCCACGGTCGTTCACGGTAAAATTCCTCTTCATTCCTGAAGTTCGTTAATGTGGGGTCTTCACTACCTGGGGGAACAGTAGTTTTAATGTTTTAGTCTTTTTAAAAGGTGCCTCCTGTGTGTGTGATGAGGTCTGTGTTAACAGAGCAGGCAGGTCTGTCATGGCTTTAGATGTTTACTTGTGTTTCTGTGCTTAGTCGCACTCCTAGAATTAAAACTGCTAACTAGATTTGGTAAAACATTCTTTTTATGACTTGTATGTCTCCTTTGTGTGCTTTATCAAAAAAACTGTCATTGGAGGTAATTATCTGGAGCCAGGTTAACATAATTAAGTGTTAAAGATAAATTTTGCGAGTGATGAAATTTCCACTGTTCTGCTGACTTTGTTGAAATTGAAATTTTATCCTAGGCTAAATTTTGTCTATGCTATAAAGCAATAAAACAATGAAATTGATTCCCCCAGCCCCGTTACTATGATGTTTTTCAGTTTTCTCCTAAATCGTTATTTGTTTTAATTTAAAAAGTGGTAAGAATGTAAATAATTCTAAGCAGATGACTTTAACAAGTTTATCTTAAGAAGTCTGGAATATTTGTTCAACAGACATTTCAAGACAAAAAACCCCATTTTTCTAAATAGATGGTTAGCAATGGGTATAGGAGCCAGAATTTGCTTCAAAGGGGGAGGTGGTTTTCTTAGATATAAAGATCACTGAAAGGTTTAAGGATTTCTTTTTTTAAAAGCATTTATTTACCAAGTTGTCATTTTTTTCCTAGATGGATGATGCTCAGAAATATAATGGAGAAGTAGAAAAAGCTAAAAGAACTCAAACTTTGTTCACCAGCGTTTCCTTTTCACAACCAGACTCTGCGCATCCTCTCTCCACTGGTGCATTCAGAAGTAGAGGTGAGGAGGGAGAGGAGGAAAAAGGTGTTCAGTCAACACCTCCTCCTAGTTTGGCATTACCTTTAAAGTCCCAAGACCAAGATGCTGGAAGCAGTATTCCTAAGCCAGGGTATGGCATTCATCCTGATTCTCTTTCACTTGCATCTTCTGCAGAAACTGCGAGTCCGACAGAGCCTAGGGATTCAAAATCCATGGTAAGTCTGGAAATAATGTGATTACTTGGTGTAGCTGAATGCCACAGCAGAATAAAAGAGAAAATACCTAAAAGTGCATCTAATGCAAGTATTCTTCTGGTTGTAAGAGGACATCTCAGAGATATGCTGTTTCCTTTGATTTAATTTAGGGGAAAGAGAGTATTTGGGGAAGAAAAAAGTGTTCTTTTGCTGAATTTTCCCCTGTCCTTTTTGCCATGTGCTTAATTTTATCATTCTAATTCATAGTAGTTATTCTACATATCATTTAATGCTTGCAAAGTTTTTTTACCTTTTCCAAATTAGCACATTGTTCATATAATCAGGTGTGACAGAAGAATTATCTGTGGTGCTGTATAATTCATTTGCACTTTTAAACTGCTGGTGGAAAATAGAGATCAACTTTTCAAAGGTTGGCCATAAACGTCAGTATCAACTATGCTTTTTTCCATCTGTTGTGGCTTGTGCCTTTTTGGAGTTTTTTGGTTTGTTTCGGGGTTTTTTGTCATTGTTGTTTGTTTTGTGTTTTGTTTTCTGTGGTGTTTTTTTTTAAAAATTTTTTTAGCTATTCACTTGAGTCTAATTAATGTTCATGTTAATTTTGAAGTAAATCAACATCTCTTTATGCATGTGTTTATTGGATAAGGGGTTGAGTCTTTCAGTGTTCTTTTTGAAATATGTATTTAAGTGCTATTTCCTCAAATTGATTGCATCTTTAGCCACCAATAATAGCTTTAATTTTTGATACCTTTCTGTACTATCTGATCATTCAGTTCATAACCTTTGACAGATTTGCATTCCTGATCCTGCTGTAAAACTTAATTGTGCCAGTTACTTAGGTGAAGGTCATAAGACCTTGGATGCAAATTTATGAAATCACTTCCCAAACCACTTTTTTATAAATTCATTCACTTCCAAACAATCTTCTTCCTAATCACTTGTGGAAAAGAAATATATTGCAGTTTAATACCCCTGGTGCCTCCTGGCCATTGTCATGAATTTGTCATAATTTTTTGAAACTGTGATTGCAATACAAGGAAAGAGATCACGACCTTTTCTTTTCCTGTGTTGTAACAAAAACAGCCAGAGGAATTTGTTTTATTCAGTGAAAACTGCCAGATTTGATATGAGTTCTTAGTATCTATTTAAGCAAGGCAAATGAGAATAGTATGTACTGGGTCCATTTGGTTTTCTCCTGTCATTAGTTATGAGATTATAAATTCTTCCTCCTACTAATGAGTAATATGGGGGGTATCTTAAAAATTTTTAAAAAGTTAAAAATAAATCTTGGTTGTGTTATGTAACTTTACAAACTCTAAGTTAAGGAATGCAAGTTCTATCAGATGTGTTTGTAAATCATTGCCAGAGATATTGATATAGTTCACTAGTCACCAGGGCCATAACACCAGGTCTGTGGAGCACTGTTTTAGAGTTGGCCTATAAAAATGATAAAGTTCAGTGTACAAAGTCACATTCCTCCTCTGGCAAGAGATAGGTCTGAAGAGTCATGTTGGGATGGAGGGAAAAAGAAATTAAGACCAGTAGTAATTTCCAGGAGTGCACTCAAACTCTAAAGGTTTGTATGTTCTTCAACCCAGTCTGCTAACCTGTTTAGTAGAGTCACTTTTATATACTCACCTAAGGACTTGGGTTGTATGGCAGCATTTGCAAGCTGGTAGCTGTGTTGTGAAGAAAAGACTCAATTTCTATCCTGGCCTGTAACAAGAAGTGTTTTCCCAGGAACGTTCCTGTAACATGAGGCGATATCTAGGGATGAGGTTGTGCAGTGTTGTTTTCTTCTCTATCCAGTACTCAGGTGCTGCTGAGGCCGCCTCTGGCTGCACCTCCCTGAGACTCTGGCTGGCTGCATCTGCTTGAGCAGTGTTCACTGTAGCTGCCTGTTGCATCTTACCAGCATAGGACCTTGGAAGAATTGGCATAGGTTTCTAGACTCTTAAATATTTTAAGTTAGGGAAAATGAATCTGACTCTTCAGGAAGGCTGGTTCACTAGGGAACTAAAATGTAGGCGTACATTTAATGCATGTGTGAAAACATGCAAGGTCCCTTCCATGCACATTTCACTGGAATATATCTATTTTAACATTGTTTGACAGAAAAATCTATTTTTTTTCCTTTTATATCAATGTCAATGTCATGCTGATGAAGTGCATGGCATGCATTTGGGTACTTTAATAGTTTTTAATGAGCTCACATTAGAATGTTAATGTATGCAACACATGCTCTTAATATAGCGTGGGATTGAAAGCAAGTGTTACAAAATGTTTTCCCATTCAGATATTCTTGTTCTTTAAAATGGTGATGTTAGATTTTGATTCAGATTCTGAAAACATCTTGGAAGTCCAATAAAGTCAGAGATCTGAATTTAGCAGATTTTGTGTTTATTATTATTCTCTAAGGTCTCTATTACAATATCCATAGCAAGGTGGTAATATTTCACACAAGATGCTTGTACACTCAAGTAAACCTATTTGCAGCATTGAGCCTAAAGGAAACTCATGGTTTCTCATGATGAACTTATGATGATTCTCATGGTAGGATGTGCAAGAAAGAAATAAGATCAATTATGGTTATCTAGCATTTTCCCATCTCTGATGCTCTCTAAGGAGTCAGTACAAGTCACAAATTCACAAAATTATCCACAAGGTATCATTTAGGGGTTTGATTTCCTTCAAGTTTTTTTTTTTTTTAGCATTGTGTTTCAAAACATTTAAAATAATAGAAATGCAGAGTGAAATATGCATGTAGAGAAAATATAAATGTAAACTGAAAACATACCTGTTGGAACAAAAAGCAAATGAGTTAGTTAACTGACTTCAATACTGTTTCCTTTGTCTGTGATGCTAATAATAGATGATTAAAGTGCAGATTGTGAGCAGCCTCACTTATTTAGAGGATAAGCTTTCCCTCATTTAGATTCCTGTGATACCAGATACTGTAGTGTCATGTTTTATTTTTCAGGAACAGTACAGTGAAATGAGAATCAGTATAAACCAGAGACCTGGCCACAGTCGCAGCTTTGGGTTTACAACAAACTGGAGTTCTTCAGGAGCCATTGTACAGACAGTTGAAGAAGGTAAATGTGTATATATACACGACTTTTTGTTCTTGTGTTTAGTTTGCAGAGGCTTCTAAATTAAGGCATTTGCTGCTAGGAATGCTGCAAACATTTTAAGACATCGGGTATAGAACTAAAAAATCAGTACCTAGTTTGCGAATGTATTTGTGTAAATCCTCATCTCTTCAACAGATTGAATTCAGAAATACCAAAATGCATTTTCCTAATCAAGGAGGTTATAACCAGGATTATTTGTTCACCGAGCCTCTTGCAGAACAGTATTGATGGGCAAATACAGACCTCTAATATTCAGACTCTTTCTTTCAGTGTCGTTTAAAAGAATTCACTTTACATGGTTTGTAAACACACACAGAGGAAACGTAGGAGTTAATATTCTTTGTTCGATTTCTCCTTTCTTAGTCATGCTGAATTTTGGAGACAGCTCATATTTTTAAGTAATTGCAACTTTTAAATTGATTTCCAGTGCATTTTTTTCATTTATTTTAATCCTGAGGGAAAGAAGCATTTTTGTCTTGAGATGACACACATATAAAGTTTATTTCTAACCTTTATTAATCTTCTGCAGAGGACAAACTCAATTTTCTTAAAAAAGGCAACAAAACAATAAAAAACCAAGCAAATCACATATGATGCTTGTTTTCTAAAGTATGATCTTTCCCATTGCCAGTAATACTTGAGGAATATTGAATTGCACACTTCTTTCCACCTAACACAAGATCATCCTGAGAAAGGAGAAATAGCTGGAAATTTTTAAATTTAGTTAGCCCTCTATTATGCTTTCCAGAGAGGAAACAATACCATTTAACAGCAGTTAATGAGTACTCTTGGATTTGTTTTTTTCTTTTTCAAATTCAAGAAGTGAAGAGACCTTTCACTAGATCTGGGTACTTTTCATTACTAGATCTGCTGTAGGATAACCCTCCTTGAGCAGAGAGGATGGACCAGATGAACCACTGTGGCTCCTTCCAACCTGTTTCATTCTGTGATTCTGGAAATATTAATATTCACTTTGCCCAAAGAATAATGTTCCCTTTGCTTTCCCTGCTGCTAGGCTTTGGGTTTAATTTCCTTCCTTGGAGGCAGGGATCTGTCCATTTGCACTGCCAGCTGAAAAGGAGAAATGTGAGGGTAGGGAATGTTCCTGCTGGTCATTCACAAAGGTCCACATGGACTCTGTCCCAAGGAGAAGGTGAAGGCCTTGTGGTTGTTATCTTGGTTAAGCTTTATTACCATTCTTACAAGGAAGAGCACAAAGTATAGACTAAGCTGAGAATGGACTCTATCTCAGTGTTCTTGTCTGTAGCCTGTGCTCAGCACTTTGTTCTTCCAACAACTGTCTCATCTTCTATCCTTATTCAATAGCTGTAGCTCCCTCTAAAGAAGGGAAGGATGAAAGAGGTGGGTGACCCATTGAAAGAATAACATATGCTTTCAGCTAGGCACTTGGGAATGTTGTATTTCCTGTTTATAAGGATAAGTCATAGGATAATTCAGGTTGGAAGAAATCTTGGAAAACCACCTACAGCAACACACTGCTCAAAAAATGTCAAGATGGAATTCAGGCTGAGTGGCCTAGGGCTTTTCCCATGTGGGTTTGGGACCTTCTGAGGATGGAAACCGCACAGCCTCTCTGGGCATCATCCTCCCACAGAAAATTTTCCCTGCATATCCAATCAGACCAAACTTCACCCCAGTTTATAACCACTGTTCTGTGTTTTCCTGCCATAAATTTCAATAAAGAGCAGGCTTTCCCTTCTCAGGAACCTCCTGGTATATACTGGGTGGGGGCTCCTCTTAGGTTCTCCTGCAGCCTCTCTTCTCCAGGCTGAACAAGCCCGTATTCTTCAGCCTCTCATGGGTCAGATTGCTGCAGCCCTGACCATCCCAGTACCTTCACATTTAACTTTCCCCAGTTTATTGATGTCTCTCTTACACCAAAGGAACACCAAAACTGGACACAGTATTGTCACTATGGCACAAGAAGTGCTGAGTGAATGGAATGGTCATTTGTCTTGATCTGTTGGTCTTGTTAATGTTCATACAGCCCCACCACTGCCAGGGGCCCCCAGCTGTGTTCTCCCATCCATCAGTGCTCACCCTGTACCATCTCTGGTATTAGTCCTTTTTGGGAACAGGACTCTAAATGTGGCCTTCCTGAATGTCAGGTTCCTGCTCTCAAGAGCAGCCCTGCCCTCCAGTGCATTGACCACCTTCTCTTGTTTGACAAGATTTGAAAATTTGATGAGGGTGTGTTTTACCTCCTCTTGCTTGTTGGTGAACACATTAAAGAGGGTAGGTACCTGGATACATCCTGATGAGATCCATGTGTAAGCAGCCCACAGGCTGAGTAAGAGCCATTAACCACTTCCCACAGAGCCTTGACAGCCCAGCCAGTTTTTCACCCATCTGGTTGTTCTGGCCTGTGGACAACACCATCCCAATTTTGATACCAGGATTCTGTGGAAAATCAATGTCAGTCAATGGTCTTAGTAAAGACAAGGTGGTTTGTAACCACCTCCCTTCTCCCATCCACAGTGATCTAGCCAATTCATCATTGAAGATAACTGGGTTGGTCAAGTGTGGTTTAGGCTTGGCAAATCCAAACCAACCGTTCTAGTCACATTTTTCTCTTTCTTGAGCCCACAAAAAGTTTCCAGGAATACTTGCTCTGATTGTGTTGTCCTCCTAACTAGCTGTATGATTTTCTTGAGATGACACCCAAGTATATTTTTTACTACTTATAGATGAGACTCTGTTCTACATATTCTATTCCTTAAAAAAAAAGCTAAGAAAACTACTTGGTAGGCAAAATTAACCTCTTATCTGTTCTCCAAAAGCTAAGAGTTAAGACTGTAACATATATTTCAATGGGACCCATTTACTGAATATAAAAAAGAATAGTTCTCATTTTTTCCAGGAGTTTTCAACCTTTACATTAAAAATGAGGTAAATAGAAAACCTTCAAGTCATTAATCTAGACATTGTTCTGCCACCTTCCCCAGTGCCATATAATCTTTATTGTTTCAGTCTTTCCCCTTTCACTTTCCCTTTGCAATAATTTTTTTGAGATTGTGTTGATATAGGAGTGCATGTCTGATCAAACACTTACAGTCATGTTGGACAAAGTAAATTTGACCCACATACTTCAAGTTTTATTTTTTTCTATCATTGAGATAGTGTTTATCTGTTGTAATAACAACAGATGGGGATAGGTTAGAGATAACTTAGAACATTCCGAAAATGAGTATTTGGTTGGTTTTGTTTTTACTGGGGACTAGCAAGAAAGAAAAAACTTTTACCTTCAGGAAAACCTATGAAAAACATAAAAGGAGTACATATTTTATATGATGAATACTAAATTCTCTATAGGAATATAAAGAAATTATTGTTAATTACTATAGTCTTGGAGGAGCTGGACAGAGAAAGATAACTAGTAGCATAAAACTTTTGGCACCTGAGTTTCTGGCCGTTTACTGTGGGCTTCTCTGGAGGTGAATCAGAGCAGAAGCCCACTATAGGCACCCTGGTTTGCTCTCTGAAGAAGCCCTTTTGTCCAGAGTCTATGGAGGAAGATCTGCTTGCAAAGGCCAAAAATGGAGCAGTGTAAGTTGTTCTGGCTATTTTAGGTCCAGATCTAGAGACTGCTGCTATTCATTCCATCTGTATGGTTGGAGTATGGTCTGGATATACCTTTCAAGTAATAGTATAGGAAGAACTGTGCAATCTTCAACTCCCTTCCTTTCCTAAAACTGAGCCGAGGTATACTGTTCACACCTCTGAGCCAGATCTCATCCCAGACAAATTATTTGAATAGAATGAACACAACCTTTTTTTGGTTACTGATGGCTTAGTATCTTCGATAGTATCCTTAATAGTACCCTCCATTAC
This sequence comes from Cisticola juncidis, assembly GCA_013400215.1. NCBI lineage: Eukaryota > Metazoa > Chordata > Aves > Passeriformes > Cisticolidae > Cisticola > Cisticola juncidis. Next base: position 538,392 of record VXBR01000781.1, read on the forward strand.
CAGACTTCAAAATCCATTCCTAGAGATGCATGTTTTTTTTCCAGTTAAACTAATGTCCATGTTTCTTCCTTCAGATGAAAAACCCTACCTTTTCTTCAACAATATTGCTTAAAAGCAATTGGTACTGGTAACTGTAAATTAAGTTTTTAGTCCATATTTTAAGAATGATGCAGAAAGATATAATATGGAGCCATATTCTTCTAGCAGAATAACTAGTGTAGCTTTTTAGTGAACTATGATGAATTATTATTTGGTGCAGTACTAGGAAGCATAGCATTTCTGAATTTCATACTTTCTCATGTGTGAAGCCATCTGAATCTGTAGTGGATGAGCCAGAATTACAGCAGCATTTTACTAATGAGTCAAAAGACACTCAGCATATGGTGTCTAAATTTTTCTGTCATACTTGTCCACATTTGTTTCAATAATGTTGTAGGGCATTGTTCTTGGTATATTTTAAGTAAGATGTGTGGATTTCACTACTTACTTTGCAAAATACTTCCACTGTGTGATTCAAACTTGTTTTATTAACATGGAGGTTTATTGTGCAACCATTAACTATATTTTTACTTGACTTTTCTATTTTCCGCTCTGCTAAGGGAATAATTCTTAATGGAAGAACCATTCACATGTCATCTGTAAAATCTTGCTGGGAGAGTCTGAGTTTCTCAGCTCATCCATTTTCTGAATTCAATAGAGAAAAAGTTTATGAACTGGTCCTCTATGTTCTCTGTCCTTAGTCTAGTGAGATTGCCTGCCAATATGTAGCAGATGAAGAAAAGTATAAAGTGCAGCCTGTCTTGCAAAATCTCAGTAGATTCAAAGTCCAACTTGCCATGAAGTTTGCTCTTAATAGATAAAATAGGTAGAATCCAGAGAAGTCTAGTGGGACAGTACCCTGCAATATCTTGAGTCCAATTACCAATCAATTCAGAGCTAACAAACTATTCTAGCAAAGCAATAAAGCAGCATGCTCTTGTCAGCAGAGCTCAGAAAATGTAAATGAAAATATGAGAAAGCCTGCTTCTACTGGAATTAACAAAGTGCAGGCTGGTTTTCTTTGACAAATAAGAGGATTACCCAAACATTGGCTGAATTTCAGCTAATTGTTGGGTATAGACATTATGATGCTGCCTCTCTCTCACTATCTCAGATTATAAAGGCGAGTTAGTGAAGGGAAGACTGAACATAGAGGTTGTTTATTAAATGGGCTAGCCAGAATCTGAAGACTTACAAGTCTGGAAGACTGATTTCTTTATTGTTCCCATAAATTCTAAATTGAAAAGCAACTTTGATACTGACTTTACTGAGCTTATGTTAGAATGTAGTGAATTTTTCTAAGACTTTCTAAATATCCACCATTAAGCATTTCTTTGAACGATTCCCCAATTCACTCTCTTCCAACCACAACTGTGATAAAAAGAAAGAATATGAATGGAGACATAATATTTTTTGTCCGTGTTCTGCAGGCAGCCCTGCAGCACTTTGTCAGCTGCATGTAGACGATGAGATCCTTGCTGTCAACGGCACAAAGGTTTCGCATATGGACTACAGTCAGTGGGAAGAGGCCATCAGCAGAGCACTGGAAACTGGAAACCTGGTCATGGATGTCAGACGATATGGAAAGAATGGTGAGTTGTTTCGTCGGGCAGATACTGTATGCTCTGTAAGGCAAATAAGCCTTGTCTCTGCTGTGCCTGACAGCTGAGTCCTTATTACCCTTACAGCAGTAATACGTATCTGAGCTAAGTAGTTTGCCAGCGTGTCTGTTGCATTTTAACACAACTTGGCTTTTTTAACCGCTTGTGCGTTAGAAATGTCGTGACAAGCCAATCTGCAAAACATTGAACTACTGACCTCACTCTTGTGCTCTGGCCTATTTCTTAGAGGATGGACAGGTAAATAAGGGTGCAACCAGCACATAAAGGAATCAAACTTTTTCTTTCCTACCATACCACAAGAACGAGGAGGGCCTGATCTCTAGAGGAGAATAATTTTTAAAGCCTCTCTTTCTCAATTGCCAGCTCCCTTTCTTCAGGAAAGGAGGATTTTGTGTTCTTTTCTTCAGGGAGCTATTGAAGTGAGGTATAAGCTTGTGAGAGATGTAGCACCTGTGTGTTATGATTCTGGCCATTGACCCAAATATTGTGGTGCTGTAATCTCTCCAGAATGGTACTACCCATTCTGGGTAGGGAGGGTTTCCATCCTGGATTGACAGCCTTGTGGCATGTCTTGACTTGCTATGGTTTTAATCACGAAACCCTTTCAAAGTTCTAGTGGAATTTTTGCAGAGTTGGAAGTGTGACCAGTGACTTCGTTCATGGTATAAATACAAAACATTCTTTTAGTGGGAACCTAGGTAAATGAGTTACCAGCAACCTGGGGTAAAAACAGTGGGTTTAGGAAGAAACAAGAAACAAATCACTTTAGAGGACCTAATACAACTGAAGAGCGAGATTAGTGGCAAAAAACCAATTGAATAAAATTTTCAGTAGGACAGGTAGGGAGAGGAGAAATGATGGAGTATGTGAGAATACCATCACTTGTCTTTTCCTCATCAATTTGCTAGATTAGTTTAGACTGCCTGTTCTTCCCACTCTCTGTGCTTCCTGGTGAGCATGGACATGAAAACGACCCTTCTCTGGATAGTGTATGAGTCTCATTGTACCTAGAGTGAGTAAATGTGAAAGAATTTTCTCAGTCTTTACTAACACTAATGAAATAGTTTCCAATGAATGCTAACTCCTCTAATGTTCAGCTACTGTAGCACATATCGACAAAACATCTGGCAAACTTTTACCTGGCTTATGACTAACACTTGCATTGTTGGGGAAGGCGGTCTGCTATAAATGCCCCTTTTCCTATCTTCACAAATTCCACCTGATTTGTGTGTCTCCCTCTTCTGTGTGTTTTGTGTTATTTTAATGTTTTCATTAGCTCTTGTTCTGTTCTTTGACGTTACTGTCTATATTAATTTCTTGATCCTCCACATACCAAAAAGATTGGGGCAAAGACCTGCCTTCCCTGCCACATGTAAGGCATAAAATCCTCAATCTCACCAGTATGGCTACCAACATTATAGGTACATCTGAAAATAAATGGATTGATGCAACTTCAGGAGAAAAAGTTTCGAATGCTTCCACCGTATCCACAAAAAGAGATTTCTCCAGCAGCCTTCAAAGTTCTGTGAGTATGTTTTTGAATGTTCATAGGAGTTGTGGGAAGGAAGAAAAAAATGTAATGTCTTGATAGTGGGAGGGTGGAGAAAAGAACTTGTAAATCTTATATTCCTTAAGCAATACAAGTACAAGTACAGGACCCTGCATCTGAAATATGGAGATGTAGCTATGTATTTATTAAGGTAAATAAGGTGTTTAAAGACTTACTACTATCTATTCATGAGAGAACACTGGTGAATGATAAATATTAAAACATGTCCAGACTGTCTTTTGACTAAAACTATATATAGAGTCTATTCTTCAGAGAAGACTTTGACCTGAATCATTAGCCTAAATGGAAGTCGCAGCCCCAGAGAACAGGTGGATATGTGCTTTCAAATTACTTGTAAATAAAAACCTGCCTGCCAAGGAGCTGAAATTGGAAGATCTTGGCTTCTGGCATTTTCTTGCAAGCTAATGTTTTTTATTTCTGCAGCAGTTCACAGCTGGTTACTGATTCCCTCAAATGCATGCAGTAGTGTTATTATAAATTACACTGAGGAAGTTTTAGATTGTTTTGTATCTTTCTAGAAAATGTTATGAAATGTTTCATGACATATAGTTCCTGTCAGGAAAGACGCGTAGTTGGATAAACTTCCACAAATCTAATTAGCCTCTGACGTTTGTTTATTTGTTCATTTAATTTATTTATTTATTTCAGGATACAGACACAAAATTGATAAATGGAATGCAAGGAGATCTTGGCTCTAATGAACAAAGAGGTAAGCCGCTGTTGCTTTTCACCTGCTTATTGTGTGGTTTGCAACAAGCACAGGCACTAAACCTGGGAGCGTTACACAGTGGATGAACCGAATGCCAGACAGATGCCACAGAGATCTTGTTGCATCCAAACTGGGTGCAGTTTGCTTCCACAGTTTGCCAGGCATTTTGAGAACTGACAAGAAAGCTGTGACAAAGCCCCTTGTCTCTGCATTACTGCTTGTAAATTTAATGTGTGGCAGGGATAAAGGGAAGAAGGTACGTGATTTATTGTAATTGCTACTGCATTGAATGGAGACTGAGTTAGTATGAGTATGGCCTTATTTCACTGCCCAGGAAAAGTGTAGAGTACTCAGCTTTTTGCTATTTTTGTCTGCCTCTTTCAGTTGAGAGGTTTTGGAGTTAATGTCTGTTTTCACTATTATTACTTTACATTTATTCCTGGAGAACAATATTGATCATTCTGATATAAATAATAATTTCATATGATGCTATGAGCAATTTTAGGCTTACTTGACAGCAGTAGATAAACCAGGTATGTATACTTCCTAATGGAATAATAATCCTTAAGTAGGAACTTTGTGTTTCATTTTAGCTTGAATATACATGGCAATTCATAGAAAAATTCCCACACGATATTACTTGCCCTCTGGAGATGTTTTCTGGTGGCCTTGAATGGTCATTAGGCTCCTCATTCCAATTTAACATCCCAGACAAGGATGCTTAAATTGGGCAGGAAGAATCTGAGTCCAAGTCTGACACCTGTGCTGTTTTTATAGTTTGACATTGTTACTGATAAAATGGAATCCTAATTAGTGTATGACATAACCTCGTAAGGTTTTCCTTTGTGTTTCAGGGGCTTTTTGATTTTCTTCTTTTGAAGTGATGTTGCAGTGTATGGGAGGTTTAACAGGAGTTTCTTATCCAGTAGTTGTAGTCATTAAAAAAGGCACCTCATTGATTTGTTTGTATTCTTTGTATTTTTCAAATAGCATCTGAACCTATTTCTTTGAAAAACTTAAAAAGACGGTCACAATTTTTTGAACAAGGTAAATCAAGAGCTAACATTTCATGTATTTCCATGAAATTGTTCCTGCTGCACACTCTCCCTAACAATTCTGGTGCTGGGTGCTCTACCTCTTCAGTGTTGTTTCTGCAGTTACAATGAAGCAACATAATTCATTTCCCTTCTTTCCCCAGGGTCATCAGGTTATTCTTACAATTCATGGGTCTACCTTTGTGGTAATGGGTCTTTGCGTGTTCTCTTATATCTATAGCTGTTTAAATCTCTTCTGTGTTGTTCATACTTGTTTTTTTTTTCACTGGGTAGAAGTAAGAAGGGTGGCACTCTCTGTTCAGGTTTGCTACTACCTACAAAACAAGAATAATGGTGAATATTCCAGCAGGCATTTAAAGATCTCAGAGCTGTTCATGAAGTATTTAACTCTGGGTTTGAGTTGCAGCTCTATGCTTTTGTGTAAATTGGTGTAAAAAGGCATCTGATGGATTTCCACTATGTGGTGATGTCACAAGATCCCAAGAAGACCAATACAAATTTTGAATTTAATATACTGGCATTTTTTAAAAAGACAATAAATGAGGCACTCAATTTTGGTTTTGTAGGTTGCTTTTTGGCGTTTTGCATGTCACAGCTCACATACTTCCACTAATGTTGTATGCCTTATGCTGTCTTTGGGCTACGTATGCCTTGCTGTTTCGCTGTAGCCTGAAAGAGTAAAATTCTGTCCTGCTGGAAGCTCAGTTCAGTTTTGCCAATGATTTGAGCAGGGCCAGGATTTTGCTTTTAGTGGCAATGATTTCTGTTTTTTGCCAGAAGCAGTATGTGAAGTGCCACAGCATATATCTGTGTTTGTGGTTCTGTTTGCTTTTAAATGCTTCTGCTGTATCTGCAATATTGTATCTGCAATATGGTGGTATTTTGTTGTCAGTTGTTTGTTGGTGTTGGATTTTGTTGTTGTTGTTTGATTTTTATTTTATGGCTGGCAGAAATTTGGTTTTTCTTTTAATTATTTCTATAACAATATTTGAGGTATTTCACTTGTGCTTGAGGGGGAGGACAAGGTTGTATTTCTAGAGTGCATCTTCAGTACAGCTTGTTAATTTTAAACTTTCGACACTTTAGCTTTGCAATTACCTGAAGATTCCTGTGGAGTTCAGCATAAACTTACAGGGGTGAGAAAAGAGGGGAGCAAAAATAGGTGCTGTCTCTGCTTCCCTTTAATATCTCCTGGCACAATGGAAATAGATTAACCTGATTGCCTGGTTTTCACTGTGGCTGTTGTGATCTGACAAGGAAGACAAAATTGTGTATATATCGAACGGATGCTAACCTGTGACTCATTAGAGTCTTTTGTATCCTAAATCTGATTTTTTTTCCACTTCATGTGATTATACTTCAGAAGACTGTTGCAATTTTTTCTTTTATGCCTTTTTTTTTTTTTAACTGAAATTTGGACAGCTAGGTAACAAGTATACTGTCAACAAACAAAAATAGTGACGGTATTTAAGAAATTTATACAACTAAATTTGTGTTTCTCCCCATTTTCTCAACTTTTAGCAAATCAGCAAATCAAAACACATCTCTCTCTAATCATCATCTTGTCACAGGATGATTAAGATTAAGGGCAAGTGTGATAGCCTCAAATAGCAGAAGGTTTGTGGTGAATGGTGACAAGTTCACTGAATTCAAGTGTGCGTTTGAAAGTAGGAAAGAGGGAAGCTGGAGTGCAGAAATACATGGTTTTGTGGTAGAGAAGTTGCCTGTGGATGTCAGTCACTCTTAATTCATGCCAAGGGCAGTAGATGAACAGCTTCTCTACCCTTGTGCAGTGTTGTGGGTATTGATCATGCTAAACAGTTGGGTTTCACAATATTAATAATAGGAAAGATATTGTAAAGAACTTTTGTGTTGTTACAGTGGGAGGTGCACTGCTAATTCAAGCAGTAGCTGATGGCACTTGTAAGCATACAAAGCTTTGAAACAATTGTGCACATTAGTTGAAAGCACCTACTAAATTCTGCCCTCTAGAAAGTTCATCAGGGCAAATGCAAGCATGTCTTACTAAGAAAAAGTTAGTCTGAAGCTCAAACTTGCCAGTTACACAAGTCTTGCAGCAGTTTTGTGTGGTCTAATGATTTCTCTTTTTTTGCCTTCCAAATCTCCCAGGAGGCCCAGAGCCTGCAATGCCTGATGTAAGTACTATTTGTAAACTACTAGTTGGTTGTATAATCCCAGTCTTTTCAAGAAGCTCTTTGTTTTCTATTACTTTTTATACTGCTTTACAATTTTGATCAAATCTGAGAGTACTGGCTAAGATTTCATTTTTCAAAGTATGGTTGCTTTCTGTCCATTTGAAGAAAAGGCTAATTTATGGCCTTGTCACTATAAAGCTCTAGTGTTGGTTATGGCTTCTATTTCTCACTCTAAAAAATCTGTTTTAAAATGTAGAGTGTTGATTACATAGAAAGAGAATAATATGATTTAATTTCTGTGCTATATTAGCTCCCAGTCCCATCCATCAGTGCTCCGAGTCGTCGGGTTTGGGATCAAGAGGAAGAGCGAAAACGACAGGAAAAATGGCAAAAAGAGCAGGACCGTTTGTTGCAGGTATAATTAATCTTCATAATCATGTGCTGTCAATCCCCTGCGTGTAGCAACAAGGAAAGAAAAGTAGCACGTGACTTCTGCAGTTTTTCTTACTGATGGCCTGGGGAGACTCTCAGGTGCATTTTCTGGTTTGCACAGTTGCACACAGTAGGAGTTATTCAGAAAGAAGAGGACAATGCTCTAGTGAGCTTTATAAAATCAAACACACAGTGGATATTCACTACAGCCAGAGGTGCTCAGTCTTCCAGGGCTGGTATGTTCTTAATGACAACAGAATTGAAAGGATAAGTGAAGAACTAAGGAGTCTTCACTTTTGAATATGAAGTGCATTTTTTTCCCCTTAAGGAAATTGCCTCTAGCCTGAGTTTCACCTTCAATTAGCAATAGTGCCTTGTATTCATATACAAAGAGGAGGCAGCCAGTACCAGAGGTGCCTGCTAGAATCCTGTGATTTAGCAATCAACTCATCAATTGGAATCAAGCTGATTTCCAGGACCTCTGAGTCAGAAAGCTGAACCTGCTAATGCAAAACCACCTCGATGAGCAGTAGCCAGAGCTGGAGGGCTATGTTGCAGAGGGAAGGGGCATTGTTTATAGTCTTAGGAGAGCACAAAAAAACTGAGGATACATTTCTGCAAAGAGCTCAGCTTGATGAAGTGTAAGTGCATTCAGCCATGTTCAGCAAGACACACATCTGCAAATTAATTTAAAGTTTGTTGTCTGAAGTCTGATGACTAGGAGAGACATCAGTGAATATAATTTATTCTGCACAAGCCCTCATTGGCTGTATTCAGCAGAAAATTGTGATATCAAAGTGCAAGCATAGAATCTCTCTTGCTTTTTGAATGTTTCATCTGTCGTTGTTCCTTGTAACTTGCAAACTCTGCAGGGCAGCAGCTGTACATTGCTAAACTTATCTGTAGTCTCTGTTATGATTTGGATGTTCCATTTGATGGCTGCAGAGATGGCTTTAAAGAGTGTACACCTTGTTTCCCCTTTCTTGAGAGCTGACTTAACCATCTGCCATACTTTTCTTTATTTCTCCTTCTTTAGTCCCGAAATGATAAATTTGACTAGAGTAATAATGATCTCTCTCATCCCCATGATCCTAGTAATGAATTTCCAAATAACAAAAAAAGGAAGCAAAGTCTTTCTTTGCATATATTCCAGCATCTTAGAAAGAATACTTTTGACATCTTAAAATATTTTGCTTTTCCCAAGATAAAAGTGGTGACTGACAAAACCACCAAAACACCAAACCACCAAACACACATTGTGTGCTTTGAGCAATGCTTTAAGACAGTGTATTGATTTCTTACCAAATCTAGTCAAAAGACAAATTTCAAGGTCCAGAAATTGGGTTTTTTTTAAGGTAACATTTCAAAAGAATGAGAGTTCTTGCTCACTATTTCACTTAGTGATCTCTTTATATTTACCATATTAATGTGCCTAATTCCAAGTTAAGTACAACCACTCTATTTTTCCATAAATATCTTAGATAGCTGGGGTTTTTTTTTGTTTGAATGGTAACTTAGCTGGAGGACAGGAACTATGAGGTTGGCTTTTGTGAGACTTAGTGTGTAATAAGCCTGGAGACTAAAAAATCAATTACAGAGCTCGTTTGGATTGTATTTTAGCCAGGATTTTATTTGTGGCAGACCTAATGTTCTAGTGGAGCTCAGGGATGTTTTTTGTCTGGTCTGTTTGGCCTGTTTAAAAAAACATTAAATTCCACTGTACATTTTAATGAAAATTAAAATATACCATGTTTCTTATTTGCATGTTTAACTTCAATCTAACCTAACAGGAGAAATACCAACGAGAACAAGAGAAACTGAGGGAAGAATGGCTACGAGCTAAGCAAGAAGCAGAAAAAGAGAGCTCCAAGTATTTTAATGAGGTAGGCTGTGAATAAAGCTTTGCTGACCAGTTTCATGAGGGCTTTTTTTTCCTTATACTAGATGCATGCAAGCAGGCAAATAAATAGGTTTTTTATGTCATTTATCTTCTCATTTTGGAAAATAAATTGTTGTCCGTGACTTAGTAAAAAGAGTTTGCAAAAATGGGATAGAAAGAGTAGGTGGTATGTATTGATATATGTTGAATTTGTGTCTCTTCCTAATGAGCTGGTTAGGTAACTAACGCAAAAAAATATGTTGGCAAAAAGTCACAGCATGCATTAATTATTGTGATCATAAATGGTCACTTTTGTTGTTTATTTGCCATGATGCTACTTGTTGGAATTCCACTTCAATACTTTATCAGGAGGCTTGTTCACGAGTGTTACTGGCAGACAGTTCATCTAATAAATTTACATACCAAATCAACTTTAGATTTCCAGTTACGTATTTTGAAACACTGAGCGTATGTAGTTTCCGTACATGCTGACTTCTGTGGCTGTTGTTTATGGGAAGATGGACAAGTTTTTTTCTGAGTATGGGAACTGTCTGAGGTATCTCTTCTTTACTGCTAAGTGAGTGCTGCCTCAGGCATCCAAGCTACATCAATTATATTTACAGTCATGAATAAGCAGATCATAATTTAAGGCTTAGAACTTTAATAAGAAAACTTTTTGAACTGTTAGAGGACTTCGTTGTACAAGAATGTAAACCATTTCTTATTTTTTCTGTCATTAGAGGTTTTGATGGACTCATAAACATTATTTTTTCCCCTGAAACTAAAATATCTTTTGACCACTGAAAGGCCTTTTCTCATTTTTTAGAGAAGAGTCATAGAGTGATAGGTCTGAGGCTTGACTTTGAAATGCTAGGAGAAGGGAAGAGAGTGGGAGATTCCTCCACATGAGGATTCATGTGAAATTCATGGTTCTGATATAGATTGCAGTGTGTATCTTTATGTATACACTCTTAAGTAGGTCTCAGGTTTCTGAGTCAAAACAGTAGGGAGAAATGCTGGGTATCATGGAAGGGTTTGTTTTCCATGGGTATTTAAGTGGGGAAGTGATGGCTTGACATGTAAGTGATACTTTGGAAAGAAGAATGTTTCACATAATTGTGGGCACGCTGTCCGTGGCGCTTGCCTGCTTGCTGGTGTGTGAATTGAAACTCCTGAGTTAGGAGAATGTGAAACCAAACTGCGTCCTGCATCTTGGACTGGAAGTGCTGGGGATGATTTTTATACATTCTTACCTTACAGAATAAATTATCTTTTCAGAGTGAGCAATCTATTTATACAACAGGTCCCTTTCCTAAAAACATGATTTTCTTTTCTTTGGTACAGGAGCAGACTGTTCTGACCCTAAATACAACATCTGTCACTTCTCAGGCTCCACCAGTGTCCAGTTGGAGAGCAAGCCCTGAAGCAAATGCTCCTGCGGAGCTGGAACGAGATGGAGAAAATGAGCTGGCAGGGAGCTTGCTGCATGAGGAAGAGGGAAGGAGGAGGCTTCAGGAGGAACAGAGGATCCAGGAGGAAGCAACCAGGCATTTTGAGCAAGAGCGGGAACTCCAAGAGCTGGAGCTGGAGAGACAACGTAAAGAGAGGGAGCAGCAGTACGCTGAGGAGCAGAGGCGGCAGGCAGAGCTGGAGGAGCAGAGGCGGCAGGCCGAAAGGCAGAGGGAGGTGTCAGGGGAGGTGCCTCAGTACCAAAGGTGTGCACTTGTGCTAGGTGTACTTTCTCTTCCTCCTGCAAGTTCAAATCAGTTTCTAACAGGGCTGTGTCTGTCCTGAACATGCAAGGATGTTCATGTGAGATTCATGCTGCAATCAGTAGGCGCAGAATACCCTACAATAGTCTTTCTCTCCAAAGACAGAAGGATCAGACATAACACAAGGTCTTTCCCCAAGAATCGAATACTATATTACCCTACTTGAGTTGGTTTAGGTTTTTTTTAATGGAATGTGTAAGCACAGTAATTGCAGCCACATGAAAGATGATCTGAAGGACTTAATGAGAAAATTTTGTAAGAATTGTGCACAAGCCTGTAAATTGAGAGCCAGTGACTCAACATACAGGACTTCCAGAAGAAATACCAAGTTAACACTTTTCCAACAAATATGTGACTGTTCTTTCCAGATTTATCTCTCATTTTAATTTAACATTGTAATGATAAAGCTTAATTGCAATTTAACTACTGGGTTATTTTGTCAGTGAGGAGTACCTTGGTATATGAGTGAACCGTTACTGGCTTACATAGCCTGTTAGAAATATCCACTGCAGATATATATTTATTCTCTCATTACCTTCTTCAGCACCTTGATTTCAAAAACAAACATATAAATCCCCACCTATTAGTTCTCAAGTTTGTGTTCTTGTCCAGAAGTTTTCAGACTGTTACAGGAGATTAATCTGTCTGCAACTGATTGAAACTGTAACTTTTCCTGGTTTTGTCTGCAATTACCTTTCTGGCTCGTGTATGACTTGTGACTTGTGGTTTCTCTTGAGATTTTTCTCCTTTTATTATGTAAGTAGTTAGAGATGACTGAAGAGAAGACATGGTATCAAGCTAAGTCTTAGGAGAAAGTAATATGATTTTAAAATTTGCAGAGGAGGTTGTAATACCCTGAGTTATTTTAGTTTAATCTCAGTGACTGTTGCTTGATATGCCTGCTGACAAAAGCAGAGACACAATGCTACAATGGCTGAACAGGTTCTTCCTGGCAGCAGAGTCAGGGTAGCTGTACAGTTTTAGCTTGTCCCAGTTGCAGGATAATAGGACTTGGTGCAGTAACTTATTAAGCTGCTGTAATATCTGCATATCTAAATCCCTGGTACATTGTTTAGTCCACGGGGATTTAATTGCTTCTGAGATTGCTGCCAAAGGATGTGTTTTGCTTAACACAGGTGGGTTTGCTTAATAGTAAATGAGCAAGTACAGTGAAACTGGGCTTAATATCTGGTGTCAAATATTTGTTATAAGATGATATCCAAAGATAAGATATGAAATCTGAAATGTTATATGAACATGGGCAAAGGCATGATACTTGCTGCAAAGTACACTGAGAGAGGGGACAGGCAGCTGAAGAGTGTTGTCTGTGGAATTTTCTGAGTTTATAAACTGCACCTGTACACTCTTCTAGACTAAAATGTAAGTTTTAGGGGACTGCTGTGCTTGGACAAAATTTTCCTCCTGGCTTTGAAATAGATGATATAATCACTGTTGTATACTGATGTTTGTAATTTTTGCAGCACCTTAGTCTTTGGGATTTTTTTAACACATCTGAACTTTCTCAGTGTTCTCTGGGGATACTTACTGTTTGCTCAATTTCCAGAAATTTTATTTAATATGTATTTTATCTTTATTTTGCTTCTAGACATTACGAGCGCTATGAAGTATCTAAAACAGTAGAGGATCGAGCTGGCCATCCTCTCATTGACAGGTAATAAGAAATTGAATCAATATGTAGTTGAGACATCTTTAGCAATAATAATTCCAGCATGGTCGTGTTTGAATTCCATGTTGCTTCACAAAAGTGCAGTTTCGGGCCATTTTTCTGACAAATATTCTTTTTCTGCCTCCTTTTATCAGTTGTATTTTTGACTGTTAAATTAAGACTCCTTGGATCTTTACCTGTCTGGGGGGGTTGTTTAACTGTTTTGGGTTTTTTTTCCCTTAAGGAGCTACATTGAATATTTCCCTTGTGAACTATTTATGTCGATGTATGTCTTTTTCTGTATACGAACATAATGCTTCATTTTTTTCAATAGGCATTATGAGCGTTACGAAGTTTCTAAAACCATTGAGGAGCAACCTGGCCAATCATTTGCTGACAGGTATGTCTGACATTGAACCTCAACACTGACTTTACCCTCACCATTTATTTGTTAGAAAACTTCTAAAATTCTAATAATCTTTAATCATAGCAGCTAAATGTGTATGTTGGATAGTTGCTGTTTTTTGCAGTTTTTTGTGGCTTGTTTTCATACTGAAAAAACAAGCAGCCAAACTTTTGTCAAATTTTACACTGTGTTGTAAGCAACAGTTTGTCAGTGGGATTCTATGGGGAGAAACAAAACTGTGAGGAGATAAATATGTGGGTGGTACTAAACTTACGTGGCTGGAAAACATTTTCAGATATCTTGTGATTGTTTCATAATGTGCTCTACAAACTAGGGTGCAGTCATCCCAATCAGGGTTGTGCAACTTGAGAGAATAAACAAGGAGGGAAATAAGAGGCAGCAGCAGCATATCAGGGAGATAGTGCATGTTGCTCTTGTAATTTACACAAGTTATTTTTAAGTTACAAACTCTTGCTTTGCAAATCAAGCCTTTGTTTTGCATCACATTTCACAGTAGTTATGTAAGATGAGTTCTGCTGTGTATTTGATCACTTCCCATAGTTGAAGTGAGTATACCTCTCTTACATAAAGAGGAACTCCAAAAATTACAAGATATATTTAATGGATCTATTAATAATGGAAGATCTAGATCTAACTTCAGAAGGAGCATGCACTAAAAAGTTACATCTTATGTGTGAGGAGGACAGTGCATTTTGCTTCACTACAGGCAGCTGTGAAACTGTGGCGTCTTCTTAAATTAATAGCAAAATCTGTCCACACCATAGGACAGACAGTAAAAGCTTAAGGAGCAAGATGTGAAGTTGTTTATGCTTCCTTTCTGTCCAGATAAAGGACAAGACACCTTCAAAACATGGCTCTGCAGCTAATGCTGTATATGTAAACACATTACCATAGCAGCTTTGAGTTAGGACCAAACAAAGGATTTCTTTTTAAATCCTTTCTTTGTGAGTCATTTTAAACTAAAAATTGGCTGTACTACTTGAAAAATACAGCACAGAGGTGTTGCTGAAGCTTGTACTCTGTACTGTCAGAAAACTAACTTTTTGCCATTTGTTGTCCTGTACATGACATTTGTTGAACACTATTTCTTGGCTAAAACTCATTAAAATTTAGGCTACTAGGTATAGTAAGTGAACAATAAATTTTTCCAAAAACAATCTGCATGGAGGGTTTGAGGAGGTGTTTTGCTTACTGTCTATAACAGTCCTGAAGCATGATTTAAGTTTCTCATGAAGCCAAAACGATTGTAAATCTCCTCTGAAAATTCTTGCTTCTTTGTCTGACTGTAGTTTTCATAAAGCTTCTGCAGAAAAGGACCTGTTTTTTCACATGTTTTTGTTGAAACAAGTACAATGATCAGTTCCTAATACCTGAAGCACTGATGACTTTCAGTACAAAATTTTAACTTTTAATTGGTGATATCTATTGACATCTAAATATTGATATTTTTCCCATAGTACCCTCTTGATCTTTAGTTATTTTTTGCGTCTTTGTTTTAAGTACAGCATAAATTGTTCATGGGAGGGATGGTGAAAAAAAAAGAGGACTGGTTCTATCATCTGCAATGATAAGAGCTTTGTCTGTAATGAGGTCTTGTAATTAAGATAGATAAATGAATGTTTTTATATCCTTAGGAATAAGTCAAAGTCAACTACAGAATTGAATGAATTCAACACAATCAGAAATGGTAAGTAATATATAATTTCCATTATATTTCTTTTTGGGGGGCAGGTAGGGAGGGAGAAGAGTAGCAGGAAAAAAAAAAAGATGTTTACATATAGTCATTCTTATAAAATTAATTTCTAGAGCGCTTTTTGAAAGCTACATTGTAAATTAATACTATGCCCCAATTTTATGAACTTTGAACAGCAAGAGGAAAATGACACAGTCAATGTAAAAGCCAAGGACAAATATGATTAACTACCTGAAGACAGTGATTACAAATGGCTCTTAGATGCCTAAATTATAATGACTGATTTTTACATGAGATAAAATCAGTCATGCAGTTATATCATTGAAGATATATGTAGTTTTGATCCACTTACTCTGTCAAAAGCAACAACAAAAAAAAGCTGCACGTACCAAGATGATGAATGTATTTTATACAACTTTTTGTCTTCTTAATTTCAGTTAGTGTAGCAATAACAGAGCAAGAACTCAGCTCTTGTTATGTCCAATAGCTTGTTTCCTGGACTACAGTTCAGTTATCTGACTTTGGTTATATTAGAGGAATAATGTGCAAAGCAAACAAACCAATTTTATAAATATACAGTCAAAAATGCCTGCAAGCTACTTTTGTGTCTAAAACACGGTTAAAAAGAGTAATCACAAATAATCAAAGAAAAGCAAATGTATCAGAGGATATATTGCAGATTAAAAATGTTGCTTTCATACATTAAAGCACTGTTATTGAAACTAAAGAGAAAATAAACTTCCACAGTATTTTATAATGATTATCTATACCAATAAATCCAAGAGCAAGACTATAGACAGAGCAGCATTTAAAAGGACTGAAATTTCAATTGAATGACTTGTTGCTGAGTAATTTTCTTAATTGTTTTTACTATAAAGAATAGAGACTGGATCTAGGAAATAAATTGTTGCCTTCTGATATGTCAACACCTGTTGGAGAACGACTGCTTATTTGTTTCCCCTTCCAAATTTTCAAAGACCACTGATACCATAAATTCCATTTCAACTCAGTAGGTAACACATAATCCAAACATCTGAAAGATTTCCCTCTCCCCTTTATATCTGTATAAAACAATATAAATCAGTGTCTTTAGTGACTTGAAGAAAGAAAGAAATTGTTGTAAATAGAGATAATTTACAGAAGAACCCTTAAAGAGAAAGAATGTATCCCATTATTTAACTATGTATTTTATACATGGTTCAGTTTGTATTGGGGGAAGAGTCCAAATTACGTCACTTAAAAGAGGTGATACCCTTTTAAAAAGAGGACTGTGTACACAGAAATTTCTATGCATATACACTCAGGGAGTGAAGGAAAATGTATTTAAATTAAGTATTATATAAAAGGCTACATTAAAAATGGAAATACAAACAAAAAAAAAATAGTAATGTTGTATTGACAAGTTTTACCCAGCTGTAAAAGGGAACTGGAATAACTTGTGAATGGAGTGATGAACAATAGCTCTTGGGATTATAGCCGGATTGCTGACAGGATAACTGCTTTTGTGCCTTGAGGTGTCTAGCTGATGTTTGCACATATTGTCTGCACAGGTACCCAGAGCAAGTATTCAGAGAGGTCCTGGAACTTGGGTGAGTCACAGAAGAAGTCTCAGAAGGAGCAAAACCTGTCTGCAGCGGAGTTGGAGAGACAGCAAATCCTTCAGGAAATGAGAAAGAAAACATCTCTACACACGGACAGCAGCTGGATTAGGCAGCGCAGTGCCAGTATACATAAGGAGCCTGTTAGTCTGTACAGCAGTAGTATGAGGAGGTAGGAATCACATTAAAACTCTGTCTCTCACCAGAAATTGTTCTTTGGTTATTCTAGACTTTAGCTTGTATTACAGAGCATAGAAACAGAGTCTGTGAAATGCCACCAGATAGACTGCATAGCAGCACAGATAGAAGAAAGAAGCAATATTACAGCTGGGGTTGAATGGGTTTTTTTGCAAGTAAGGAATGTGGATGTGACCTGTAAATAACTCAGCTGCTTATTTCTTCACTGGTATAGCAGCAATGGAAATCAATAGTGTGCCTTGTCATGGACACATGTGTTTAAGAATTTCAGCAAGGCAACCTGTTTTGGAAATGAATTATTGTGGCTAAGAAATATGCCTTTTTCAACACAGAAATATTTCATGAAGTTTGGATAGTTTATTTTTGCTTTATTTAGTGTATGAATGTTGGATTTATCACTTAGGCAACAACCAAGTTATCAGTCAGGAGAGTGTTTGGTTATTGGGCCAACACCTTGTACCTGGGTGATGCTATCCAATCTGGGTTATTTTCGATCTGGTATCCCTTGGAGAAAACATAAACAAAGCTGGTATCTGAGGTCTGTTGCTGTACAGTGGATTTTGATACAGTTCACCCTGATAAGGCTGCAGTGAAGTGTTTTGCTTTTATTAAGTAGCTGTCAAGTGCCACTTCTTTTGCCTCGCCTGTTTTTTTCCCATGAGAGCTACAGCAAGGCATGAAGGATAACTTGCTAGTCATACATTTTAAATCAGTACACGAAGAATATTGTGAGAGTATGAGAGTGCTCAGAGTCATCAAGCAAACATACTCATCCTAGAAAATACTAAAAATGCTAGGATAATGGCTTTCTCTTAAAAAAAAACAGCATATAGCTCTGTTGCTCCATCTGTACTGTCATTTACATTTGAGATGCTTGTATGTCTGTTACAGAGGAGAGTCTTTGGACAATCTTGATTCTTCAGGAATGAGGTCATGGAGGCACCACTCATGGCTGAACCAGTCGGCATCCTCGTCATCTCTGTCTTCTAGTCAAGATTTGAGTCGCCCGGTGTCTACTTCAAACCGAGCCTACATGTGCACTCCTTCCTCCAGCAAAGCACCTCCCGTGGCCACCTCTGTGAGAGCCCCCTCCACGTCCCAGACAGCTCCCCAGGCTCAGTCTCCCCTCTCTGCTTCCCAGACAGGGTCCCAGACACGCAGCAGGTGAGTGGGTGCCCTTTTTCCGGGAAGGTAAAAATGTTGGGCAGCACTAAAGGACAGACTTTGTGTATCTGCTGGGCTTGTAGCAGTATTCTTGCCCATAACATTGATTAACAAGTATCTGGGGTTTTCTAGCTGGAGGGGACAGTGGAAGTATGGGCTGATATTACCTCCCTACTCCAGTCGCTCAGAAAATGCCCCAGGTTTGTCATCACTGCTTGACATTGGTTAAAAAAACAAAGGAACTTGGATAATCAATCTGCTGTCCCTGAGCTGAGCCTTGGTTACCAAAATGATTAGCAAAAGCCTGTTCCAGCTGGCATTTCTGACATTTGTTTTCCTTGGTTTGTTTTAACAAAAGATTCCTGAAACCCACGCTTTATGACCCTCATCTTGGTCTTTCCTCCTCACTTCCTGGCATGTGGTCAATATCATCTTGAGGAGCACTCAGGAATGCTCATAACCCATGACCCTGAAGAATTACAGAGTAGGATGTTGATTTTAATCTCAGAGGAGAAAGCAAGAATTACAACATATTTTGAAACAAAAATGGAATTCAGCTGTGGTAGGGTAGATAACTGCTGTTTTATGTACTTGAAACATTTTAAAAATACCTTGGGATAGTACTCCAGAGAATCATCCCACACAGAATTACACGTGTTATATATAACAGTGAAAACTACTTCACTAGCTTTTACACTTTCAGGCATTTAGTGATAAATTGATCCCCCCCCCCCTTTTTTTTTTAAGTTAGTCTTTTATATTCTTGATGATGTAAGAAAATTCCCTTCTTAACCATACTTGCTTATCTTGTTCTCACTTCCATTTGCTAACACCTTGGTAGATCTATGGAAACAGATCTCCGTATTGCTTACATTCAAAGAGTTAACATAATATTTTATGTCCAGGACTAGCCTTCTTTTATCTGACAAGGTGCAGATGGTGGGACTTGAAAAGGGTGTTTGTTAAAACTTAGCCCTCTGGATAGCTCCCCACAACTAAGAAGGAAAGAGCACAAAACCTGTGTTCTTACACTGCAGACTTAACAGTACACTTTTTATTTGTAGAAGGTATTTTATACAATGAAATACGTGCCAAGAATGTGACAGAATTTCTTAACTTGTTCCTATGTAAATTTGATGTAAATTGTAACACTTCAGCTTTCCATGGCCTTCAGATCTACTCTAAATAATATTAATTTTCAGTTTACTTTCTTCAAGCAGCCTAATAGTCCAGGTTTTACCCATGTGCTTTTTATTTTTAATCTCACAAAGTATTTGATAATTCTTCTTTGTCTTTTAAAAATTTTCAAGCTTGTTTTAAGGTTTTTCATTCTATATTTAGGTCAGTCAGTGGGAAGAAAATCTGTTCATACTGTAATAACATTCTGGGCAAAGGAGCAGCCATGATCATTGAGTCTCTTGGTCTTTGTTATCATTTACATTGCTTTAAGGTGAGAGCTGGGAGTCACGTCGTGAAGGAGCAGGAACTAATCAGGAGCACGCATGGCTACTCAGTGTTATGCTCACAGGGGTCCTTACTAATCACCTGCTTTGCCCTCTACTCTTGACAGCCTGGTGCATGCATATTTCCATGAGGCAGTCCCATTTGCAGGCATTTAGCACTCGACTCTGGAGGTGTTTCTTAAATGCCAGAGCTAACAAGTAGGACTTTGATAAGTAAGATGAGCACATTGACTGTGAGATTGAAGATCTCCATCTTTGAATACATGGCAAAATATCAGAAAATGCTGAACCACTTCTCTCAGAGAAAGCAACTCTTCTAAAGAGAAAAAAAATCTCAGCCTGGACCCTGGCAATTGAATAATTTAAAATGACCCACTCTTTCTAAGTTAACCTTAGCAGAAAAAGTTCATGTGGTGTTTTCCAAGTAAAGGCACATTGGAAGAGTTCAGTGTGGCAAGATAAAATGCAGAACAAAACCAAAAGGTATTTTTGGTGCTACTCATCCCTAGTCACAAACTAAGTGTACTAGGTCTCAGCACTGAGACCTAAACCTACTTACATGCTCCATCAGCTTGGGGCATTTGCAGAGCTGAAAGAATAAATGTTTGCCTGCAAAAGACAGCAAAGTAGTCCTGCTCCCGTGCCCTCAGACTAGATGTGGAATTAAACTATGACTTGGAGGTGCTACTTCCTCCCTGACTTCAAGAAAGACATTTCTGTGTCTAGTTCAGAACACTTGTCTTCTGTGCCCAGCTCAAGTGCATCACCTACAGTATTACTAGAGATTGACTCTAAGCTCTTCCTGGTCCTGCTGAGCTGAGCAGGAGGGACAGAACTAATCCATAGTGATCAGTTGCCATTCCCTTTTCTGCAGGACATGTATTCTGTGTGAGACAATCCACGTGTAGCTCATAACCTACATAAGAAAATGCCTAGTTTCTGTTTTTCAAATTTCTGAAAATTAATGAGCTGTTGAACAGATTGCCATCCAAAAGATTCATTACTTGGTTAAGCACGGAAACTATCTGTCCTTCGTAAATTCAGTAAGGGGAGTATTATGTTTTGGATTACATTCCTTCCAGATGTGGTCCATATTCACAGCAAGTACATGTTCAGCCACCATAGCTAAATACTTTAGTGTTACCATGGCAGCCATCAAGACTCTTTTGTGTTTATGCAAGAAAAATTAAATCAGCCCCATCTCTCCAAATCAGAACTGGTTTCAATGATGTAAACCCAGGAAACTGGGAGTGTCTGAGTATTTTCTGCTTCAAGTGCCAAGGGACTAAGGACACCAGCAGCATGTAGTGCCACATGGAAATCTGCAAGTAGCACACCCAGGTGTTCTGTGCCAAAATTCCTGTTGCCATCTAGAGAACAAATTTTTTTGGTGCCAAACCAGTTTTAGCTTTCAGAGAAACCAAAGTTCAAATTAGATTTAATGAACTAATCTCTAAAAACTGTCTGCTTTATGTTTGCTTACTTGGTGTATCTCTGCTATTCATTGTCCAGTCGTCGCCTTAAAATACTTCCTCAGGGTTGGTTGCATTTTGATCTACTAATCGTTGTACATTTGCTTCTAGTGATTGTGGGGTTATGGTTCAGGCTTTGCTGAGCTTAATCTGAGCTGCTTTTGAACAGAATTTTTGTTTCTTAGTATTTCGGAAGGAGTTGCTAATTTTTCATGTGTGATACAGTGCGTTGCCTGTGGATGCGACCTTGGTGGATCCCGCTCCGGAGCTGAAGTCAGGATCCGAAACAACAAACTCTTCTGCAACGACTGCTATATCAGATTTAAAAGTAAGGCAATCCCACTGCAGAGTGCATGACTGTAGTTCCTCTCTGTGCTGTACAAACTCAAGTGTTTGCACAGCTGAGCCGCGTGATAGCTTTCATGTTTAGCTTTAAATTAGTGAATAGGTTCAGCAAGGTTTCGTTGCCAGTTTCTGTCTTTTGTGGGGTAGTCATTCCTAACTTCTAACTCACTGGTAGCTGATTTTACCAACTTGTTATTACGCAGTTTCAAGCAGACAACATGGTATAGTCGCCTTTCTTCCTTCATAGATCTGAGAAAGTGGTGTCAAGGAGCTGTCAGGTGCTAAACAGGCTTGTCTTGATAACAGAGAAGCCTTTTTGAAAAAATGTCTACATTTTCTTTAAAAGTAAGCTGAAATACGTATTTAATTCAGTCCTAATACATATCTGGAAAGCAATTAGTTTATCTTGTGCAGATGGCACAAATGCTGGTTTCTTTTTGTGATGCTATTATTATTGGAATTATAGGTCTGTAATTGGTTATTCATTTAGGTACAAGTTCAGGAGGAATTGATTTACTTACAGATCTTAATTAAAAGGTGCAGTATAATTTTTTTCCTTCTTATGGTTTGCAGAATTCTGATTTACTGGAGCATGATGTTAAGGCTTTGTATAGTGGTATTTAGGTCTTTTTTTCTGCTGTCATAGATGATGGTAGACAACCTCCTAATTATGATAAGTGTCAGGAGTTTTATACAGTTCTTTTTTTGTATAGCAAATGTGGAATTCTACAGGATGATAGAGATCAGGGAAGGGAAATAATTTCTGAATTACTTCCTGGGAAAAATATCCACATTTCTTTATAAGCCCGGCACATTTTTCTCACAGGGGATCGGAAGGCAGTGAAGGGAACAGGATATTCATGCTACAGTGTTTGACCAGGAACTGGGCAGCTGCTGGCTGTGAAACCTAGCTCAGGAAAAGAGAAGCTCTGCATCTGATGCTGTTGCTGTTTGCAGGCTCATTTTGACTTCCATAAAGAGAAGTCACAGAAATGATTATGTGGTACCCAAGCTAAAAGCAGAAAGCTCAACACCCCATGAGGGTTATAGCGCATTCACAGAGGCTAATGTTATGTGCAAGGATGCCACTGTGATTGGTGGAAGGAGGAACAGAATCACTCCCTTCCATCTGGAGCTGATCCAGGGCACTGGGTCATACCATGTCTAAGTTAATGTTTGGAGAATGTATCTCCTTGTTGATGACAAGACTACACTGAAGTGATTCTGTTCCTATCTGAAGCACCCAAATATGTAAGAGACTCATTCTGGAGCTTGCTCATATTATTTTTGTCTGTCTTTTCTTTTGGGGGGAAATATTGCTGGATGAGTTGGATAAGTCATTTTATTATGGATAAATTGCTTTTTAGTCTCTCTTGGACATTAAAGCCCATAAAGTCTCAGCAGTGCCTTTCAGAAGCAGAGCTGATCTGTGAGGAAATGTTTCTATTCCCTTCCCTTCAGACTGCATCTTCTTGGGCCAATGGGCACCTCAAAACATAATTGTATGGGATACTAGTAAAATCAGGAGTTGTAAGAACTTGTAGGTACAGAACAGAGTATTCAAACAAGTGATTAGTAATTGAAATCAGCTATTGGAACAATACAAAAACCAGCTATGCATGGCTGCAGTGAAAATGTATTGGCTGCACAGCACTGGCCTGTGATGCGGATTACTATTTTTTGCAGTAGACATTTGACATCACCCTGGCTAATTATTTGTTAATTTGGAATGTTGAACATGTTGGCTAAAAGGTTTGATAAACCATAGTGTTATTAATATTCAGTTTGCAATTTTATGTAATTTTTTGTGATATTTTTGCACATTTTTGTGGTTTAAACTTGGAACATTCTAGTGAAACACCATGTATTGGCAGATACTTTCAAAGATATACAGAGAGGAGAAAAAATATTCTTGATATTGTTACAGTTACTTAGCAATTTAAATTTCATTATTGAAGGGTAAATTTAGAAAACCATCACTCTGTCTCTGTGCTAATACTGAAAATAACTTAAGAATTTGGTAAGGTGCATGTTCTGTGGAATATGACTTGGCCTGAAATATTTGCAGTGCTCTAATTTGATTCAACTCAAATTTGTATTGTTCATTAAATTTGGATTGCTCTATTCAGAATGTATACCTTAGTGTGTTACCATTTTCGATAAGTAATTGAAACTCTAAAATGTTTTTGACTGTTAAAGGACTATCTTAAACTTTAAAATGTTAATTATTACCACAAAAATTCTTCAGTGACTAGACTTGACTTACAGTTTCTTTTGTCTCTCCCTAACAGCTGGACAACCAACCTGCATGTGAAGCAAATGAAGATATGAAACCACTGTTGCAGATAGAAGAAGAGGTGATTGCTGCTGATGTAGATCTATAAATATATATATTGTGTGTATGTGTGGTTTTTTCTAAGAGTAACTCTTGCTTGTCTAGTCTTCATAGCAATACCTCGTATTCTTCATATAAGTATTTTTATTTATAAGAAAGTAATTGCAGTGAGAAAATAGCTGGGAAAAATGCTTTCAGAGTATCAGCTTCAAGTACCAAGAGCACAAGAGAGAATAAGTATATTTTCAGTAATAACTTCAAAATATTTTTGAGGCTTATAATCAACTAGTTGACTTTCCAATGGCATATGAAGAGGGTATTTTGTTTCTAAGCTCTTGAAATGAGCGTTAGAGAAATAGCTAATATAAATATATATTTCCAATTACTGTCTTTATTTTTGACATATACTGAAAGTGAATTCTCTAGGTTAATATGAAGCTGCATTTAAATGCACACAAATGTTTTTGCTTTCCATATGCTGGTTTCTAAAATTATGTGCTTTTTTGAAAACTAAATACAAAGAATAATCTGTTTGCTCAGTGGTGTTGGCATAATATTCTGTGGAATCCATTTAAGTGAGAGAGTTTTCTTTTCCCACTTGGAAATGTAACTATCACTCTTTCCTCTGCAAACTGGGTGGAGAGTGGTTGTTGAATTACCATGTATTTGTAAATAAAAATCTAATGTTGCATTTATTAGAAGTTTTTGTCCTTTCTGTTCAGCTAAACATGTCTAAGGTATGGTGTGGAAATGTAAAATTGTTTGATTTTCATCTTAGGAAAAATATTTGTTCTGACAGGATTAAGTTGTTCACTGAATATATGCAAGAACAATAGTTCTTCCTTTTCTCTTTTCCTTTGTAGTCAGTGTCAAAGTCTGTGTACAACTTTTTCATCAAGCTCCTCCTGCTCTTTCCCTTAAGCATTCAGTACCAGTGGTGAGACTATATGCCCATCCCTGAAAAACAATTGAAAGTAGTGGACGTTCCTTAAAATTTCTCTACTTTTGCTAGAAATGAAGTGCTGAAAATATTTTTGGGTTAGGTTCTGCTCCTCTTGAAAACACAGCTGGAATGTGCACTATGTTTCAGTGCTGGCTT
Source organism: Cisticola juncidis (assembly GCA_013400215.1). Classification (NCBI taxonomy): domain Eukaryota; kingdom Metazoa; phylum Chordata; class Aves; order Passeriformes; family Cisticolidae; genus Cisticola; species Cisticola juncidis. The sequence goes on from VXBR01000781.1 coordinate 563,086, forward strand.
CCAGATTGTTTTGGTCAGTGGCTTCCCCAAATCTTTTCATGCCTGGTTATGTACCCTTCTGTGTCCATATCCTTGGAAGCAGTGAAAAAACATAGGCTCTGGAGCAGAGGAATTTGGGGAAGCATTTTGTGGGTAAAACTGAGGAGGAGGAAGCTGGGAGGTGTAGGAGGGCTCCTGAGTGTTAGCTTGGATATGGCACCATGAAGAGCTTCAGTGAGGCTGCAAAGCAGCTTAGGGTGCTCCTTGCTCTCAGGGGATTTTGGAGTGGGTGGGGCCTGTAGGAGAGATCACAGATTGGGAGGAGAGGCTGTAATAGCTGGAGGCAACAAGGGAAGATCGTGCTGTTTTGGCATACTGGGAGAACTTCACCTGTGCTCCTGTAATTTCTCATGCTTGTAACTGAATGCTGCTTGCTGAATTATAAAGTACTGATCATTAATTTTACTTTTTGCTTTAAAATTTTTCATAAAAATCTAAAATGTTTTATCAACAAAACTTGGCCTTGCTTTTTGGTATTCAGTTAAAGACTGGTAAAGAATTTAATTTGGTTTTTACTGTTGTGGTAAGAAATTACATGGTGGACCACAGATGAGAGCACTGGGATGCGAAGACCCTAGTCATCAAGTACAAACTATGGAGGGTGGGATACTCACACTGCCTGTTCACACAGCTCTCTGGAGTCGTCTGTGCTGCTTGTGGAAGAAGCTTTCTTCCCTGAGAGATACTCAGAATCTGATTTAGATACTGTGCAGATCTGGCTTTCTGTGGAGGCACATACCTTGGATGGATATAATGCAGATGGTAGTTTTCAGACTTCATTTAATGTAGACAACATCTACGATAACGAACCACTGTGCCCCTGCCCCCCAAATTCCAGATACCTTCAGTCTCCACTACCAGCCCTGAAATACACTGAGAGACACTTTTTTTTTTTTTGTCACAAGTCAAAGTTTCTGGACTTCTAACCAATGAATTTATCTTAGCCTATTCACGACTCCCCCTCTCCCAGCACTGTGTTATGCAGCAAAACTGTGAGAAAATTTAAGGATGGCAATGCTGATTTTTGCATCTTGAGCCCAGTCATGTTTCCCTGTCCATGGGAATCATTTGGGCGTGGAAATTGGCTGGTGAAAAATGGAAGGAAAGAAAATTTAGCAACCTTGTGGTCTGCAGCGTTGCCTGACTCATGTCCCGCAGCCTGGAGTGGTATGATCTGAGCTAGGCTGGCTTCTCCTAGATGGTGTCAGGTACTTCCATGCAGGTTCCAACTTCATTTTCCCACAACACATCTGCAAAAAGATGGGGTTATTTCAGTAGCCTGTTTGTGCACAGATGAGTGGGATTTCAAATTTAGTGGGCCTCAAAGAGCTAAACTTGAAACTCTTGAAGAGTTGGAGCTGAGTTTCCACCCATGTTAAAGTCCTGGTTTAAACAAGGCTCCTTCAAATCGGCATTTGCTAATTCACATGGTAAATGTGAGTCACAAAAATTCCTTTGTCCCCTCCTTCCCTTGGAGGGGAACAGGCAGAGGAGCCCACCTAATGAATGTTGTATTTGTCTGTTTTGATCCTTGCTGAAGTATTTGGATCATGTTGGGCTCTCAAGTTCAGCAAACCTTGTAATGGACACAAGATGGCAGTGTGGAAGTGCACCTTACACATTAAAAATCCCTTTCTGTGATTGTAATCTCATATAAAAGGGGTTGTGTTTGCTAAATGATGCTTAAGTTGTGACAAAAGTAACTTTGACTTAATCTTGGCCCTTTCTCCCCACCTGGCATCATGGAAGTGTGATGTGCAACTGAATGTGCGACATCTTCTTGGGTTCTTTGTGTTGGTTGTTTTTGTCCTATTTCATTAATTAGCTGCTGCTTAAAGCAGTACAAGGTGTAGGTATAGTGGAAAAGAGAACAATTCCTGTGGAGAAAAATGAACTAGATGATTTCTAGTGGAGGTTTTTGCTGTATATGGTTGGATTCTTTTTTAAGGTACTGTTCAAGGAGGAAGAACCAGTTGCCCTCCCTCAGTTCATCAGCTGCAGAATGCTGTTTAAGGTCACAGCCCTCAAATGCATGGGTCTACAGGAGAGCTGGGACTCTGCACTGCTGCTAAACTCTGAGTACATTTAGGGCTGTGTGCTCCCAGGTGCAGGGTGCTGCTTGGGGTGTTGCTGTCTGGGACACCCACCCAGGGCTGGTGTGGATGTGGTACAAGCCTGGGAGATACACGTGCAGCTGCCAGGGCAGGTTGTGCAGGATGCTGTAGTACTGTTGAGAGGGCAGCAGAGGTTTATGAGTAAACAACTGAATGAACATCAGCTCCTTACAGCCTGTGGTGCAAAGGTGTGATTCCATGGATTACCTAGAACATATCCCCTGTTGAGGTGAGGTGCTTGGCTGGCTAAGCTTCACTGACATCAACAGACATGTGCAGACTGTGGTTCACATGTAGACATCTGCATTATTGCACACCTGTTTACTTAATGCTTATTTGGCTTAAAGGAAAATAAATCCAGAATTATCTGAGAAACTCTTGTTCTAGCTAAATCTACTCTCTAAATCTACCCTTGCAGGCTGTCAGCTAACTCACTGCAGTGTAAGTTTGAATACAGTAGATAACAGCTCTGTCACAGGCCAAGGTTTAGATAGAGTGGCACTTTAAAAATAGAAAATGTTTTCATGTGGGTTTTGTGTAGTACATAAGAACAAATCAAGTGTCTTGGAGTACAATTCAAGGTACTGCATATGCTGTTAGTTTTTATGAGAGTTTCTTTTAGAGTTTTTATAACAGGAGATTTGTCAGAAATTTCAAGATGAATTACCTATGAGTTCACCTGTCTCTTCCTTCTGTCACACCACAGGCAATGCTGATTAGTGGCAGGATTTATGCAGCAAAGCCCATTTTTAGAGCCTGATGTCTGAGTTTGGAGTTCACACTGACACCAGAAATGATCAGAGGCAGTCTCGTTATTTTAGTAAAATACTTTCCAGGTGAATCCCAAGGGAGGGTTCAAGTGATAAGTTCAACACTTCCCCTTGGTAATAGCTATAGCATGGCCTAACCTTGTCACTTATGGAGGGGGAGAGTGTTTGAAATCTAACAGTGTGAGCTCAGTGTGAGAAGTGGTATGCTTGCAGCAGTGTTTCAAATTCCAACCAATCATTTGTAATGGATTAGCAAGACCTGTGCCATGGCTGTAATGGAAGGCTTATTAGCAGCAGGCATAATTACATAAAAGAGCAGCTTCATGCTGGAAGCACTTCAGCATTTTCATTTTAGCTCCATGCTCCTTGGTAGCTAGGGGGACCAACATAAAACAACATATGAGGATGATGTAAAGTGCTTCCTCTCAAAAGGGATGTTCTGGGGTGAGCAGTAGGGAATTAGTTTATTGAAGCTGGAGAATTTTTTTAATTGGTTCAACCAACTTGAAACAAACGTGCCAATTAAGCACCTGCTGTAGGCAACAAACACTCCAGAGACCTGCCTCATTGTGCAATGGGAATTATTGCCTTCTCCTTAACAGCTGACATCGTATAAAGAACCAAAACACATTTTAAAATAACATGTACAAGGGTGTATGTACCTACAGTTTCTCTTTATTGTTCACAACAGAAGAAAGAAAAATTTCAGGCTGTCAAACAGGCAGTTCATGAACACAATCCTGTGAGAGATGGCCTGTGTTTGGCACAGTGTGCCTTCCTAAATGGCCTTCTGCAAGTACCTGGGCCAGACCAAATGTTTCTGATTCCCTGAACTGGAATTTGCTCTTGTCCTCAGGCACTCAACCAGATGTGCCATTTACTGCTGCTCCAATTGCATATGGCCCTTCTGTGCTGGAAATTCAGATTTCAGGGTCAGACCAGGCTACTGTAATATTTGGTCTGCCTGTATTGCTACAAAGATCAGAACCTCTCACCCAACAATTCCCATATTTATCACACAACCATGTGAAGAGTGGTATTCCTTGTTGGAAAGAAGCTCTGCATAGATCTGAAATATACAAATGATGGGAAATCTACCACATGTCAACATAAATGGTTCCAGTGGTTAATTAGCACTCTTAAAAAGTTAATTTAATTTTTACTTATTTTAATGAGCTTTCTAGCTTATGATTGTATTTTTGTTCATTTAAGTTGATTTAGACTTCTAGAGCTAGGCTAATTCTTTTTTCTTTCTTAGATTGTACATATGTCCTTTTAATTTGTTTTTGTTGGGGTTTTTGGTTTGTTTCTCATACCTGTATGTAAAGCCTTATTGCTCACATTAAACACAAAATACAAGATTACCTCCATGGGTGGACATTGTGGATTGAAACACCTTCTCTCAGTGAACTGCAACGCAAAACTTCCCCAGGAGAAGATTTAGAACACAGGAGTAACAGTCATGAAGAGCATTTAAAAAATCTGAGGCTGTATAAGGATTTATTTGCATAAGGCAAAATTTCACATAAGACCTAGTGTCCATAAGGGAATTTTGCTGCATAGCTTTTCTGGCATAATTACTAAGCTTTTGGTTTGTCTTTATCAGAATGACCATGCCCAAAGCCTGTGTGGTTCTGCAAAATTTTTCTTTCTTGGGGAAGTACATGTAAGACATTTCCATCTTGATGTGTCTGAACAAACAGGACAAGATGACATTCCATTTTTATTTCTCAGCATGAAGTGTCAGCTACAAAAAATACAATTAGTTCCTGCTGTGTTTGGCAGGTATTGATGTGAGAGGTCCAGCTTGTGGCCTTTCATCAAACTCTAGCTCTGCAAAGATAACTGCTGTCTTTTGATGCCCGTGTAAATAAGATTCCTGCAGAGAAACTCTGATTTTGCTTTCATGTGATACTTTAAATAAAATTAGTTCCTGCTGAGGTAACTATCTATGAGATATATATGTGTTGCACCTGGCTACTAAAGCCGCAGGTTATACCAGCGTACTCCTGTCTACATCAAAAGAAAACCCCAAGATGGTTTAGGAAAAGCCCCAATGCAATGGAGGAAGTTGGTAAACAAGCAGCCTTCAGCCAGGCACAGCTTCTGTCTGTGAATAAATCACAGCCATCGAGCACAGCACACTGCAGAATGGCAGACACAAGTTGGGCTATTCACAATACTCTGTGCAAAATGCATATTGCAAATGTGCGTGTATTTCTATCAACAATTTCAGTGCATACAAGTACTTTTGGATCTCAGCAAGTAAACAAAAAGGTGACAAATCACTTCTTTGCTCTTTGCTATTGAAATAATTAGATTTTTTTGCCTTTTACCAGTGGACTCTGTTCTTTGGTGTGTTCTGTTGCCTGTGATGGTTCATGGCATGTCTAGCAGCTGCTAAATGCAGTGTTTTGTGTTCCCACTCCCTCTGTACTGTGTCAACTCAGCCATAAAGGAGAGGTAATTCTGAACTGAAGGTTGCCCCTGTTAATTTACAAACATATTTAGGTTGTTCAGACCTTCTGTGTTACATCAACCACCTTGGTTTCACCATCATCTAACCATTTCCAGTTCACCTGCTTCTTCTAGTGATGTTGTGCTAAATGGAAAACAAAAAGTGGGTCTGATAAATGCCAGTTTGGTACTGAAAATAAGGGTAGATGGCAAACAGGGAGGGATATACAGGCTGCAGTATCCATTTAGCATTATTACACTAATGTCCTTTTTGGTTACTCACTATAGCACTTTATAGCTATGTAGTGTTACCCCATAACATATTTCTGGTATCATATACACTGAACATCCTCTTAAATCCTATTTCTCTGTAACATCTCTGACTCGAAGCCAAGAAAGCTGCCTATTCAGAAAAACTGTTCATATAATCTTTTAATCCTCATATCTTTGCCAGATTGTGAATTGCTCATAAATCTGGATTGCCTAGAAAATGCCAGCTGAAGGTGCTGAATTGCTAAGCTTGTAAAACCAAAGTATCCCTTCACCCAGCATTAGAGAGCATCTGAATTATTCCCTTCAGTTTATCAATGCTATGATCTCTGGAATATGTCTATAAAACTATCAAGAGATGAAGAATCCCAGAATATATGGGGCTAATGTATATGTCTCAACAGCAACAGCTGATGGCTGTGGAGCCAACCAAGAATTGTTAGTAACGACCTGCTGTGAGAAAGAACATAATGTGGCTGGAGAAGGGGCCATGCTGAGGTAGTGCAGCACTTTCCAGGATAAAATCCTTGTCCTAGTTCCTGAAGATAAGCACAACAGAGTTCAAGTGCAGGAACGAGAACGGGCATGGACTGTAGGGAGGGATCCTGATCACCAAAAATCCCTGAAGCCCTTCAGCCCATTTCCAGAGGAGAGGGCTATGCATAATAAGTAATTTGCATAGAAAATGAGAAACCTATCTTCAGAGCTGGAAAATCTATCTATAAAAATATACTCCCACCAAACCCAGGCAACATCCCCAGGACCCTGGACATATCATCAGCTGGACTGACACTGAAACCAAGACTGGTTCTTTTTCCTCTCCTTCTTTCTTTCCTCTCTCTTCCTTATCTTACCCCTTTATCCAAAACCCACTGCCATGTGCTTATACAGTAGGTCAGGGACTGACATATGTATTTCCATGTCAAGTGTGTAATTCATTAATAAAACTTTGAATCTTTGCAGCCCCTCTGACTTTAGTCATTCTTTTCAACCACAGGCATCTAGAAATCTTGGGTCCTTTCCCCATAAGGCTGGGAGATCACAATAGGCGAGGGTAAAAATGCTCCTTGGTCAGTCCTTCAAGAAGCAGATTTTTACACTCACTGATTTTCTCAAAGTATTAATTTTTTTCTCTCATGTCAGTACTGCTTCATGGTTTTTTTTTTCCATGATAACAACAATGGTTACACTGTTCAGCAAATGCATTTATCTTCTGATCAGCCTCGATGCTGAGGCAGCAAAACAGGTGTTTGTAATTCTGTTCTCTTGCATGTAGATCCACTGCAACTCTGATTCCCACAGAGCCTCGTGGGTTTCAGGCAGAGCCCTCAATGAAGGTGAGCCTGGGAGTCGCCTGCTTCTCACCTCCCATGAAGGAACAGGCTCTTTGCAACACCACTGCTGTTCTCCAGCGTGGGAAAAAGGCTTCTTCATGCAGCCCATGGGTGTGTTCTGCTGTTCAATAAACTCCAGTGGCTTGTGTGAATTAGAGCCTGCACTGCTGGAGATTTACTTCACTGTTGTCCAGATAGGGCAGGAATATGACTGAGATCAGCAAGGCCCATTAGTGAGGCTGCGAAGTGACTGCCTTGGCTAAGCTGGATACCATAAGGGATACACTGCTGTAGGGAATCAGAAAGATTAGCAGAACTGTACTGGTTTGCCTCAGCTGGGAATGGTGTCCATGGTGCAGGTTAAATTACAACTACCTTAGCGTTCTGGTCTGTAAGTTTTTGTATGAGTACTGGAGAGGTCTTGTACAGGTATCACCAGGGGCTTTTCTGGAAGCTTGAGAGAGAAGCTGGAGATTCAAGAGAGTAGTGAAAAAAATGTGCTGTAATGCTGGGAAGATGTTCAGCTCTTGTGTTTTGTTGCACTAGAAATTTTCTTTGTGATGTTCCTGAAACCTCTGATTTCAAACTAAATAAATGGCAGTTTTTATAAACCCGGTGACTTTTTTTCTTCTTAAACCAAGAAAGAAGGGGACCAAAAGAAATAGTTTTTAAAAAATTAAGTTCTTTCTCCTCAGTTAATAGAGTGTGAAGAGTGTTTGATCCAGAGGTTAGCTCAGTTGTTTAGAGACCAGTGCTTATAATGTCAGAGTTTGGGTTCAATCCCTCTATGGGCCACACACTTAAGAGTTGGACTTGAAGACCCTTGTGGATCCCTTCCATTACAAGGAAGGGATGTGATGCTAGGTGGATGATTACTTTGGTTAAGTAATCATCTATCATATATATTCTATGATAGATGAGTACTTAACCAAAAGGTATGCTGAGGTTGAATTCTTTCTTAAATTATAAAATCAATTTCAAGCAATCAGCTGGTCTTGGACTCTTGAGTGATGGGTTTGTGATCCCACACTACTTTTAAATAAAAGAAGTTGAGAGTAGTATTTTCTAATTTTTCTAGTTGGGTGTTTGTAAAGTAGATCTATGCAGCTCTACTGATTATTTTGACCATAAGGACTTAAGTTTGAATTTTCCACACGTATTTGTAGCACCCATGAGCTTCAGTGTTCAGCCTACCAGCCTCTGAGAAGTATGCTTAGGAGGATGATACATGTTTTAGTTTTGTTTTAGATCTAAATTTCAGCAAAATCTGAACATTTTTATCTTCAGCACTCAGTTTGTCTGCGTAGAAGATACTCACTTCCACACAGATAAGGATGGGGACGTTGCACTGCAATACATCAACTCCACCAGTCCTAAAAGGGACTCGTAGTAAGTCCTGAACCTCTGAGACATATATTAACAGTTAAAATGGCTAGAAAGTGGCCTTCATCTGCCAGCTTTTCAAAATAAGACTGGACAAATCACAGCCAGTGCAAATAAATGCTGGACAAGTTCTGCTATCCTTTGGCACTGGAGTATGAACTTTCTTCATTCTGCCAGTATGGGATTTACCCTGTGGATTGCATTGGGCAGAATTTGATGTGTTTACCTAGTTATCTTCTAACTAGAACAGCACTCTGCTGTGCATTTTCTTCACTGGTGTTTCTGGCCAAGAGATTGGACACACTCTCTACCATGGCTAATGGTTTTATCTTCTCCATGATCACATTCCAGCACTAAAATCAGATTTTTGTATTCCTGATAAGTGAAATGGGAAGAAAAATGATGTTCAGCCTCTGTCAGCCTTTTCCTGTAATGTCAGTAATTAATGGCAGTGTTTCACTTGCCAAGCAGCAAGCCTTGGTCTTGTTGAAGCCATGCTGGAGAGTGAAATGTGGTAGTCTCCTCACTTTCCTACTGCACTCTCAGCTGTCTCAGTGATTATTTACTGCCAGTCATGTTGCTGGCAGAAGAAGTGGTATCTCTTTGCCAGCTAGCCCACAAGTGACTTGATACTTGTCACTTCTTTCCTTCTGCCCTGCTTCAGCAACACTTTACAGATTCAGAAAGGGGTCAGGTCCCTCTTCTGTCTTCACTGTGCTGCGGGGAACTCTTCCCCATTGACCTTAAAATTAAGATAGGTTGTAGGTTTTGTAAATCACTGGCTTTAAATGCAAAGAATTTTTGGATTCTCCTGATTTCCACTGGCTGTGTGGTCTTCCACCATACAAAGGAAGTTGTTTATTTTTAGCAAAATCCACTTCTGCTGTCAGAGACTTCCAGGGAGCATTTAGAGTAATTCAGAGTAAAAGAAGTACAAACACACACCTGCTTAAACTGAAAGTGGATAGATTTAGATACAAAATGTTCTTTATTGTGAGGGCAGTGATGCCCTGGCACAGGTTGTCCAGAGAAGCTGTGAAAGCCCCATCCTTGGAAGTGTTCAAGGCCAGATTGGATGAGTTCCTGAGCAGCCTGATCAAGTGGATAGCATCCCTGCCCATGGCAGGGGAGTTGGAGCTAAATATTCTTTAAAGTCCCTTCCCACCCAAACCATTCCAAGATTCTATGAACTGCTTAGCAGGAGAGCTGTTCATCCCTAATATCCCATCTCCAAGAGGAGCAGAAATATGGGAAACTCCATAAGGGTTACTTCCTGGTTTTAAGTGGGACTGTGGTTAGCGTGTTTGTTTATGTGAGATTGTGGTGTGATAGTATATGTTGACTTCAGGAATTTGAATAGCACAGATCACAGCAGGAAGGGGTGGACCTGTAATAGTGAAAGGCAACATCACTGGTTGCAGTAATTAAAAAATATTTTCCTTATCATACCTTAAGCTGTGCCTTTGGTCATTAAGGAAAATAACTTAAGAGATAATGATACAATGCAAAATAAGTTTTTTGTGCTTTCCGACAGATAAATTGTCCCGGTTCTTGCCAGGACAGAGTTAACTTTTGCAAAAGCTAGGAGAGGGCATGGCTATGACCTGGATGTTATTTGATACCACCTCTCCTTCTTACTTCAGGCAGGGGAAAAGCACTCTCTTCAAGGGAGAAGTTCCTTTAAATAGGGAAAAAATGGCAGAGAGAGCCATTCATGTAGTTTATTGTTAGGGGCTTTCTGTGTAAATAGTTCCTTTTCCACATAACTTGAGAAATCAAAAAATTACTAGAAATAGAAACACAGAAAATGAAACATAAAGACATTAAATGAAATTTGAAAAACAAAAAAATCCTAAATTTAAGAGAAACCAATGAAAAGATTTGGCTCAATTCAATGCATTTCCTTTTCCTTCCATTCTGTTTCATCAGGTTCACCTAATTTCTCAATTACATGGATTTTCTCCCTAAGCTTTGACTTGGTGCTGTGGCTGAAGTTCCCTTCCCCATGCATGCCCCTAATGTGAAAGATGTTGTGGCCTTGCCATGATCCTTTTGGCATGTGTATTCCAGCTGCAATGGGCCCAAAGCTCTAGGTTCTCTTGCCATCTCCAAACTAACTGGAAGCCAAATGGCATCTTGTCTCTGGAGCTGATGCGCCCATAGCTCAGAGCCCATGGGTGGTCCAAATTTAAAAGATGTAGGAGCAGCAATGTTGTGGCCCTGCCAGAATGGCCTTGGCATGCCTGTTCCAGCCCCAGAGTCCTTGGAGTTGTAGGCACTTTCATTCTCTCAACGCTAACCTTAGCCATAACGCTAGCCCCAGTTCAGTCCTGACTCTAATGGCAGCTTGGCACTGTGGCAGAGATCCTCCTTACCATAGGTGGTACAGCTTAAAAAGTGTGGAGTTGGCAATGTTGGTACCCTGCCCTGATGCCCTTGCCCTGCCTTTAAGAGTGCCGTGTCCCAGGAGCTATAGGCTTTTTTCCTGTATTCAATAAGTGTAGATTTTCTCCAAAGTTTCATATTTAAGCTCTCTGTTTGGCTTTGCATTCCTTGTGGCATTTGAGACAATGCCTCAGGCTTTGCAGACACATAGAATGATTAAAGAGATAGAAATTCCTTTTAATTAATTTTTAATATTTTTTAATTTAAAGGAGGAAGGGGAGAATAAACACAGAGAGGCAGTACTGAAAAGGTGAATACCTCATTTTCCTCTTAGCTTCAGCTGTTGTTGGATTTTAGAATTTCAATTGATTCAGCCTTTCTGATTCTGTTAAAATCTGGCTTTGATACTCAGCTTTTTTCTTGCATAAGTGTTTCAAACTTAAAGTAGTCTTGCCTCTGTGTGTTCTGGTCTGATTCAAAACTCAGAACTTGTTAATATTAAAATAATTTTACAAGACTGCATTGATTAACAAAAACTGATACAATTTTTTTTAAAACAGCATCACCTCATCTTGCCTCTTCTTCATCCTCAAAAATCTTGTCAGCCAGCATGAGTCTCCCCTGTTCAGGTTAAATTCATTAAAACAATTCAATAAAAGTTTTAAATTTATTAAAACATTCACAATCTTTTCCATAAATCCCATTTAAATATGTTTAGTGAGTGAGTTTAAAGGGTGTTCTTTGAAACTGCAGTACTTAGTCACCATTGTATGCTGAGAAATGGTAGTGGAGTTAATGAACAGCTCAGTGTAATATTCAGTTAAACGAACATACCAGGTTTTTTATTTGCTACCAGTCTAATTGAAATTTAATTTTCATTTTAGATTGAATTCATGTAATCATCAATTGTATTTTCTTTGCATACACTTAGTTTGCTTCCCTTCCCTTTATTAGTATTCTAAGTCTTCTAAATTATGTTCGAAATGCAAGTTGTAACTGTAATGTGGTTGCTATAATACACATAGATGCCATGTGAGGCTGTCCAACTGTCACATAATTTATTGTTAATATTTCAGAATGCTCTGTGCATGTCTTAATATGATTGCTTTTTTCCAAGGGGTGAGGAAGTGAGGGGTTGCTCTTTAGTAAGACCAGAATTAACTTCTGCCTTTTCTTGATGGTTTCTGAGGTTCATTAGTTGGGTTCCAGCTACTGGCAAGAGTAGTCTGCTGGTCCTTTTAAAGGCATGTGTGTATTTTGCAGGTCTGCACTTTGCCTGCTTTGATCACTCACAGGATTGACTGGATTCACTCTTGGAACTGGGACAGAGCCCTTCCCAGGCAGAATGTCTGGGGTTTTGCCCACGTGTGGGATCCACTAGAAGAAAAAGGGAACTTTACAAGGCAAATCCCCTGTTCCTAGCTGGGTTAAGGACTGTGGTAATTCTCTTGATCTTTTCTGATATATTTCTATGGCATGTTACATAAATTCAGCTTCTGGCTGAATTTGGGTGTTAGATACCTACACAGTAGCTCTTTTTCACTTTGTTTCACTTTCTCTATCTAGTTGAGACCTAATTCTTGTAGCCAGTTTTGTCATGACTGCCCCTCCCTGTGGCAGTTTGCTGCCCTCTCTGTAATGCAGTTGACTTGAGTTTTCTGTGTCAGAATTGCCCCAGTCAGTCAGTCAGAACTGCCCCAATTACTTGAGGCCACCTGACTACTTCTCCAAAATATGTATGATTGCCCTCAGATTTAATCTACTTTGTTTTCCAGGTTATTAAGTACCATACACCAAAATAATCTGAAAAGGAAATTCTGACATCCATGAGTAGCTTCTTATTACAGCTCTTCCAGTCTTTCAGTTCATAGCACAGAAAGCCAATATGAAATATTTTTTTAGGTATCATGGTAAGATGCAGCATTTAGAGTTTTACTAAAGGACTGTATGAAGCCTATATTCCCTCTACCTGCTTTCTAATGGTCACTTCTATCTCTGTGTACATCAGATGCATTGTTTTCTTTTCAAAATGTACTCAAGTGGAAAATTACATTGAGCTATAAGCCAGTGAATTCTATATATGTGCATAAATATACTCTTTTATACTTCTTCTGTGCCATATTAATGAAATGCCTGGGTCAAATCATCAGCTTGCTTCCTGACATATTTAAAAGTGGAGGGCAATGACTGTTTCTCAACTTTAGGGCATTTTATTAATAATTCAAGTTTAATTATTTGCTCTATTAAAAATAATTGACAATGAACATATACTAAAAATAAATGACCTGTTCTTATATTTTATAATTTGCTTATTAAATTGGGCAGTTAAAATAATGAAGACATTTTTAGTCAATCTGTTCGATGAATTTTTCAAGTATTTTGTCATGGAAACAATATAAATTGTTTTATTTTATTGTTCACAAAGAGAGAAGCTGAGAGTTCAGTATTATGAACAAAGGAAGTTTCCTGTTCTCTGTTGTCCCACATTGAAGGGGAGCAGCTTCTGCTTAAACTGAACCTACTTTTTGTTTTCTTCATACACAAAAACTGGTGGATGTGGATTTGTCAGAAAGGATTTGGTCTTTCATTAATTTCAACACAGAGATTTTGGAAGGACACTCTTGATGATTTTCCAAAAGCATCTTTTCTTTAACAGTTTGACATGAAACAGGAAATCAGCCCAAATGCTGCTGTTTTATGCTATTTTATGAATAGCATATTAAGCCATCTATGAGCTTTTTGTCAAATTTTGCAATTTTATGTATGAATCCCTTCATTTCAATTTTTAACCTCCTATTATTTGATGATGATTTTAATGATTACTGAGATTCCTTGTATTTCTTTTGAAGCAGCTGACCTATTCTTCCCTCTTTATCCTGACAGCTGTTGCAAAAACAAGTCTACTGAGACATAGGACGCTTTTTTAAAATATGGCTAGTTGACTTTCAGGCAAAGTAAACATCTGTGCCACCCAAGTTTATCACAGAGCATCTCACTCAGTCTTGTGGAGGAGTTGCACCTGTGGAAAGAACAGATGGTTTCTTTACGATGTGTAACCACCGTGCAGATAACGTATGGATTTGTGCCCTCAGATGTTTCCAGGCTTTCTTTTATCCTGCAGCTGTACTTAGGAAAAGATAACAATAGTGCTTAGGTATGGACTCCTCCTGTAAAAGGGAATCATTCATCCATGTCAAAAACTTCTTTGCTGTGAGGATGACAGAGAAATGGAACAGATGACCCAGAGAGGTTGTGGTGTCTCCTGTGGAAATATTCAGAAGCAATCTAGACACCATCCTGAGTAAGGTAGTCTATTGGTCCCTCCTTGAGCAGGGAGGTTGGGCTAGGCTGGTTGGATCTTCACTGGTCCTTTCCAATCTTACCTATTCTGTGATTCTGTGAGTGATCTGAAGAGCCTTTCTCAAAATACTCTGTGCTTACATGGCTTGATACTATTCTCTGTAATAATAGTTGGAGGTTAAACCCACGTGAGATTCTTGCTGGAGGAAAAATGCATTACTCCAGTGAAATATTTAATGAGTAAAGAATAAATGTAATAAAGTGTCTCTAGCCTAAATCTCCAGGTGAGCGTCTCTGCTGGCAGAAATCTGACAGCTGTTTGGAAGGTCTGTTGCTGAAGGCACTCCAGCAGTCAGGTATCAGGGGGTTATAGCTGTTGTGCACAGATTCAGGTGTGTTGTGCTGAATGGAGACTTACAAAATGGGAGTCGTAGAGTTTTCGTGGGTGTAGGAGGAAACCTCACAGAGAGACTGGAATGGAGAAAACTGTCATTTCTTCATTACCAAAAAAGAAGAAGAAAAAAGCTGCTAGTTTGTTTACTGCCATCCACCTTTTTTGACTAATCTCTCCACTAAACACAACTGCCTTTTCACACCACTTTCCCACCTGCAGTGCAGGCCTACATGCATCTGTGCTGTGCAAACCCAGACATTCCTGGATACAATACTACCTTCAACATCCCCTTGAAAAAATAGTTGACCGTGACAAAGAAAATCTCTGCAAGCTCACAGCTGTTAATTCAGCTTACTTCTGTCATATCCACTTGGTGCTGCCTGGTTCACTTCATATAAAGATGGGTTACAGCAATAACCTGAAAGTATATCCTCTCATGGCTGATATCTCCCAAACAGCTGACTGCTTACTCTTGAAGTAAATTCTCTGCTCACAAAGCCAATATCTTATTAGTAAGTAAAACACATCTTGGCTGATCACTCTCTTGATATGGTTTTGGGGTTTGTTGTGCAGAGTGATTCCAGAATTTGATAATTCATTTGTTTTTTTATTTCCTATTTAAAGGTTTTATTTAAAGCTCATTGCCATATAGTTCATTGCAGGTCTTTCAAATAACAAAGTAACGATCATCACAACAATAAACAACCTAGGGTGTGAAAATACATTACAGGATAGCCACGACAGAAAAACATATTGTCTGAGGGAAAGAAAAGGGGAAACATGTTTGTAATTGCAAGAATTCTTTGTTGCTTATTTTGTTTTTGAAAAGTCTTGTTTTAGCTTTACCTCAAACCTGACACAAGCAGATAACTTCATGACATGTTCATAAAAGAATACAATTAAAGAGATGATAAACTTTCATTTATGGTGTTCAAAATCTCTGAAAAGAATTTCCTTCTTTTCCTGCCTAAGGCAAAAAGAAAGGGAAAGGAAAAAAAAAAAAAACCAAAAAAAAACCAAACCAACAAATCAAAAGAGTTTTTATTAGGGTCATAATTGCTGCTTGTTCTGAAATGAGACCAATTCTATCTAAAAAATTGGGCTGCTCATGGCATTTATTTAGGGATCTCTAACTGGTGAAAAGCATTTACCTTATCCTGCATCTTCCTCCATTTCCATGCCATTTGGTCAGTGTCTCCTTGCTGCCACCACTTCTGTCTAGGTGTTAAGGACCCTGACATGCAAAGGTCCTTTTTGGCATTACTGAGGGAAGGCGTGCATGTGTGTGTGAAAACAAGAAAGACAGCTTAAAGTCAGACCCAGACCCAGGCCCAGGGATGTCGTTTTGAGAGAAACCTACACAGAATTCCTCTGGGCTGGATCTGTAAGTAGAGAAATGCCACGTGGTTTTTCAGTCTGAAAAAAAATTTCTTAAAACCGCAAAACGACAAATAAGTACTAAATTTTTTTAGGCAAATTTCCAAAGGGGTTTCAGTGAAACTTCAGGCAGGAGCATTCTGGGTCTACAATGATGGTAAAAAAATGCAGAGAGACAAATGCCGAAGGGTACCTCAAAGATATGGTAAGAGGGAACCCATAGAGTGCTACCAACCCCTGAATTTTCTTTATCCAGCACAAGCACTATGATCACAGAGCCACTGAATACTCATGGTAGTTGCTGGGTCTTGCAATTTTTTCAGAGGTCATGGCACTATTCTCCCTTATAAAGGAACAACCGCTGAGAAAACAAACTTTCCCATAATTGAGCATTGTTTTCTGATGAGCCAGGCTGTTGTCTGACTCCTGGTGTATCCAGGGAAACTGCCTTTTCTCATCTTTGTTAATACATAGCAAGGCAGTATAGTGATACTGGATGTTGACACTTATTTCTCCTTAGTGACTTGACTTTAAATTTACCAGCCAGCTTACAAGAGGCTATTTTTTCTCTATTTCTCCTTCTTTGCGTCTTTTACTGGTTGCTTTCTGATTTGTATATATTTTTCTTTGTGAATTCATGAATGGGTATGGTAGATGTATGGTCCTTCCCTTTTCTTACGGAAAAAGCAGGAAAATACTGGATGAACTATGAGGATTTACCTTTTCTGGGCAATGCTTTGCAGACAAAGCCCAGAAAACATAATTTATGTTGATGCCATTTATTTTGACATGGCTCTTATTCTTTCACTGTGACATCAGTGCACCATCAAACATAATTTTTGCTTCAGCATGTGTGCAAAATAAATATTTTTACTTGGGGGAGTGTTCTATTTTCAATTCACACATCCTCCAGGATCAGTGAAATAGGAGTTGTTCCCCACTGACCTGGAGATACCTTTGAAATCTGTTTTTTAATGCTTTCCTGTGAGTAACAGGTTTCTGTGATTGCATTATTTCTTTCTGTCAGGCTTTTGTTGGCCTAACATTGGCTTAAAGCAGCAGAGATGTGGAAATCTCAAAACAGATACATTTCTGGGGATTCTGTGAAAAAGCTGAGTGGATGGAGAGGGCCCAGATCAGTGCCTGAACTGAAATCTTTTGATAAATTGAGATGGATCCAGGCTCAGCTGCCATGTGCCTTGACTGACATGCATTGACTGTGTGGCTCTCAAACATCTCAGTCTCTTTATGGAGATGTTGTGGGGCTTTGGGTACACAGAGGTGTGACACTGGAGGGGTTTTGGGGGCAGAAGGGCAGCCAACAGTGGGGCCCTTCTGCTGCTTATGGAAACTGTCCTTTTTGAACCAATATGGAAATAACTTTGCAGTGTACTGTAAAGTCTTGTTAATGCTTTGCTGCCCATTTGTTCAGCTTTTTTCCATTTCCTGTCTTTCACCCCAGTTCTTGTTTAAACCTGCAAACATTGCTTCTCCCTTCTTCATCCTAAACAGTCTTGAAGCCAGATGAGACAATGTGGAAAGCAAACTCCTTTCAAATAATCTGTGAAAGTGTGTCTGGAAAGTATCAGTGACAGCAGCTGGCTAGTGTCACAGCACAGCTGATGTCAAGCAGAGAGGATAGCAACTGTATTAATCATGGATGTGAATACTTATTTAGACAGGTTTTCCAAATTTTGAGGTGACATTAACCTGTGATTAGATAGATTAAAAGTATCTATCTATCTTTCTATCTATCTATATATAAACTGTGTTTATACTTATAAAAGTGGACACACAACCTACACTATATCAACAGGGTCCAAAAGCAGGGGGAAAAAAAGGAAAAAATATATGGGGCTTTTTTTAATGCTCCGCCTGTAAATACTTCTTTTTATCTTCCTCACTACAGTAACAACTAGGTGACTGCCATGAATACTAGCAATCAATGCAAGTACATTTTGGAAAGGATCTTGGACACGCAGAGGTTTAGTCTACTTTGGACTGAATAAAAGCAATTCAGAATTTGGGACCCTCTCTTCTTCAAACAGATGTTTGGTGCATGTGAACACTCTCCCAAGCTCCAGACTGACACACCAGTGCACTAACACATGCCCACCTGTGTGTTACTTGTCTGTGCTCCCACTATAGTCCAAGGAGAGCTAATCTATACAGCCATTGGGGCTGATGGAAAGGGATGATTATACACTTCTTTCTATACCAAATAGAAATAGCTGGGGTCCCAACTCTGTTGTTGCAACATATGTATCTTATACTGCTTGAACCAATCCTGGTGATCTGAGGCACCTGCACGCACCTTATAGATATGAGATGACTCACTTGAGACAGCTGGATTGTATCCCTGCATCTGCTCACTGAACTGCTCTTCAGCTCTGCTTGGCTGTGCTGATTAGATTTCCACTAATACCAAGGATGGCCTCTTCTGCAGGTATCTATACTGAAATGTCTGCATTCAAATCCCAGCATCCTAATCCGAGGGTTTAATGAATTTACTCCATAGTCATGTAAGCGTTTTTATGACTGCAGAAGAAGTTCTCAAATTAGCAGGTCGCAAACTGTCTGGACCTTCATACTGCAAAGCCAGCACTTCAAACAGTGCTGAGGTGTTAGTAGAAATGAAGGAATATGAAGATCCGCTGACAGCCAGCGAGCTTCACATGTGAGCACTCAGAGGCTCTGCTGTTAGGAGCCAAATGTAAGAGATGTTAGATGGATCAGTTCTGCACATAAAATAGTTTGCACTTAAGCACTATTTTTATGGTTCTATGGATTAGAATGTGGTTAATTACCATTTCTCTGCCATATGCTTCTGCTGTTGCTGTATATACCCATTCTCTGATATTAGCTCACTCATTTCCCTCTCATTTTTTCTTACAACCATAGAATTGGCTTCCTGCTTTGTTATCCTGGAGATGCTCTACATAACATAGCTGCCTTAAGCCATTTCAGCTAAGATTAAAAAGTTATGCTATAACAAACTGTCAGAGTGAGACTGAGGAAAATGAGCTTTTAATGACAAGCATTAAGAACTCCCACAATATACAAGGCTTACTTGTGGGGACATGAGATAGTACTAAATTATCAATGCTGGATTTGGGGTTTAAAAGAATTCTACTGTCTTTCTTACGCATGAAGAATGAATTTGAGACCTGGGCAGCACTGAAACCTGGTCTTTGTGTACATGCTATGAAGTCCTGCCACCAGCAAAGTCAGTGGGCTTCTTACCACTTATTTTTAAAGAAAACATGACAGCACCCTACTGCCATGGCCTTTATGTATCATGTACTTCCTAGAAGGCTTTGTGTTTTCTGATTTTTCATAAGGCACTTCTGGCATGAACTGCTTGTATCAGGGCCACCAGCAAGGCAAAGGGCTACCTCACAAAGACATCAAAGTACAGGGAGCGTCCCAGCAGCTGGGACCAAATACCATCAGCCAGTGGCGATCTTCAGAAGGTTTAACAGGTGAGACATTTAAGGGACACAAGTAAAGATTGATTTCTTCAGTATTTTCACCCTTTTTCTTTTATCTCTGACATTTTCTCTCTTACATGGCACATCTCTGTATGGGCAGCACAGGGAAGTAGATGTTCACTATTAAAATTGTCAGACTGACTTTTGGGAGGGGACTAAAGTCTGGATGCCTCCATGCTTTTTTTTTTATTTGTTTGTTTTACATTGCTGCTTGGCAGGTGAGATACTTAAATAATTGGCTTTACAATCCAGGCATTGGGATATGATAGTTTCAGAGAAAAACCCTTTAAAGTAAGCTAGACAAAAGGTCAAGAAGCTTTGAACTATCACTAGTTGATTTGGAAAACGCAGATCTCTACCCTTTAGAAAAAACAGTGAAAACATCTTGTAGGAATGAAGACCAGTGGTCCTGA
Source organism: Cisticola juncidis (assembly GCA_013400215.1). Classification (NCBI taxonomy): domain Eukaryota; kingdom Metazoa; phylum Chordata; class Aves; order Passeriformes; family Cisticolidae; genus Cisticola; species Cisticola juncidis. The sequence continues at coordinate 582,813 of VXBR01000781.1, forward strand.
ATGTGAGGAACCTGGGACTCCCACCCCTATTACACCCGGTGTGACCAGCTAGAAAGCAAAAGCAAGAAGGGACGTGGGGTGAGTTTTTTCCTTTAGCAGCTGCTGTATGAAGCCTCTCCTCCCTCCACCTCTGTCCGAGAGACAGAGATGCTGGGAAGCCCAGGGAAATCTCGGGGCAACTGCTCCCTCTGCAGGAAAAAGGCTGGAGGGATCCAGTCCTCAGGATGGGTGAGGAACCGTGCAGGGAGCACCGAAACGCGAGCAGCGTGGTGGGGGGACATGCCCAACAGGTGTTTTACGTGCAGGTTGTGCACGCAACTTCGGAATTTGCCGGAGGTGAGGCCTGAAGCCTCTGTGAACAGCAAGTCTGTCTGAAGGGGCGGCAAGCAGAGACAGCTGTGTTCAAAAAGCACCCTAATATGGATCATTAAACGCTGCTCTGCTCCTTTCTGCTTAGGTCTGCTGAAGTCTGCTGAGTGGTATTTTATCCGTCCTGGGAAAGATTTTGTTAGAGCGTTTCCAGGGTTGAGGACTTTGGCTGTTAAGTCAGGGTGATCTGTGTTTTATGAACTCAGGAATCGTATCTAGCTGTTAATCCCTGATCATGGTCTCGTGCTTCCCACCCCAATCTGCTAAAAATAATTCAGAGCTGGTTCAGCCCAGCAATTTTAAGCCAGTTGTTGGACATAAGCGTGTTTCCCTTTTTTATAGAGATTGTCTGGGCACAAGTCTGTGCTTTTTATATTGTCTATGTAAAAATAATTCATGTGTGTTTTATGGTCCATTTGATACTAAAATGATATTTAATATGGAATTTTAATTTTACAGCATGGACAAAAAGCTCTGCATCTCCTTAGATTTGTTAATAAACATTTTATGAACTTCATGAATGTATCTCTAGAGTAGATACTAAAAGTTCAAACATATATATGAACGAGATTTTAAAAAATCCCAAAATACTTGTTTGTCTAATTTACTATGTAAGTACTACGCATACAACCTTTCTTACAAACCAAGATAGAAATGGATTTTGTCAACAGATTTGCTTCCAATCTTCCGATCTTGTCAGATATTAGGAATTTTCCCATATGATTTGCTCAATAGTAGCTGTTCTGCTAGATTCTGTTCTGTCCTATATTCCCCTATTGCTCATGAAAGTAGACTAAATAAATATAATCATGTTTTCTTGCCTTGGCTATATAAATCAATTTTTAAAAACACCCCAAACCAGTACACACCACTGACCGCAAATGTTTATCTATGAAGTTACTTTTACAAAAAGGATCATCAGTTTCTGATTATGATGTACTGAATAATTATACATTTTAACTCACTGGTGGCTGTTCAGGAAAGGAGCAATTTGACTGTTTTTTCTGATCTGAAGCAGGAAAGGAAACTGAGAACTGACTGATGTTTGGGATCTTGTGAAGGTATTCCCAACATTTACAGTGAGAACATTTTAGTTACTCAGTTTAGGTTAAAAGCTGAAATTCCCTGTAGAGCCATGGGAAGAGTTAACTCCAGGGAGTAACTTGAACCACTGAGATGATATATACATTTGCCTCCCTCTTTAGATGCTTTCCAGATGACTTTCTTCCTTCACTGATTGAGGAGACAGGATTCTCCAGCTCAGCCTTTAAAATTAGATTATATAATGTCAGGAGACATTTCTGAGGGACAGTGAGCTGTTTTGGTATCACTCTCCTCACGATTCTCAAGGGCAGGGTGCTATTGCTCCTTCTCCTCTGAAAACAAAAGTACAAATACAATAAATTGAGTTTTGAAAGCTTTTAAAAGAATATATATGTATATAATTATACATACATGGAACTACTTCTGCAGAAATATTAGACTGGAGGGAAAATGAGGCAACATTTTTGAGGTAATCCACAACATAGATTACATGGAATTATTTTCATAAACAACATGGAATTCTTTTCATAAACTACCCAGACTCCAACTTACAGTGAATATGGGAAAAATAACTTTTCTTCTAGGAGAGATTTTTTTCAATACATACTTGAAGAAGATAAGAAGCCACTTTTCTGTTGCTGATTCATTTCTCCCTTTGGTACACAGCACTGAAGAAGCCCAGCAGCTGAATGAGTGGCATCACAGCAAGTTACTGCTTTTGTGTTAGGGGACTTGAAAATGGATGAAAAATACAAAAGGATTTGCTCTGTTTGTGAGTGTGCAGAGGGCACTGCTTACAGTGGTGGGTTAGAGCACTTGTTTCTGTTTTTAGTTTTCCACTTCAAAGTACTCATCACCAACATTAAACACAACAATTTCAATTGCTGCTTTGGCTGTAAGATCCTGGATGTCTCCTTTGTCTCCTTCCCCATCTCTGCCTTGAGATTTCTCCTGTTGTGATCTTAGGTGCTGAGGCTTGAGATATAGTAAATGTATTGAGATTGAAGATCAGAGGAATCTGTGCACATTACTTTGCACATGTTTTGAACCAGGTGATAGCTAATCTCCTTGGGGTGGGACTGAAGAAATTTCTGATTTTTGTTATTTACTATTATTTTGTCATTCTTCATAAAGCTATCCAGACTCACTAACAATCTTTTAATGTTATTTGGAAATAACCTACCCTTTTAAATCTTCATGTTTGGAGCAAGCAATTCAACATGGTATATATGGTTTATATTTAAATTCTGTATTGATTTATCAACAAAAGGAACCTTCTCTGGCAAAATCAGAAGTTACCGTGAAGTTTTTAGAAGGATAGTAGAAAAATTTTTTTTTGTTTGTTTGGTTTGTTGTTGTTTTGTTTGTTTGTTTTTGTCTTTACATGGATATATCCTAGATAATTTTATCATTACTGGATAAAGTACTAATCATTTGCTAAACACACATGAGTTTATATGCTGTAATAAAGGAAAGCTTAATGCACAGCTCCCTCAAATGACTGCAAATCTTTTCATTGATTTGAGTAAGGCTGAAATAAACACCTTACCTCAGCAAGACTGAAGATATTAAACAGCTCTTTACACTCCAGGTTGTGGACAGCTTATTTTCCGTACCTTCTCTTTTGCTCATTTTAGATATTAAGGTTATTTGTCTTTTTTGTTTAATATAAGTTTTATTTTCAGGCCCTGCGTCTGAGGAAGCTTAGACTGTCACTGTGTAAATTATTACTTAATAAATTAAATATGTTATTAAATATCATATTTAAGCAAATATGTTATTTACTTAAAACCCATCTATTTCTGTAGCTGTCTTAAAGCAAAGCCAACCATATACTTCCCTTTTTCCAAAGTCTAAATTCTGAGAGACAGAATTCTAAGAGAGTAAATCTGAGTTTAAAAGCTTCCTTTAAATCCTTGCCATAACCCACCTTATCCCATTTTCAACAAATTTTATTTTTAATGACTTCTCCTTGTTTAGGCACTTGCTGTCTATGGGTGAACTTTCTGATGGCTGATGGGGAATAATGGTATATCTTTCTGCTTTACTGTGAGACTTCTTGAAAACAGCTTTGCAGCAGAAACAGAGTCCTTTTTTCTTTCTGCTTTTGCAGGCTGATTTTAAGTCAGTCTGTCTCTGCATGTTTTTTACTATGTCCAGCCATAGTAACAGTGTGTTTATTTTCCTCAATCTTTTTGCTTTATTTGAAGTGTGGTGTTTAAACTGTATTTAGGGTGAGGAAGGACTTCCATGCAAGGTCTGCAAAAGGAAACTAAGAAATTAAGCAGTAGGTTTAAATCTAGACTGTGATTGTCTGTCACTTCTTTGGAATCTTTTCACAATCAATACATGAAGAAAATTTCAAACCACTGCTCAGTGCAATACTTATGTTACATCCATGCTTTTGCATGGGTAAGATGACATAAAAAGCCTAACAAGCAACTACCTATGCTCTGAATTTTTCTGCACAGAGCTGGACTCTGATCCTGCTGTCTTGGATGGGCATGCAACAATTGATATCTGCAAAGCACTTGTACCAAGTAACTGCCAGGGATTAATTTCTGCTGGATACAGATGTGGGGGAAATGAGTGGTACGTAAATATGAAAACAGCAATCCTGATCCACCAGATCCTGCAGAGTATATATTGGCCTCTTATTATAGTAGATTTTAGGACATGAAGGGTATACTGGCACTGTTTTTGAGTATCAGCTGCAAAATTAATTTCATCCATACTCAGCATTCTTCGTCTCCACTGGATTGCTTTCAAAATAATAAACTGACCACGATTGCACTAACCCTAAGAACCATTTAAGGACATCTTCAGTCTGTAAAATAACTCATGCTGTTGTTAGGTTTTTGTAGTGGTGTGTTGATGAGTTCTTTATAAGTTTTTCTAAGTTCATTGTAAGATGGTACGTTCATTGTACCCCCGTCTTGCCTTCCTGTCAGTTGTCCCTGATAATCCCCCAGTAACTGTGGGTGTCAATCCTTTCCCCCTCCTCCCTGGAGCCTGCCTGTCCCCTCAGAGCCCCGCCTCAGAGCTGGAAAGTTCTGTGAGGGGCTTCGAGTGATAGGCTCGGTTCGGGGAAAATTCCCTCCTCTCCCTTGTGTGTGGTCCTCGTTTGTGTCAGTCACCTTCCAGCCCCTTCTGTACTGACCCCAACTGGCTGTACCCTGCTCACCGCCCTCTGTGCCGCCCCCCATAAAACGGGCTCCCCCAAAACGCCGAAGGTGGCTCAGTTAGAGTAGTCCTTGGCGGGTGCGGAGGCTGCTCGTGACTCCTCAAATAAACCCCCTTGGGCTTACTGGGCCTACTCTTCCCTTTGTTCTTTGCCATCGTCTGCCCCTTGCCCCCTGTGCCCTCGACGTCTCGTCGGAACCGAGACCCGCTGGGTCGGCCCGGCCTGCGCTCCTCGCCCGCCGCGCCTGCTGCTGCCGCTGAGCCAGCCTGGGCAGGGCGGGACCGTGTTCTGAGAGGCACCAGCGACAGGTTCGCTATGATTTTGTTTTGTAAATGATTTGGGTGGTTTGGATTTCTGATGTATCCGTGGTTGTTACAGAGGACTGAATACAGGATTATTTAAACTGCTCTTTTGATGGATGCATTGTAATATCTGGGTTGTAATTCATGGCATGGATCATTCTTCATTAAGTAAAAACACAAAATAATGTGGAGGATCAGAGCTGGGAGCTGAAGGTGTGTGAGAAAATGTCTTCACAGGCTGCCAGACAACAGCCTAGTGTCAAAAATGTAGTATCCTGCTGTGTTGGCCTGTCTATTGCTTTGCTTAATATAAACATAAGGGAGGTGTTTTCCTTTTGCTCTGCATGGGATCAAGAGGCAGGAGAGACTGAAAAAGCCAAATCGTCATTGTGCACCTTTCTGTTTTGCTGAGCTCCAAGGCTCTTAAAAAAGCTTCTGTCAGAGCAGAGAAGGACCATTGGTTAAAAATCCATATGTCTCAGCTGCCATCATAGCTACTGCAAATATCAGTACCATGCCCTTAAAGTGACAAAGAAGCAAAGATTGAATGGTATTTTATGAAATGATTTATATTCACTAAGCTGGGCCCATGTCATGTTTGTGGTGGTTTTTTTGAGGATGACCTACCACACCCAGAACACCACTTCTCTAAATTAAAATAAGGTTACCAGTGGAATAATTTCCTGACTTTGTACTGCAAAACCTAGATTGATAAAGTGTGTACTGCTTTTGAGTTATTTTGCTTAGTATATAGCTGTTGCATTTTTAAATTTGGTTATGATTCATTAGTATAGCATTTAAGCTAGTAGATTTAATGAATTAGGTTTTAGGCCTGCAAGTTTATTGAGGAGTAATGCTTTCACTGCACTTGCCATAATGTATGATGTACTAGTCTGCATTAAACTGTGAGCAGGAGAGTGTTGAGAGATTTGGCAAGCTTCGAAAGTTTTCTGTAGTCGATTTTATGTCTGTATTAATCCATCTGAAAGCTGTCTTCTTCTAAACCCAGTCTTCAGGTAGGAAAAGATTATGAAGTTTCCTGCGGTTTCAGAACTGTTGCTGAAAAAGAGCTTTATTTCATTTTCTTTCAGTGTTTGCATTGCAAAACATCAGTGTCTCTTGAGAGGGGAAAAAAGCATACAAGTACCCAGTTACATATTCTTCTCCACTCAGCCTTTTGATCTCGTCTGCCTTTACCATTTTCAAAGTGCTCCAAGAGGCACACTTGAGACTGGGATCTCAGTTCTCCTCGCATTTAAAACAACTTTTCTCCATTTAAGTAATTTAGTATGTATAGACATAGAAGAACAGAGTTTAGTCCTTTGTGTATTTGTTTCTTTTTGGGTTTTCTGTTAAATCGAGAGCTGACAGGATGAGTGTCTAAGCTGCCTCACTAAGGAGCAAAAAAGGAAGGGAATTGAAGTCAGGGGATTGAAGTGAATGACAGGTGAGCGAGATAAGTCAGAAATAGCAGTTTAAATGAGTGACAGGGGAAGATTAAAAGATACAACTGAAGGCAACTGCCAAAAACCCATAGAATCTAGGACATGAGATGGTGCAGAATAAAGGAATTTTGGACTAGAAATCAATTCAGACAAGGTGAGAGTGAAAGGGGATCTGCCATAGTATTTCAGTACTTTTTCCAATAGGAAAAAATGAACATTTTAATACTTGACGGGGAAAGAGACAGGAGAAGAGAACAGGTAGGCTTCTCTCTGACAAACAAGAAAAGTGAGAAGGAAGGAAAGTAAACTCTTTGCAATAAAAAGTAGAGTTCAAAAGGTTAAATGTTTATTCACAATGAAATGGAATTATAGTCAGTATCATTTGAGGAGGCAGGATTAGGTGTAGTTCAGAGGCAGAGGCATTGGGGGCAACCCAGAGCTGATTTCTGATTATCTTCAGTGATGTAGTGAGTAGAATAAAGCCTCCTTTTTCCTGTTTTCATTGAGCAGTCTGAGTGTTTCATAAATCCAAATGTAAGATTATGTATATACTTTATATATATAGTTTTGGTAATACACTTGGGAAGGCAACATGTTCCACTGACACAAGTGTAAGAATTGCTAAAAAAAGATGCAAGCTAAGAACAGGTGACAAATTTGAGGGAGAGCACTCTCCTTCAGCACTGCTCCTTCCTTCCTTTCTGCCTAGGCCTGACAGCAAGAAACTGAATTAACACTTTTTGGAAGTTGTTGTCAGAAGGTGGAGATGATGGGCTTCTTATTGACACACTCAGACAATTTTCTCAATACACATCAGGGCACAGCCTGTGGAGAGCCCACACTGGAGCAGGCTGATCCTAAGGGACTGCTGCTCATGGAGAGGACTCGTGTCTGTGCAGTTTTTAAAGGACTGGATCCACATGGAAGGGACTCTATGCTGGAGTAGGGGGAAAGTGTGAGGGGGAAGGAGCAGCAGAGAGGTGTTACAGACTGACCACAAACCTCATCCTCCTTCCTCCTGCACTGTTTGGAGAGGTGGAAGAGGTAGAGATAGTGGAATGAATAAATAAAGTTTAGCCTGGAAGAAGAGGGGAGCAGGGGGAAGGTGCTGTTTTAGTTTTGTCTCTGTTTCTCACCATCCAACTCTATATGAACTGGCAATGAACGAAATTAATCTTCCTCAAGTCTGTTTTGGTCATGATGGTATTTGATAAGTGATCAAGTGATCTTCCTGTCTTTATCTCAACACATGGGCTTCTCTGTCTCATTTTCTTCTCCATCCTGTTGGGGAGGGAGAGTGGGAGAGCGTGGCTGGCAGCTGGCCAAGATCAACCCACTACAACTATGTGGCCTGCAAATGTTGTGAGCCAAGAGAAGACACAGGGTCACATGAGAAGACACAAGATCACTGATCAGACTTGGCAGAGGTTCCTGGATTTCAAGAGTGATTATGCTGAAGATATCCCAACCTGTGATTTTTAAGTCTCATACATATTGCAAATAGTGATGTTTAGTTAATTGGAACAAGCTACATGTAAAAGTATTCAGGAGATGTAAGTTTGGGGGTTTGGGGTATTTTGGTGTTTTTTAAATCTTGAATAAGTAGAGATGTAGCGGAAGGCTAGACCTATTTCTGTTTGCACAGCAAACAACCTCAGCTCTTTTCTGTGGCCTCTTCCCTGTGGTTATTAAACTCCCTGAACCATTCTTCTGACTAAAACCTAATACCATTCTGGAATTTGCTCTTTTCTGTTTGAGCTCAGAATCAACATAATAGGATACTGCTTTTCAAAATGAAGTATAAACACAAAAGTGAGGAGCAATAATTTTTTATTGTTCAGCAAGAATATCTCTGCCTCCCACCTGCCTCTGTTCAGCTTCTCCATGCATTCTTTTCCCCTGGAGATTTATGACACCATAAATAGTAACCTTTTGTTAGCTGGCATTATAATTTTGTTATTGCTAGATTTCTTCAGTTGCTGGGTTTCTGTACATATTGGACAAGTTAATGGCTAATTTTTTCCAATAGGGGCCTCAGTAAACTTGAAAGGAGACATAAAGGGGAATGGAAAACAGGCCAGTCAAATGCTGAGTGCATGCTAGCTATCAGTAAGCCATTTTAAAAGATTGCTGCAGAAAAGAGTAGCAGCGTTAACTAAAAATCACCCCCTCCTTTTCTGCAGCGACTGACCTCAAGTGTTCTAAGAGCTGTGCAGGCTCAGGGATAAATTGACAAGAGCAGCAAGTGCATTTTGAATGGAGAAAGCTGCATTTCTTAGTTCACCTCTGGAAGTTGTACCACCACATAAACCTCCTCTGCACACACGAGAGGTGAAATCCAGGTTCAGCTAAAATGGAACTTCAGCCATCAGTTATCTCCTGGAATTTCTGACAGTTGCCTTTCTGATCTTTGGTGTGCTCAGCCTAGTTAACTTTGATAAGTGAGGACCTGGTACTTTTTTTGATGCTGAAGGGATAAAAAAGGATCATGGCAGGATTATAATCAGAGGTGGAACATTGTATGGCAATAAGAGATAGCCAGATCTTAACTGTGTCCTCAGTTTAATAAGAATCACAGAAATGCCTTCAGGAGACTACTTAGTCCCAGTAATAGAAATGGATCTGGTCTTACTGAACAGAGCGCAGCATATGGCCTTTTGAGGGTTTTATATTTCTCCAACAGCACTGTAATGTTTCTATGTGTTAAGGCTGTCTCTAGCTGTATGGATAATATCCCCAAACTATTTGTTTTACAGACAAGAAGAGCTGAAAAATGTAACTGGATCCTAGTAATAAGTGGGTTGAGGTAGGTTTTGATTTAGCCACTCTTTGTATGTTAAGAGAGTAAACCAGTGGAAATGTTTTCAACTCATTGGAATGAGAGTTTCTTAATTTGTGGTTGCAGCCTAATGGTGATAGGAGTTGTAAATATTACAGTGTTACTTATTTCTAGAGTAACCCAGTGGGATCACTGACCGAATACTGAACTTTTAAATTATGGAAATACCTTCTGAAAAGTATAATTAATGTAAATCTATGTAAATTAGAGTGAAAGTTCAGCCCAGGAAGTAAGAATTCCTTTACAACCTTTTGGTTAATTGATTGGATTATCCTCTCAGTTACACTGCAGTAACTCGAGTTACCCTTCAGTAACTTAAAACAGGTGTTTGTCTCTGACATGGATGGACCACCTGTGTGAGCAATGGACTCAGACCTCAAGTCCCTGGTTTTACTAATCAATTCAAGCCCCAACTCTTAATTTACCATGCTGAAGCAAAACCAAATCCACCAGAGATAACTTTAGGTAATGCTCAGACATTTTTTTGTTGTTTTTGCTGAAGAGATGAAAGAGCTCCATGAATTTCTTTAATGAAAAATAGGAAATTGTTTCAATAAATGCAAGTTCTGAGTGCTTGAACTCAATCAGGTTCTCTTTACAATAGACTTTTCTTATAAATATACAATCTACATACAATACGCTCAAAAGTTATTAGCTCAGGGATAACCTTAAAAATCACATTTCAGTGTCATAAGACAGGAGCACACAATTGACAAATTACCACAACAGACCATAGATAATTAAAACCTATAAACAAACACAGTTTTTAAAAATAATTTTATTCACTGTGTGCGATTATCTGACTGCTATTAAAAGTATGCTTGAATCTGCTTGTATATTCAGGCATTGCAAACTCACCCCATTGCTATGTTTTGGTCAGAATGAAATTTAGCTGATGGTTTTTGGTGGTGGTTGACCTTGGCTGGACTCCAGGTGCCCACTAAGCCACTCTATCACTCCCTCAGCAGAACAGGGTGGGGAGATTACAAGATGAAAAAAACCTCCTGGGTCGAGATAAATGCAGTTTACTAACACAAAAGTGAAGGCTGTACTCTCAGAGACAAAGGAAAAAGCCCAAAGGTTTTATTCCCTGCGTCCCTTCAGCTTCAGCATGCCTTGCAGTTTCTCCAAAAGACAAATGTAATCAGTATCAAATGTTGGACTTTGATTTTCCTTCCTCTTTGCTTTTATATGTGAGCTGACATCACGTGGTGTGGAATACCCCTTTGGTCAGTTTGGGGCACCTGTCCTGGCTGTGTCCCCTCACAGGGTTTTGCCCACCCCTCTCCTGTTGAGGGGGAAATGCTGGAGAGAGGAAACCGATGCAGGGCCAGCCCTGCTCAGCAGTGGCCAAAGCTCGGGGGTGTTTTCAGCACCATTCCAGCTGCCAGTGCAAAGCTCAGCACTGGGACAGCTGCTCTGGGGAAATGAGCTCCATCTCGGCCAGACTCAATGCAATCTTGTTGATATTCCAGCTGGAAAAAACATATAGAGAGGAGATTCATGCAGAAGTACTTCTTTCCAGAAGAATTTATCTAGGTTTCTCAAGCTTAGCAACCAAGGTCATGTTTATAGCCTTAGCACCAGGATCATGTTGACACCAGTGTTGTGGTTGTTGTGTGACTGACTGTATCTTGACTGAAGCAAATGAAAGATTTCTGTGGCTATAGTTCCAAAATGACTGTTCTTACATGTACCAGACATATATTCTCAATTTAATAGGACCTGAAATCATAGTATTATTAGTTCATAAGCAGATAACTGTCAAAATTAGGTAACTGACTGCAAAAAAGTTCTTATCTGGCTTTAGGAAAAACATAATGTACAACGCCTAGAGAAGAGTTATGCAGAATTGAAGCAGGAGAACAACAGAGATTCAATCCTCTGGGAGGATCTTTCTGCCTCTCAGATGATACTCAATATTTTTCCATTCCAAGTAAATATTAAGATTAGAATATGACTTAGTGTGCCAGGCGCTACCCAAATAAGTGTGAAAATGTAGTTCATACTCACACATATAGAGACAAGCTGCTAAAAAACCTGTAGTGGGAAGGTGTCAAAGCTTTGGGTTTGTGACACTCAGAACTATGTGATTTACCAGCCAGGGGCAATGATAAAGCACGGCTAAATTAACAAAGAGATGCACTCCTAGCTCCCTTCAGTTCAGTCGGGATGAGAAGCAGGGAACAGGTCTCTGGGCAGGTCCAACAGCCTCCTGTTGTCCTCCTTGCCTGCTCTTGAGCTGCCCAATGGACAGGATTACTAGCCAGTGAAGACCAAAAGGATCCCTGTTAATGCAGAGTCACCTCATGATGTGAGACAACAGAACCAGGCAGAGGTCCCTGAGGTGAATTTTTTTTTTTAAAGGATCCTGCCCCAAGCCATTTAGTAGCAACATTTTGGGTTTAAGTGGCCCTCAGCAGCTTAAGGGTAGCTAAGAAATAAATACGTGTGTGTATGTGTCTTTAAAATAACATTCTTTAACTCCTATAATTCTGCACTTTGTCAGTGTAAAAAAAAAAAAGGTTAGGAGCTTTGTGTCATGAACAAGACAAATGTATTTTTGCCCTGAGCTTTCCTCCAACATTATCCTGTGCAAGTATGTAACAAAAAATAGATTTTGCTAGGATGCCAGAAACCATGCAGTTAAGACTCCAGTGTAGATCCAAAGATTCCACCTGCTCTTCTTCCTGTTTGTATTCATTTATCACCCAGAGCACTTAAAGGTTAAATGCCATTTTATTGGTTTAGAGAGTCATGTGAAATAGACATTCTTGAAGATACAGAGGATTCTGGTGTATGTTTCATGTACTCATCATATATAATTAAGCTAATGGTATTCTTTTCCTTCTGCATTTTAGCTCATAAGACATCTCTGTGTGTATTTCCAATATTTAAGGTGGTTTGGGGACAGAACTTTGTCTTCTCCATAAATTCTCAATTAATGCAGATTTTTGTGTTAAAAATCCACAGAACTACACAGAACTTGAAGGACTCCTCTTGTTCTGTAAGCCCTAGTCAGGTAGTGCTGGAATTGAATCCTTTGATAATAATTTATTTTTCAGGCAGGGCTTCATACCCCTGGGTGCAGCAATCTCAAAACTGGACACCCAATTGTGAGTTATACATCTTACGTGCTCCTTTTAATTTCTGTAGAGTGAAACAGATTTTTTCAGAGGGCCATTTCTAAGATCCATGTTGTATATTCCCAGAAGACATTCTATGTCATCCTAGTAAAGATATCAGACAGCATTTGAAAAAAAGCCTTCATTTTCTCCATAAACTACACAGATAGTTGATTTATAAACTATTATTTACTATTCCTTTAGACTTCCATTTGAAAGTGAAACAATCTGTGTCAGCAGGAATGGACACTTGCAAATTTTGCTTAATTTAACTCATAGTGTAAGGTACAGTGTAAAATTAGTATTCAGGTCAGAATGGTAGGTATTTCATGCAGGAATCTTCATTCATGAATCTCACAAAAACAAACCTGTACCCAAACCTTTAGCAAGACATTCATTTTTACATTAACTGGTAACGTTTTTACCAGTAAGGAAACAAGAGCAACAAGATGATGGTCATTCTCCCACTCATCTTTCCCCCCAGATATGAGTACAAAGTAAATTCGGAGAGGATGCAAATGCTCTAATATGTACCTCTACTGTTGTGCTGGAGCTTACACAATCTCCTGGGATGTCTTTATTAAAACTCTTTAATAGATTGAAGAAATCAATTTCCATACAACTGGTGGAACTCAACATTTATTCCAGGCCAGATATGATCTGTGATTCATAAAAATACTTTTGCAGAACAGCTTTTTTTCTTTGGAACAGAATCAGTTTGCCATGGGAACAACAATAGAAATACACAAACAACAGGAACTTCAATAGTTAGTTATATGCATTAACTATTATAACATAGCTTTGTCTTTAAGTGATAATTGAAATTGTGTTGCACATTCTAATATTGTTAATGTGTTCTCATTAGCCATGTAGCTGCAGTGCATTTTTTTTCATTGGTGGGTGACAATGAGAATGTGCTTCATTAGCTGGAAAAAATTGTTGACAGCTGTAGGATCTATGGAAGAATACAAATACGCATGGATCAAATTTAGATTCACATGAATACTATGCCACAAAAAAAGCCCATGCTGAGGAGTTAAAATGAGACTGAAAGAAATTCTAAAGTAAAAATGAGACTACCAATGAGTTTTGCCTGCTCTAGTGTTCTTTGCAGTGTGTGCACAAAAAAATAACTGGAAAATTACAAAAGAAGATTTTTTTCCAAAATAATATTCAGAGATTCCTTTTGATAAGATGTAGCAGTATGGAACTTATTCATGGGTGAAGGAACTAAATAAAGAGAAGAAGTGTGAGCAATGCAATTTTCTTTTTTGATGAGATATGAAAAATGTGAAGACATTTCCCATCTTTCACTATTTTGAACTCTGCTTGTTTCCTTGAGATCATCTATTGATGAGATCAAAAGGAGCAGGTGAGAGAAACCAGGAAGATTTTCATTGCAGTTCCAGATGCTTGATGAAGATATAGACACTGTGGCATGGATTTCTTGAAGAAGATTTTCAAATTAGGGTTAGAGATCCTAGAAATATTAAACTGAGTTTTTTCTGCACATAAGTTCATGGATGTTTTATGGAAGTTGCTGTACATCTGGACTGCAGAGAGGAAAATGCTTTATTACAAACAGTCACAATACTATCTGACACATCTTTACAACCTCATTTGTTGCCAATGCCGTGGAAGTTTGTGTTCTTTGTGGTCAATGAAATGTACAGGAGCTCTAAAGGTGCAATGTATGATACTGTAGGATGGAAGAAACTGCTCTAATTTTTGATGTAAGATTTTCTCCATTGACATGCAGATTAGCAAGAGGGAGTGTTCAGGAAGAGAAAGTGAACATTTTTTGAGAACTATCAAGCTTACAGTAATGAAAACTCTTGTGACTCTTCAGAGTATCAGAACAAGAAGATGTTTAGCTGAAGTGGCACCAAGAAACAGAGCTTCATCATCTTACATAATTCTCTGTGTGTATGCATGGAGAAAATATGTAAAGAAAGCTATAAAAGAAAATATGAAATCACTGAGATGATTTTGGAAATAGTAGGAGAAGTATGGCAGTTGTACATACATAGAAGTTTTGAAAGCTGCCCTCTAGTCCTTTGGCACGTGGAGACAAAATATCACTCTATCCTATTTATCATGGTTATTTTATGTCTTTGCCTATGCTTGCCTTCAGGTGTTCCCTACTAAGGTCTGTTATTTCTGAGCAGATACCAACCCTGGGTGCAGTCAGTGGGTAAATGCACAAAAAAGAGAAACAGATGGGTGGTTATTTGAGAACATATGCTCTATTTTTTTCTGATAATGGCAGTTCTGCTATTCTGGCATGCTGCAGAGGACACAATGGTGCATGTCCTCACGTAGAACTGTGTCACTCCAATGTGACAGGCCAATTTCTCTCAGAAATACAATTTCAGGAGAGTTTTAAGCTGTCCTGGGATAGCGAAGCTGTTACTTAATAGGGGCAGCACAATCTCCTGGTCTTCTACTCTAGCTCTGCATTGTGTATTTGGCTCCCACCACCTGTGCTATGACAGAGCTGCTGTTCAGGGCATGTTGGAGGCCAAAAATCTTCTCCTACAGAATGCCAGCGAACAAAGAGACTAACTCCTCTGCTTCCAAGTGTATCATGATAGTCCCTGAACAATCTGCTTCTTCCCCCAGCACATGGCAGAATGGTGCTTGGCATGGGAGACACCACATCTGCCACCCACAGAATATGCAAGACCTCCATTCTTCATGATCTGGGAGATGTCCGGATGTAAGCACAAAAACTTTTGGAAATGCGCATATTCCTGTCAAAGGCGGAACAGGCTGAATATTGGAAGATCTCATGGAATAGACAGTACACAGGATCCATTTCTGTCTCTGCCCAGCTCTTGTGAGAAGGGAAGTACTGCTCCTATTTTGATGCTCTTAGAAGCTGCACACCAGGCTGTGCAGCAGAGAAGCAAGAGGGATAGGGATGAAAGCACAATAAAAAACTTCAGGAATAGTGGCTCTACCTTCCTAGTTACCTCAACTAACCGGGTTTTTTTCCTCTTTTTTTTTTCTTTTTTTCTTTTTTCTTTTTTTTTTTCTTTTCTGTTGCTTTTCTTTCTTTTCTCTTTTTCTGGAAGAGATAATTCAGATCTGGGTATGGTCCAGCTTGGCCTTTACTGGTCTTCTCAATCCCATAGGAGGCCCTGTGGCTCTACAATGTATTTTTATTTTTATGTACATTTTTCCCCAGCTTTATGTCATGTTCACTGTTTTATATGGTGGTTTTTTCACAGTTCAAAGTATCTAAAATTTCTTACGGTTAAGGCATATTTTGCACATACACTAGCATTTTTCTAGCACAAAAATAAGTAAATTGAATGTGACATGAGGACTTGAAGAGTAGAAATGAGTAGAGACTGCTGAAATTATCTTGAAGTTATGTATCTTATCAAAGGAACCAAATCTGATGAAATTTCAGCAAATTTCTGTAAGAAGGGACTGGATCCTTCAGGGTGCCACCTGCAGTCAGGTGACTTTAGAGAGTTCTGGAATTACAGAACTGATTGTTCTGTGCATTCAGCACAGTCACAGATCTGGGATAAAGTCAGCCAGATTGACACAGAGGCTTCACCAGGCAACTGCTCCAGGTTTCAGTAACAGTTCTGAAAGTTACTGTGTTTGCCATTTCAGGTCAGCAGGGAGAAGCAGGTCTCAGCCCTCATAAGAGGTAAAGTGCCCTAATTAGCCCTTCTTTCAGGTTTGCCGTTTACCTGGATTGTTCTCTTCCAATTAGTTGTCTGAGTGTCTGGACAAACTGTTTTCTCTATGTCTACATATCTATATACCTGTATCTGTGTCTAGATGTATCTATAAATATTTTCTTTGCTTTGTCACTTTGGATCACATGCTGTTAGCCCAGGTGCAGCAGTCATCCACATGCTTCTTAAAAGTCTGCAGACACCAATTTTTTTATCAGTGCTGCTGTTCCTGGCTGTGGTGACCTGTCTCCCTCTTAGATGCTGAATTTGGTAGTAATTCTGTGGAATCCAGAACTGTCCATGAGTTCATATGGCTTTGAACTGGTCCACAGTTCTTGGTAACAAAATGAAAGAACACTGCAGTTTCACACAGTCTGTAAAACCCAGGCATTATTGTGAATAATGACCATTTGTGCATGTGTGTAGCATAAGCAGCATTTTTACCTCAGCATTTTCAATGCACTTTTATATTTATTTCTTTTTAATATTGCCATGCAAAGTAGTAGTAGACTGTGTGCTCATTCATACAGAGAAAATACGGCTAGAATTTCTTGAGGGGTCTTTTGAATTTAATTTTAATAAGTCTACTATATCCCTACCACAGTCCCATACTCTGAAACATAAATAGCAAAGTTAAGCCTTATTATTGTCCTCCTTACTTAATGTTAAGCTTCTTTTCTCCACCATTTGTATGCCCTACCTCCCAATAATGTATTCTTGGTTTTAGTGGGAAGATTACCATCATGTTCCTTAAAGAACCTTTGCTGCTGTATAATTCAGATATGAAGAAATGAAAGTGTGCTGTAAGAAATTCTCTTTTTGAGAAGTAGCAGATAGAGCTCAAACTGATCATGAAATTTTGTGTTAAAAATAATTATGAAATAGGCATCAGTAAATGTGCACTATTGATGCTGAGGTGTCTCAATTTTTATACAAATTTCCAATTCAGTACCTATTGTTTCCATGGAAAATCAAAAATAACACCAACAAAAAAGCAATATGAAAATGTTAAAAAAAAGGCAGTTCTTATTCTGTCATTAAATAGATAATTTTTAAAGGGGAATTCTTTGATATCCTAAGCCTGGAATTCAGGCTTATCAAAATACACAGGCCTGGTTATCTGAGATAAACAGGATATTAACTCATTGTGAGACCTTGTGAAAGAGCAAGGAGGTATTTTTTTCCAAACAAAGACAGATATTCATGGTCATTCCCACATACATTTCACTCACCCTCAGACCCCTTTGAGGGTCCCTTTCTACCCAACCAATCCTGTGATTCCATGACTCACCATCACAAAGCACAAGGACGTGTCTAAGTGGTCTGTCCAGGGTCACTTGTGTATGACAGGGAAAAGGTACCCCAGCAGTTCAGTCCTCATCATTTCACATTGTTCTTTTCTGGCAGTGATGAAGTATTTTTACCTCTTTTTACAAGGCTTAGCATGATTATTTTGCTTTAGAATTTTTTTTAAGCCTGCCTAAAACACGGCAAAGTTTTGTCAGTATTTCTTCATTTTGGGCCTCCTCACAGCATTACTCAATCTTTCTGCTGGGACAAGAGCTGGACAAGCACACACACTGTGGTATCAGCTTCTTGTCACCTGTCTGTTGTTAGCATGCAGATCTTCTGCTGAAAGCTAGTATGTGCATTGGTTTTATCAGATTATAGGCCTGCAGATCTTGATGAGAATAACAAGAGTTATTCTTGAGTTGTAACCAGTCTGTTGCCACCAGCCATGTCCTTGGTTATTAACGCCTGTTTTTATTTTGACCTTTCTTCTATATTGAGTTCTTTGGTACTTTCAGGTATTTCCATCACTTTCTTCACACCAATCCATATTTCTCTCAAAACTTCTGTGAGTGAATGCTTTGGATCATTCTCTCTAGTTTTGATCTTCATTGTGTTTTTTGCAATATTCACTTTCCCTGTTTCCATTTCCTCCAAGACTCCTTGACCCACACTAGATACCTAGTCTTTAGTACAGCTCACCTAATTACATGGTTCCAAGCAGCCTCTTCATTTCAGTAATTGATAATTTTCCTCACTTCCATCTAACAGGCTCACCTGTTGTCTTGGAAATTTTTACCTGGGTAAACTGCAAAAAGCTGAAGTTAGCACGGAAGTCATAATTTCATTTACCATCTTGTTTTTTATAGGTGTATAATAAAATGTGAGGTGTATAATTGGCAGCAAAAGCTTCCAAAATATTTACAGTTTCTGCACATTAACAAAATCACTGACAAATAGGATGTATTAATAACTGGATCATTAATACTGAAATTTCTCTTAAAATGTTCAGTAAAACAACATTTTTCCACCATATTGTTGTTTGATGAATGTTATATGTTCAAAATAAGCTATTGATACAGTGCTCATGTAATATTGCTTACTAGGGCTCTCTTGTTCTGGATCATTAGACAGGAATAAGAACAGCTTATTTTGTTGACAAGAATTCTAACACCACATGGTCTGATTATCCTCTGTCTTATCCATTAGTTACTCCAGTATGGACCATAAGGTAAAAAATGCCCCATGCACTGTGCAGTGTTTAGGGTTTATATCTGCAATTCCAGTTCTTCAAAGAAGTTCCAGTTTAATACTTCAGAAAGGATCCTGCTCTGCATTCGCGGATTTAGTCACATATTCCAGCTAATGGTCTGTCCATTGTAGATCTTGTCATGTCCACACAGGTGTGCCAGAGATACTCTGGTTTAAATGAAAGCAGAAATAATGAAAGGAAAGCTAAAACAATAAAAATAATAATTTGATGATCTCTAGCACAGCTATTGCACACATCCCACCAGTAGTTCTATATACAACCCACTCAACTGCTCATATAATTATTCAGAGTAACTGAAAATAGGGGAAGAAAGTCAGAAACTTTACTTGAAACCACATTGAGTTAAACCAGCTGTATCTATGTCCTTTTCAATTTCATTTATATGCAAAACATTGAAAAGGTGTAAAATCACTGAACTACAAAGCAAATGAAGACTCTAATATATTGCCAAGGAAAGTTGGATGCAATATTTTTGATGTAAAGCTGTTGCTTCAGCAAAACTGAAAGAGTTGCTTCAGGTGTATGAATTTTACAAAAGTTTACATGAGGAAGTAATTGATAGAGAGTGAAAAGCAAACCAAGTAGCTAGATGGAGTGCAGTACTTCTATTTTTGACAGCAGAAAGTTGGACATGTCTGGATGACTGGATTAAAAATGGCAAATGAAATTTTGCATAGACAAGTGTAAAGAAGTGTACATGGAGAAAACCTGATGCTATAATTGTGTAAAATGCAGGCTCTGAGGTGGTCATTACTGCTGCAGAGAAAATCTCTTGGGTTGTGGTAGCTGAATGAAAACATAATTTTAGAAGCAGTCGAAACAGATAAAACACTAGGAATCATTAAGAAGGAAAATCAATTTTAAAAATCTCATCATCTTCTTGCCGTAAAAACCTATGTTTTTTTTCATTTCTGTTACTATAAGCACAGTTCTGATCACTACCTCTTCTGAGGGAGATGTTGCAACTGGAAAAGGGTATGAGAAGTGAGAAAAATTAAAGGATGGAGAGTGGTAGTAAAGCTTGGCTGAGATCTACAACCCGTGAGTGGCACAGAAAGGAGAAGTCTGCTTCCTCTTCTACTGTGAGACCAAAGAAACATGAAATGCACCCGGTGGTAGCCAGACTTAAAGCAACCACAAGGAGCAGATTCTTTGTGCCATGAGGAGTAGACCTGTACAACTTCTTGACAGGGAATGCAGCCCTTTGTACCTGTGCATCAGCTGTCTTTGCACAGATAAATGTGCATCTTGCCATCGTTATGAACATTTGCTCTGCCTGTCCTGACTACTGCAATTCCTGCCATTTGGCTTTTCTTGAATGAGGTTCTTTATTTTGCAGACAGGAAATCCCATTTATGATTGATTATGTATTCCAGCCCTTTTTAGTATTACAGTGGAGTAAGTTGTCTTTGCTCTTATTCAATACTTTAAGTTTCCACGGTGAGAGGTCACACACACTACTTGTATTTTCAAGTCTGTCTGAGCAGTTTATGATGATGGTGGTAGCTTTGAAGCAGAGGCAGGAGGTCAGGGTAGCTGGCTTCTGTTTGCAACCTAATCATTGAGCTAAGACAGTCAAATTACTCTCTTACGTGCACTTAGAGTTAGCCTGTTTGTAGATAGATGTAAGAATAATCCTCGAAGTGGGAGAACAGAGATGTGCTGTGTCCCCAGGTTTTGCCCTGTTTTCCCAAGATGTTCTCACTGCTTCTTGGGAAAGAGGATTTTTATTTGAAATCCAGCAGAAGCTATGTGGGAAATGCTGTTCCTGCAATGTGCAGGAGCTGTGAGATCAGCTGGAGCTGTGAGATGCTGTGACCTGTAGCCTCAGGGAGGCCGTATGACCCTTGAGTTGTGCATCCACAATCCCTGGGCAGTGAGAGGGGGTCACAGAGCTCTGCTGGTCTCAATGCCTACAGCTTCCCAGTACCCCTTGTCAGCTGGATCATGAATATCCTCCTGTGGTGAACATCTGGTGGGTCCTGGGTAATTGCTTGAGTTTCATGGATTTAGGTGTCTCTCTGCCTCTTACTATGCTAGCATTCTGCTCCCATGAAAGTCAGCCATGCCCAGAGCCTGCTGAGCCTTAACCCATTTTATTCCCCTGAAACAGCACTGAAACTACACAAGCAGAGCAGTAATGAGTCTCCCACATGAAAAGTTAAAACTCTACCATAATAATTTGACATGTAAAAGGTGGATTTGATCCAATAATCCAAACCAGAACTACTTAAATGGCAAGTCCTTTTATGATTATCAGAGACCCAGTGACGCAAGTGACACCTTTCTGTTTTCCTTTCTTTCCCTTTCTGTCTTTGTCAGTAGGCTATAAACCTCTTGCTGTGCTGTAAAAGGAAATCAGCAAAGGCTGAAATGAAATGGGGACTGCTGCTGCAAAGCAATTTATAGTGTCCTTGGTTTCCACTGCTAACCCATTAGAAATTCCCTGGATTTTTTCACTCCGTTCTTGGGAAACCACACAAAGAAATCTACCCCAAACTGACAATATAAATATTAACTAATAGTTGGAATGTCTTTAAACTAATGGATCTTCCTGGCTAACTAGGTCTGCCATCTTGCTGAGCTTGTGTTTAAAAGGGTAAATAGAGCTGAGTCCAGAGGACATGAAAAATTTTGAGGACAAACGTTTTGCTTTCAACAAAAGAGCAGCAGGAAGTCCTGTATGCAGGTCTTCCAGCTGAAGATATACTGAAATAACACTCCGATACTTTATTTTCTACTTACTGAATTCCTTTCATGATCACACTGAACTGTTTGAAGGCCACACTGATCATTACTTCTAATGTGCCTGAGGTTCTTTTGTTCTAGGATAGCATCCAACATGCCATAAACTTTGATGTTTTGTTTTTTTTTTAATAAGTATGAACTTTCCCTCATGTTTCATTGCTTTTTCTCCTATGCTGAAAATTCATCTCCAAAGCTGTGTAACTCATCAGGTATTTGCAATGGTGGAGATGCTGACAGCCAACAAGTGTCAAGCCTGGAAGAAGAGTGGCAAAAAGTATCATACTGAAATCAAGCCGTAAATCTTACGGAATTTCTTTAGAAAGATGGGTCCCTGTATGAATCTTGAAACAGTAGCTAAGTCTGAATTGCGCTGTTCACAGCTTTCAACCAGTATTTCTCAAAAATGTGTTTTTCTTCAATTATTTAAACAAAGCTTCTCAGTGGACTCATGATACACCAGACAGCATCTCATCTGGGAGCAAAAGATTCAGAATTGCTTGTCAGTGGTGGCAAAGGAGTCTAAAAGGCTTATACTTGATGAATTTTGAAATGTTTGGCAAGCACAGAGAAATTACATGTATTGTCGTCTTGAAACATTTTAATTTTGGTTTTGTTTGTTATAATCCTTCATATGACTGTAATTTGGTGATATTCAATGCCAGTCATCTGCTGAATTCTACCAGTTCCAAGACAAAAGAGTAATGGCCTTGCTTCTGATCTGAAAAAGTCCTGTAGCTCATCTCTAGGTTACTACTTAACCACATTATCAAGACACACGCACAGTATTACTGAGGAGTGAATGTTTTGCCTATGAAATAAATCAGACTGAACTGTAGTAATCCTGAGTTTTCAGACAAATTCTCAACAGGAAAAACTAAGAGTGCTCTCAGATCACAGGGTATCAAAGTGGAGACCATCCTTTAGGTGTCTCTGAAAGAACAAATGAGTAAAACCAAAGCAATAGATAAACCTGGAGCCCCAATGCATTTTCACCTGAGGTGTCTTCAAACACATAAACCTTGGTTTCTGAAGCAACATAAAGTCATTCATTAAACAACCCATGGGCAAGAATTACAGGATATTTCTCACGGTCTTTGTGCTGTTTCTGAAAGAATGAATATTAAAGTAACTTGTGCACAAAGCTTAAAATACTGGTTTTAATCAGGCTGTTTAAAGAATGAGAGCAAATAGCAACATTACAGAATAGGAGCAAATACTGGTTGTTCTTGCAAGGTCTTTGTCTACTCCCTGTCAGCTCAGAGACACTCTGATTGTTATTAAGACAATCTCAAGAATACACAGGAAATAAACCTCAATCTCCCTTTCCTTTGATATGTGACTCAACTAGTGAGTGCTCTGTAGAAATCTGGAGTAGAGTCTGAGGAGAGAATGCAGCAACAGCAGTATTCTAGAAAAAAATTGCCCCTGTGTAAGATACCTGTGGATTTATGGCAGTTGTCAGTGTACACTTACTGACTGGAAATGATTACTAGATACTGGTAGGGGAACAACTAAGTTCTAGACCCTGAGGTGATGCTGGACATTATTCAATTGCTGAGAAAGTTTGACTTTGGAAACACAGTTGTCTCCAAGACTAGGCAGCAGATAAACAGAGACTTGAAAATTGCAGTTTTGAGCTTGGGGAGTCTAAATTCTGCCTAGGTTCTGGCTTTTATTTTCAAATTAAGTTTATGTCAAATGATAGCTATTGACTCTCTCAGGAAGTCCCTACTGTGAGAGTCCACTCTCCTGGACAGTTCTCGTGAGCCAGAAATCTTTAAGATGTGAAGAATGATGGCTTAAAACTTCCTGGTCTAAATTTCAGGTAAACCTGCATTCTCTGTGTATCTGGCATCTGAAGACTGAGAGAAGTACCTACCCCTAGTTTATCCTGTTTATGCCTTGGATTATTATTTCTCTTCTTGTCCACAGGTGTATTTCTTTGTCTTTCTACCAATCTATTTGTCAGAACACAAAAACAAATCCCCAGCAAAAGCTGGTTTTAAATTACTGTTCCCCTTTTTGTCTTTCCATATTTTCCGTAAGTCCAATAAGAGAATTTTTGGGGTCAAAATGAAAAAGTTTTACAACTTGCTTTCTGTGTCAAGATTAGCATGAGCAAAGGAAGGACCCTTTTTATTGTTAGAGCTCTTTGTTAAAATATTGGCAGCACATCGTGAGACAGCATGCATGTTTCATTGATCTTTGCAGTTTATTTATGAAAACAGTGCTTATTATTGTAACAGAGTTGTAAGCCAAATTTCTTTTCTATATTTAACTATAAAGGTTTCCCTCTAGGGAAGAACAGATGAACGAGTTAAAATGTTATTTCTAGGACTTTTGTTACTGAGGAGAAAAGGTCTTCCAAACCTTGGTCAACTCTTAGTATGGTTTCTATATATGATTGCCTTTAATATTCATCTTGGATGAAAAACTCTCGGGCAGTGTATTGTGCCACCAAAGGATCTGTTTATGAATTGAAATTTTATTGGGAGAATTCAGTCCTGAAGGATGAATTACAGTAGCTCAGAGGAGGGCATTGTGATAGGCAGATAAAAGGGAATCAGGATATATGGTTTTAGCCAAGAAAAGAAAGTCTAACTGCTTTGCTTGTTTGAACCATAACAATTTATTTAGGAGTATTATTACTAGAATAGAAGTCCAGTTTATTTCAAGCTAATTGGAGCTGCTTCAAAGGTCTAGAATTTCTTTTCTTCATTAGTTTTATGTAGGTTCCAGTTCACACGCAGGCTGGTTCTCTTGCTTTGTGCTTATTCCAGATGCTGCCTCACTTTCGTTTTACTGGGATAGCTTTCATAGTTTCTTTTCTCATGGCAGCATCCAGCAAATTTTCATCCATCAAATAAAGCACCCCAGTATGTTTCCTGACAGCCTATAAAAGACAAAAATCTCCCACTGATGCATTTTCAGACACAGTCCCTGAGAGAGTTTTTCTACCTTAATGAAACAAGTAAGGTCATGATTACTCCAGAGATGAAAGGTCAACCTGGTGTTTCCATACTGGTACAATTATATTTCTTACAAGAAAGAGCCATTTTTTTTTTAACTAGTACATATGGAGACAAAATAAACATATTTTGTAAGCAATAAAGAGATTAAATAGTCTAACTTGCATTTTTATACGGTCTTTATGTCATTATTTGGCTGATAATACTCTTACAGAGTATTAGAAAAGAAAATCTTACTTTTTCAATTGGAGTTCTGTAAGCCGGACAAAGAAACAGTTTTCAGCTGTATACTTAATAGAAAAGCAGAAAAAGTGTACACACAGTCAAAACGCTCACTGTTTTGGGCAAATATTTTCAAATGGTCACAAGTACATTTTTTGTGCTTTTGTTTTTTTGGGGGGTTGGAGTTTTTCCTTGTTCTTATTTAAGCAACTGTTGCCTTTCCACTAGCACCAAAATTCCTTTTTAAAATGTTTTTCTCTTCCAAAAAACATCTATCTCCTACTGTGGCTACACTATAAATATCTATTGATCTCAGATCCTGATGACTGTAATAGGTTTCTGTAGAGCAGTCTGATCTTCTTCTCTCTTGGTGAGAATTAAGTCTATCACTTTTATTGCTTTAAATGCTGTGGGGAAATACACATCTTCAATTTCCTTTATTCACTCCATCAGCTTTCTGGGGCAAACCATGGACTGCAGTTTGCTTACAATGTTTGTATCAAAGTGATAGTTGCTATCTGAACAAAGAAGTTTGCTGCCCCTCTGGCAAAAATGCTTTCTATCCTGTGGGAAAAGAAAAATTATAATTAAAAAAAATAAGCCCCAAATATCCAATGTCTTCCATACTATGTTTACTTGGTGTTGCTCTCAAGAGCATAGGTCGGTATGTAGGATATCCAAATTGCAGAGATTGACCCAGCTGAGAGATTGGTCGTCCCTGATGGAGAAGCTGTAAAGTAACAGGAGAAGGAAGTTTAGCATCATGCATGAGAATGAAATGGAAGGTAAGTGACTTGAACCGTGTCAGATCAGAGGAGGAGTGTAGAGGTAAGAAAAAGGTCAGACTAAAGGGCAAGGATGTTGACTCTGTATCTGTGTGGATGTGTAGATGGACAGTTCATACGTTTTGCATGGACTGTGAGAACTGTGAATGCTGAAAGAGGCGAAGGAACAGCAAGGAGCAGTCAGCTAAGTGGCAGAATTTACTTGACCAAGTATTTACAGAGGGAGAAAGTCAGATGTGCTAATTTACCTAAAAGCCCTGCTTGGTCGGTTGTTTTGGGTTTTTTTTTTTCCTTCTTTATCTCACTGCCTTTAAATGATCTGACTTTCCTTCTTGAAATCATGTTTCTGTTTGCGTTACATTAATATTCATGTCTTGTTCTTCTGTGTTACGGTACCTTTGAAGTGCCTAAGAGTTTGTGCTTCTCATAGAAAGACTTAGCACTGGGAAATCTTGGTATTAGATACCCTTGAGAAACTGTCGTTTCCCTTATTTACCACTTTGTTTATGACAAAATATCATGGTAGTAAGGCTGAACTCCAGTTTGTTGTTGTTGTTTGGTTTTGTTTTTTTTCCCCCCCAGCTAAATAGCAAGGTCTTTGTGTTCTGGAATCAGGTTACTCCTATTTTTTACCAGATGCATCCAGCATCTCTGGCCTTTACGTACCACGCCCTGTCATACATCTCCTGAGCTGCTCTTTTGCTTTTTGCAGTTTAAAGTGACTGTGTCACGTTGCTCTTAACACAGTGAACAAACATAAAATGTCTTGGCTCCTTATGATGAAGAGAAGCAGACATGCCCATGCCCTGGCAGCAGGCTTCCTGCAGCAGTGCTAACAGCTTGTTTTCTCCCAGCTCTGGGAACTGCAGGGTGTGGAAGAGCAGCACTGGAAAAATAAACTTAGGATGAAAAAACGTCTACACTTGTGACAAAGGACATCAGAGAAATAAGACAATGGATAAGCAGGCAGCCATTCAAAATATTCCAAACAAACACCTTCCTATCCTTTAAAGTAGGCAAGTTACCTATGATGTGAACATGAGAGCAGCATCCGAACAGTGCTCAACAGGGCTCCAAATCCACACCCTGGGGACTGTAACCCAACATGTTCAGAGAGGATTACTCTTGTAAGCACCAGGACCAGAAGCTGTGCATAGCAAGCATCAGAGGAATGTGCTGCTTTTCTTCCTGCCATTCATGATTCATGGAAAAGATCCTCTCCTTCAGGAGATCAGAGTAGTGTTTGCTACCAGATGTCTTGCTCACATAAGAGGCAACAGAAGAGCTTGGAAAAATCACCAGTTTTCTTCTGTCCTGCCTAGATGCTTTCTTTTATTGTTTTGTTGGGGTTTTTTGTTGTTTTTGTTTTCTTCCAGGACAAAGAATTGATGACTTAAAAAGCTGAGAGATCAGTACTATGTACTCCAGACATTTTTACAGGACTGAACACTACTAAAATTTCAAAGGCTTACAATAAATTAAAAATAATGGCTGTTGTGTCACTTATTCCCTCTCTACGTATACCTAGAACCCAAATATGTTAGAAATAGTTACTTGAGAAGACAGCCACAATCAAAGCAAGACTTGGATGCTATGAAATATACAGAACACCTGCCTGAAATAAGAATGTCCTTACTGTATTACTACTTCAGTAAGAAATACTCCAAATGTAAGTCCCAGGTTCTGTATTTCTCCACAGAGGAGTCAATAATTCTTATACATAAAGGCTGTCAGAAAGCACTTGTAATACCCTTTGAAGCCTGTGTATGTAACAAGAAACTTTCATACTCCATACTCCATAAAATCTACTGCCTCCCTGCAATTTCAGACCAAATGGAGTCAAACATACATTTAAGAAACTCCAAATATGATTAGTAATCATCATGGCTCATACATTATTTATGGTGCTGTCATTACTTGTGACAATTTCAGGCATTCATACTCAATTTCACATGTTCTTCTCAACTGGCAACGGATTTTAAATTACAACCCTTAATTTTGCACTCTGGGAGATGAAATTAAAAAAAAAACCTCATTTGATATCTGTAATCTATGACTTTGCCAACAGAGGTCATCCTAAAGTCTACTCTGTCCACTGGCACCAATGGAGTATCCACAACAAATACAATTTTTGTTGAATACTGCAGGACTTAACAGATAATCCATTGAATGTCAGGTGACACTCTTAAAGTTTAACAGTCTGAAGATGTCTAGGATGTTAAGAATAGCATAGGATTTGATTCATCATGACAACAGATATAGGTGTTCTACTTTGTATTTCCATTAACTATAGTAAAAAAAAACCCATCCTAGATATTTGAATATAGGAATTATTTTATAATAAAAATTGATCTTACATTAGAACATTTTTTGTATGTAGTATACTGCTGTGTGTCTGAGGATGGCTTCTAGTTTAACCTGACAAATATTCCAGCAATACTGGAAACTACAGTTTGCAACCTTGTTTTTTAGGGATAAAAGTCCTCATAATGCCCCTCAAATTCTCCTGTCCTTCAGATGCAAAGGAAATAATTCAGTAGGCTTCTGAAAACTCCCTTCCCAGTGTGTTTATGGGCCAGGAGAGGAGACGGCACTTTAGGCCAGCCTAATTGCAGCGTAGACCAGACTCAGTGACACCAACTGTGTTTTATAAAACGTGCCTCTAGGGTTGTTAATGGGGATGTTCTGCTTAGATATAACTCATCTGCTTATTTATTTAAGGTGAGATTTGCATCTGATTAGCAACAGACCATACCAACTGGAGTGACATGGGAGTTTCTTAATTGCTTTCCACTACCTGGAAAATAACTAGCTGTTCATTCTGTCTGCTAATGTGACAGCTCATTGTTGTTGTGCTGTTAGGCTGGCAAACTCATTTACAGATGACGTCAAAATCCAGCATTTAAATAACAGAAAGGGAGCTGTTTCCCAATGCACACAGGAGAAACAGACCTTTTAAAATGGAGCTTGGGTAGGAATTGTCTCATTGCGTGCACACAGAGCCGATGCCTTGGACAGCTTTGAGGGAATATTCTGTTACAGTGTCATGGGCTGTTTCTTCCTCAGCTATTGAAGTGCCTGAGAGCCAGTGGAGAGTTCCTGTATCATGTTGTTACTGCCATGTGAATGAGAAAAGTCTTCAGAAGGTAAAGAAGAGAATCTGACAAGCCAGAAGGCACCTTCTGGATGTGTTTCATCCAATTCCCCTGCTTAAAGCCAGCATCAGGATTTGCTCAGAGCCACATCCAGCTATCTTTTAAGTATTTGTACGGATGGAGATCCCCCAGCGTCCTGAGAAAACCTCTTCCAGTGTTTGAGCACTCTCATAGTGAAAATCTTTTTTTATAGCTATTCACATTTTTCTGTGTCCCAATTTCTGCTTGTTGCCTCTTCATAGATAACCATGCACCTACTAGAAAAATCTGACTCCACTTTATCTACACCTGCTTATCTGGTATTGTTCACAGCAGCAAGATACCCCACCAACAGACTTCCCTTCTGCAAGCTGAACATGCTCAGACCTGACATGATCTTCTACATCATGTTACCCATCCACAAAGCTGCCTGCTGTCCCCTGTTGCACTTTTACCTGAGTGTCAGTGTCTTCTACTGTAGAGCCCAAAACTGGACACAGTATTTCAGGTGTTGTCTCACAAGCGGTGAACATAATCTCCTCCCATATCCTGCTGGATTAACTTCTAATACAGTCAGGACACCTTGATGTGGTGCAAAGTTATATTGGTGGGTCATGCTTTAAGCTTCCAGCTGAATCACAGAGTCATTTCCTTCAAAGCTAATCTCTAGTTTGCATTGCCCCATGGGGTTATCACATGCAGGACTCTGCACTTAACTTTTGGCTGAACTTCAGGAGGCTCCTCTTGTCAGCTCAAGCTATTGAAAAGCATCATGTTAATTTTAATTGATTTGGTGTATTTAGAAGAATTTCTTTAGAATTAAGAAGTTGGCTCCAACAGCTTGCATAAGTCTCTGAAGACTCTTACTTGGTGTTTGCTGAAAGCCACAGGAAATTTCACAATGCTCTTAATTTCCAAAAAACTTCACTTGAAACTCTATTCTGTTTTTCTGAGAAATTGCAAAACATGTTCATGAAAATGCAAACGTGTACTTACAAGTGCATATACATAATAATACCACCAATTTCTCTACTCTCCACTGAGCTCTACTAGAAGACCCAAGCCAGCAAGCAAAGACCCTTTCACATTATAAAGAACTATATCTGTTCTGCAAAGGGCTGTAGAGAACACAAAAATAAGTTAGTACAAGGTCTGTTAATCTTGATAATATCCTCTTGATTACAGCCTCAGGATGGTGAGGCTCAATTATTGCAAAATTCAATCATGTTATTGGCTCATTTGATAGTCAGTTACTCTGCTGTGTGTCTTTTGGAACAAAGAAAGTTTATCATGGCTTGCAACAGGGGCTCATGAGACTTTTAAAAAAGCTGGTGAAACAATTCAGATGAAAATTTGAAGCATTAATAAGACTGTCTCTGAAAAGTAACAGCTCCAAGATGCAGGTACACACTGCAACTGGAATGACACTAGAGAATTTTTCCAAGAATATGATCAATATGAAGAGAGTTTCATGTCCCTTACTTGCCATTGCAAAACTAGTAGCACTATCTTCAGTCTGAACTGACTGTGGACAATATGTGGAGCTCATTGTGGGCTGAGGAATTTGTGCACCAACACCAAGCTATATTGCCTGACATCTTGAACTCATTAAAGTCAGGCAAAAATACTAGTGATTCACAGTGCAAGCCTGGTTTTTATTTCTAGAACCTTTTATGAGTATTTGTCTTGCACATGTTTGCATAAATGTCAGCTAAATAAAAGAACCAATATCTCTTCATCAGCACAGGTTCATTTAACTTAACACACTGCCATTGAACCCAATAAAATGTTTGTGTTCTGAGCTGTAATATGTCATTAAATGATGTTAAGAGCCCAGGAAAACAGATGCAGAACCTTTAGGGCATGTCAACTGGTGAAAATAAAGCTATAATCCTACTGCAAGAAAGCAATGTACAGGTTGCCAACATGAGCTGAAGTTACACAAAAACTAAAACTTGCGTATTAGCATGGCTTCAAATGTGTGTGTGTTTGTGTATTTGTGTGGCTGAAGGATTCGTAACCTGACTGACAGCATCGAAGTATACGAATTTAAAGTTAGTGTCAATGCAGAAAGAGTATCTATGCAAAGTAGTGCTCTTTTAAAGCATTCTGGGGAGCAGTAAGTGAGATTCAGAAAACCCACTAGCTCCCAGAAACTTCATCAGCTGCCACTAGTGGGAATGGGATGCCCCCAGCCTTCCTTGGGTGAGGATTTGTCACACTGTTTGCAGTGTTAAGGCAAAATTTGCTGGCAAATGACCTTTCATCACAGAACCCAGCAGATGGCAGCCCATAGCCAGTATTTTTTACTGTTCTGTTTGCTGCTGTAATAAACAGAAACTCCTGATGAGATGTTTTTGTAGGAAAGCTATGATATATTTAGGTGAATGGAAATATGAAAATGGGTATCGGTACTGTTCCCTCCTGCCTTGTCTCTGTGGCACAATTGTGCTCAATTGTAATTTTTGTGTGGAAGGAATTCTTCATTTTTTCCCCATCCAGCTGGTGAAATTTACTGCTGCAAAGTAGTCAGCTCTTCAAAGAAACTGAGCAGAAGCAGCTGATCTGGGGACAGCAGGAATGGAAGTTTAAAGCTGTTAGATGCTGCTAATTACAATTTTTTTGTGAAGTCAAGAAGGTCCTTACAACTTTTTTTTTTTTACTTTACATTGAGCTGTTATCAATCTGCTTTAAAATAAATAAATGTGAAATTACTGAAGTAGTATCTCCCCTCCCCTGATGTTGTGCTAGAACACTGTGCTCTGAAAGGCTAAAAATGGGTGTGTACTGGTGCAACTTCAGGATCTCAGTCCTGCCCTTTTAGCCTAAATGCAGTGATGTCAGGCTAGCTGAGGGCATATTAGGTAGGTACATTAGGGTACCCTACATCAGGGTAAGCTACACTTACTTTCCAAATTGCAGAGGACCTTAAAAATTTATTTACTGATCATAGAGTGCTTTACAAGCTGCTTTGAAAGGACTTTGAACTGTGTGAAGGGAGAATGGAAAGATGCACGTATCCATGGCTCATGTTTATCCACACACATGAAGTAGTGGCCTGCAATGTAAACACAGTTGCTCAGTCTAGAAAATGTGATGTTAGGTCTCAGATCTGCTTTTTAAAGGTTTCAAACTGCTTCTATTGCAAGTGTCTTGTCCTTTCTTCTCCCCTGATTGTGGTCTCCTTTGCCAACCCCAGAATCAAAGCACCAGCAAGGGAACATGGGGCCTCAGAGAAATTAGATATCAGCTTTAGATTAGGTGTTAGGAAGATGTTCTTTAATGGGAGGGTGTTAAGTCACTGGAACAGGTTGTCCAAAGTTGTAGGTTCCATATATCTAAAGCTACTCAAAGCCTGGTTGGATGGGGCCCTGAGCAGCCTGATCTGGTGGGTGGCATACCTGCCCTTGGTGGCGAATTTGGAACTAGATGATCTTTAAGGTCCCTTCTGACTCAAATCATTCTTTGATTCTGTCATTCTATGAAATGCCCATATGGGGCTGCCTCTGCCCACAGAGACAGTCACCTCTTTGTGCTCTGTGGCACTTTGTGGTGATTCCTTTCCTTGCAATTCTTGCTTTGGTGTAGTAATTGGGTTCTGCAGATTACAAATGTCTTTTGTGCAAAAATTTTTACAAAAGCAGCTAATATAGTAGTTGTTCTTCTAATATTCAACTGAGCAGAATTACTTATAAGTCATCACTTAAGGATATCAGAATAGAATGACGGTCTATTTGTAAAGGATTTTCTTTGGATCAATAGAGAGAAAAACTGAATGTTTTAAATATGATCCTTCACCACAATTCGATTTTATAGACATGAAGAGAAGTTTTATGTATATTCATTAGGTGAACTATGAGCCTACTTTTTCCTTTAATTTGCTGAAGAAAAATCTGACCACAGAGAGGTTTTTAACAGTATTAAAAAAGCCATCAAGAACATTGCCAAAAGGATATTTCATCAATAATTCAGGCTATCCTTTACAAAATACAGAAATAATTCTAAGACTTCTAATGGGAAATCACGGTTTATAAATCCTGTTTCATAGAAGTCTACTCTCAGTTGCTATCCATACAGAAAATGTATGGATAGCATACATATCCATATAGAAAATGTGGTGGAAGTCATACCTTTGATACTACTCACTGTCTGTTTTTAATGTGAGCTCTCATATGCCCTTTCCAGTCTTGAGATTTGCCACCTTTTATCAGGAAATACAAAAAAAAAAATTATCTTGGACCCTCAGTTTTGCCTCTCTCTTCTGTATTCTTGTGGTGGGTTAGTCCTGGCCCCCACCCTGTCAGTCAATCATGCCCCAGCAGGATGAGAGAGAGAATCACAAGAGCAGATGCAAGAAAACTGTGCTCAAGATGAAGGCATTTGATAAGTGAAGCAAAGCCATACAAGCACAGCAAAATAGGGAGTTTCTTTGCTACTTCCCAGAGATGTTGAGCCACTTCCCTGAAAGTCCTGCCTCAGCACACATAATGCCTACTTGGAAAGACAAACACCATAATCACAATTGTCCCTGCATTGTCCTCCTCTCTTGAGCTTTTATGTCTGACTATAGCATTAAAAGCATGGAATATCCCTTTGCTCAGTGGTCAGCTGTCCCAGATGTGTCAACTCCCAAAGTGTTGTGCTCCCCCCAACCTCCTTGCTGCGGCAGAGTGGGAAAAATAAAACCCTGGCGCAGTACAAGAACTGCTCAGCTATCGCCAAAACACTGGTGTCTCACTGACACTGTCTTAGTCACAATCTAAATCCAAAATGGGGTGCTATAAAGAAAATTAACACCAGTCCAACTGGACTCTATACATTTTGTCTTCTCCAGTTCTTTTGACAGTGGATCAGCATTACACAGACGAGAGATCAATGAATTCAACTGTTTGATATCTCCTGTTCTGTAAGATTGTTACTGGGAACAAATGAATCAGACAGCATTTGAGAGGGGTTTGGGGATTTGGGGCTGGGGTATTGGGGTTTTTTGTGTGGTGGTTGGTTGGAGTTTTTTACATCCTTCTTACCTGCAAGGTGGAGACATGACACTAGTTGTCACATTTCAGGACTAGAGTGGAAGTTGATAGTATAATTAACAGCTTAACTGGAGATTAATTTTTCCTGTAATTTTTCTTTTAACTGTGAAATAATAGAGTCAGAAACAAGGAATATTAACATGTTGCATATAACTTCTGTTAGTGGAATTAGGTGGAGTGTAACTACAATACAGAAATAAATCTTTTGTAAATTCTGTAGTCCTGCAAATGCAACAGCTCAAATCCAGACCCTCCTCTCCATGGCATGGTAAAGTTGTCAATCCCCTTCAGAGACCAGTCATGTATGTAATAAATGCTCTGTGCCTCACAATCCTATCTTTGGATCTCCCCTGTCCTCCAATGTGTACAACCCCAGTCTTCATCTAAGTGTTGTGTTAGGCATGTCAGATTGCTAAGGCTTGGGTAAATACCAAAGTTATTAGATTGCATCTGTCCTCATCTGTCATTTTTTCTCAAGTTATGATTGTTGTATTTCATGTTGCTGTAATAAATTCTAGCTAGCAGGACACTGTGTTCCCTAATTGGCAACCTGTGCAGTAATGAAGAACTTAATTCCAAGTAAATATGGTTGAAATTATTAGAGCAGAGATATTTACAAGAAGGTTTTTAGTTTTTACTGGCAAACCACTTTGCCAAAGCGGACAAGTCAGTGTGTAAGGGATACCAGGAAGAAAACCAGGGAAGAGAAGAAAGAATGAGGAATGAGAAGGGCAGGCTGAGAATGGCAAATATTATTAAAGTTGAAAGGGATGGTTTAGCACATCTGCAATTTTGTTGAGTATTCAGAGTTTTAAATTTTCTCCTGTGGGTGCGGATGCTAAATTTTGTGTCAGGAAAAAAGAAAATACAAGTACACACCCCCCTGTCTCACTGCACTGAACTTCATATAGGGTTTCACCTTTTGGATAGTGGCTGTAGAGGCTGAGCTTTTTCAGTGTGGTCAAGCAGAGTAGAAACTTGTTTTTATAGCTGTTGATAAAGCTGTTTGATAAAGGCAAAAAATTTCTCGTTTACCTTGGGTAAAAAAACAGTAGCAACATAATGGTATTTAACCTTAAAATTCAGAAAATAGATGTGCTAGAAAAGCAGCTCTTTCTAGCAATTACAGATTCTGCCGAAGTGTGGCTGTAGATGTTGTGGTGCTGCCCTCTTTGTAAATATTACCTTTAGGAAGCACTGTTTTCTTGTTTAAGAATATTAGAATATTTGTTTAACATGGTGAGTAACAAATACATAGCAGCAATTTCTTAAAACTTATTTTTGTTTCCAGACATTGAACAAAGATTAATATTTTTCATTTGAATGACATCTAGGGAGAGCCTGTTTTTTGGATTTGTACAGTCAGTAAAGTGAGAGTTTACATGCCAGACACAGTGGTGTGTCAGTGAGATTAGTCCTTTAATGTAATACATGAGGCTTTGTTTCTGATGTCTGTATTAATCTATTTCATGTTTCATGATTTAGTGACAGTGTCTGTTTTGTTACCTATGTTTCTATGGTAACCAAATATCCCATAATGGCTCTGTTGTGATGCCAAAAAATGTTTCAATTTAAGATAATCTTTTCAATTTTAGATCATTATGCTACAGTACTAGCGGGGATGACATTACAGCTCCTTTGGTTTTATTAGGCTTATTTTGGACCTGAGAAAAGGAAAAAATCAGCTCTAAAGAGGCTGTTGTGAGAAGCCCTGGGATGTCCATGAATTCAAAAAAGCTTTTATAGCTGTCTGGCATCTAACTCAAATATATTTTGTGACCTTGTGATCCTCACAGCTGTATGCAACAATTGATTTTTACTTTGAAAAAACAGCAAAGTCCTGCGCTTTGATTCTTGTGTCCTTGTTCTATCTTGTATGGATTTTGGATATCTTAAGTTTCCTCTATAAGAAACAACCATGCAAGCTTTTCCTAGCAAATGGGCTCTTATGTTTAAAAAATATACTTTTTGTTTTTTCTATTATTCTATTATCATAATTAAAGATTGTACCATTATGTGTCTGGGGTCCTAATAGTGAAGGACATAACAGACATACAAGCTTGAGTCACCAGGGCTCTTGCAATCAAGATGTAATTAAGCATCTGCTAACAGTTTGGAGAACCAGGTACCAAATGTATTTTTTCACTCTGTTTTGTCCAGTCAGTGAGTGAAGCAATAGGCTTATAAAGGTATTTCTCAGCACAGTTCTCTCTGGTGCAAAAAGAAGTAGCTAGTATTTCAACAGAGTGCCTTGGAATCAGTAAGTTATATGCCTATTTTTTTACTGTCTATTTACTCTTTATTCCTCCTAATTTCCCCTGAGATTCTCTCACATTGAAAAGCTTCTGCCCTGATACGAACAAACTGACTCAGGAGTTATTTCACCGTTGTGTCCCTGCAAATTCCTATTATGAAGGTATCACCAAGCCTCCTGGTTTGACAAAATTAAGTAAAGTGAGAAACCCATTTATAATTCCTGCAACTGCAGCTAGTAAATGTGTTTTCCTACTAGAACATGACAAGATAAATACCAGCAACAAAATTGAAGATGAAGAACTGAGAGAAATTGAGTGATTTTGCCTACATGGAATTAAGCAATTTTTTTTTTTAATAGGAGCAGAAGATTAAATTAACTGTGTGGATATTTGAAACATACTCAGTGGTATAACTACAAGAAGGGCATACAATACCCAGCAGATTGATTGTGAGTGTGCAGTGAAGGCAGACTAAGTCACACCTGGGTAGTGTGGCTGATGGTTAGACAGTATCCTTCGCTGTACTGAGAAGGGGAGAGACAGCCCATCC
This sequence comes from Cisticola juncidis, assembly GCA_013400215.1. Lineage (NCBI taxonomy): Eukaryota > Metazoa > Chordata > Aves > Passeriformes > Cisticolidae > Cisticola > Cisticola juncidis. The sequence goes on from VXBR01000781.1 coordinate 619,081, forward strand.
GAAGTTATTCAGTCTCACTAATGCTTCAGGACATACAATGCCGAGCTAGAGTCTCTGGCCTGGCAGCTGAGCACAGACAAATGAAGGTAATGGTGGCTGAGATTTTTTCTGAAGTGGAAAGAAGAGGAAGCTAACTGCACATGCTCCTTGCAGCAGGAAGTAGGTTGCATTTTTTCTGTTCTAGATCTCCTGCCTAAAAATCCACAGTCTATTGCTCCTGACCTTTTCATTATTCCATCCAAACTCCCCTTTCTGCCACCTTCCCACTCCTCTCCTGCCCCCAGGGATAACTGAGTTGGCTAAAAAGACACTATGCACTGCACCATTGTTCAGCTGTTTCTGTGTGAGGCTACAAATCCGCTCCTCTCCACCAGTGGTAACAACCATCAGCACCGGTGAGAACTCGGCTGTGGAGGCATCAAATCACAGCAAGAGTGTCCAGACACCAGGCCGACCAGTTCTGATTCCTGTCTCTAAATGACAAACGAGAAAGAACTGAACTGATAAAACTAATTGCCTCAAATATCCCCCATTCATTAAATACCCTACAATTGTATTAAGTTTCAGAGAAGTTATTTAAAAACAAACAAAAAAACTAAACAGGGAAAACCACCCCACTATAATATAGAGCTTTATATCCCACTGTTGTTTTTTATATGTGCCAGAGACTGGTACCAAGCTTTTTTGTATGAAGTAATCAGTAATGACATGCCAGCCTTAAGCAATAAAGATGTTACATGTCACATGCTGTAGCTGGCTCTTCTTCAAAGTTCAGTGGTGGAAGAAACCAAGGAGTTGGAGACAATTGTATTATGCTGACATTGCAGCACATTGCAGGATTTTATTGCTGTAGTATCTGCAAATATCGGGAGTCAGGAATGATTAGCTGTTTATTATTGGATGTCTGAGAATGAACTTAAATTTATGCTCAGTAATTAAAGAATGTCATCACAGAACAGAGTGATTTCCTATGAACCTTTTTCTGTCCAGCTCTACTCAATACAACAGCCACAGTTTCTGTCAGCTGGGCATACAAGCAAGGGCCTTCACATAGGTCATCAATATTGTGCCATTTTCAATCTGTTATGAGAGTACTTCTCTAAAACAGAACATTGTTATTCGTGCTTTGAGCATTTCTTGTGACTTGGTGGGAAGCTGTGTTTTTCCTGGAAAGAACACTGGTAATGCAACATTACAAAAGACAACTGCAGAAGATTCACCCATTCACAATCCTTTGAAACCCATTCAAGTGCAAAATTAACTAGGATGTGCAGAACAAGATAATGAAAGATTAAATTTGTATTCTTCGCTATCCTTGAAAATTAAATACTGGCCTACTTATTGAGAAAAGAATGCTGTTAATAGAGCAGAAGCTTATCCTTCAAAGGCTGCCTTCTTTTGGCCAGCCAAAATACCCTTGTTCATCAATGGGAAACAGTCAGAGCTTTCCCTGTCTCTCCCTTTAGGCTGGACATTAATCTTCTGTTTATGTCCTTAAGCCACAAAATTTAATATTGTCAAAATTCACTGCTTTCTTTACAAGACAGCATGATGCAACAAGTAAAAACACTTTCCATTTTAAAATCTGAAGATTTGTACACAGACAAAGAACAAGTAGGCAACTCAAGCAGTGCCCACACAATGACCTGAACATGTTAAAAACGTGCGTTAAGAAATACTCACCTCTCCTGCGATTGGTATCATATAGCCTGCTATTTTTAACAGATATACCAGTTCCCTCATTACTTTACACTATCCCATGCACTCTTTCTTTGTATTGTGGAAATTTAAAGTGCAGGAAATGGAAACAATTTCAATTGTTAGATTATTATGTTCATCACAAGTGTAAGAGTGAAGAGCTTTCACTGAGGTTCACAACACAGAACAGTTTCCCTCCTAAGTATTTTGCTGCTTTAATGCTAAAACTAACAGGAGGAGCTGAAACTTCTAAAAACACAAAAAATCACTGAAGATGTTTCTCAACACTTACTGAAGCATTTGTGTGCAGATTTGTTTCTCCTTCTATAATCAGGGATAGAAGAGGAAGGTGACAAATAAGCTGGTATGATCCCTATTCTGTAAGTGAAGATCTATGATAAAAGCAGATATCTGGACAAGCAGCAAAAGACTGTGTACTTAACTGTACTCTGGAGGTGAAAAATAGTCTCAAACTAGCTGCTGCCCTATCCACAAATTTTCTGTTTGTCCTGTGAGCTACTGTCACAGCTGCAGCTGAGGCTCAAAGCACCCAAGCAGCATAGACATGCCTAATCATTTTACATTGTATGAGCACAAACTATAATGAGACCATAATATAATCTTTGACTGCACTTGCAACAACTGTTCAGGGTACAAGTGAGCTGGGTCAACTGTGGGCTTAATCCACTGTGTAGTTGACATACTACAAACATACACAGGATCACACAGAAAATTGTGGTTTGGAGAGGAAAGAGGCCACCAGAAAGGGCATGAACTTCATGTTCACTGCTCCCAGCTGCAGTATAATACAGGGTTTGCAATGAGTCATGAGAGTTGACTCATGAAGTGCAGCATTAGCTGTACATTTTGCTCCTGCAACTTGCTAAAGTTTCTATAATGTGCAAAGCATTGTTTTATTCCTGCAGAAGATGATGACAAAATTGAATTATGTATTTAAAAAAAATGCATTGCAAAGTCATTGATTGCAGTATTGCATTACTGAGAAGTGCCTGACCTGGTGTCATAATGATAGGTGTCAATTTTATCAAATCAGCTCCATGTAAATATGCCCAAAACCACTCCTTTGCTCTCTTTTTTTGACAGCCTTCTTAAGTCTTATCTTTGTCCTTCTCAGAGAAAATCGACAATAGTTATTCTGACTTCTTGGAATTCCTCTCCTGTTATTTTAGATATCTGTAAGGTGTCTCAAACTCCCAGATTCCTTTTATAGTTATAGCTGGAGAGGAAGGGTCCTTTTGGAGAGCATTGCCCACTTCATTCTCAAGTGGATGTATATTTTTAGAGTGACTACCTTACTGCCCATCATTCCTTCTGGCATGACCTAAGCATCACCCCGTATCTCTGTATAATCTCTTATTGAGATCATACACTGCTATGGGCAGAGACCATCTTTTGTTTTTGTCTTGGTAGAGGCATTATCTGAATGGGATCAAAATTGAGGCTCTGCATGTTCTAGGCATGGGCATAAGAACAATAAAAGAACAAAGTACTGAATATACTTCCAGATAATTATATATCTCCTAGCCGATGTCATCTAGTAATTTAAGGGTGTGTGTGTTTCCAGATGTAAGATGTACACATGGTTTGAAAATAGGCAGAATTCAGACACCCGGTGCTCCTGTGACAGGGCCACCACAATTGAAAATCTGCGTGCAGGGAGAGTCATTTATAACCTGCTCTGCTATGGTTGATGAAAACATCTGTAAGGTAGAAATTTCTGAAACTCAGAGAGGAAATAGTGGCATAAAAGTTTTGTAATTTTCTGGGTAGACTGTAACGACTAATCGTATGTCAGTCTGGCTAAATAATGGAAAAACTTTCTTCTCCTCAGGAAATTTGAATTTTTAGCCTGTCCAAGAGAAGTTTTATGAGCATGCTTTAAAAACATTAAAATACATTTCTGCAATCCCTACCCAATATTACGTTCAGTCATTCATTTTAGTTTTATAGCATTCTTCATACAAGTGCCACAGAAAATTTGACTGCAAAGCCCATTTAATTAAAACACAGCTAAGTAAATAGGATTGGATTTTATAAACCACAAGACACCTATCATTTTAATCACATACGGAAATGCAGTCCGTACACAAGAGTCATAAGTTGCTATCTGGAGAAACTGCAAAAACAATCCTGCTTTCATTTTTATGAATTTCACCAAAGATAGTAAAAGAATACATATTTCCTATAAAATATAGAGTGCTGGCCATCTGGTGCTTAATGTTCAGATATTTAAATACTCAAAAATTATTTTATGTGTGTAATAAAACAGGTTGTAGTAGTGGAGAGTTAAAGCCAGTTGTCTATTCCTCTTTCAGAAAAAAGAACAAAAGAAATGTTCCAAACAATATAGACTCTTCAACTTTGAATCTTCATCAGCACAGTAATATTACCTTCCACTTTTTTTTTTTAATAGGAATTATGTCAGTGTTTTTATCATTCTGCTACTTCTCTGGATATTACATTTATGTATTATTCAGTGTGATGTACAAGAAATGAGCCAGATAATTATGAGTAAGCTGAACCAGCTGCAAATACAGATAAAGTACATTCATTATGTTGTAATAAGAAGACTGTGCATATATAAAGGTTTGTATACTGTGTTTGTGTCTGGGTTTTTCTAACCATGGTGCCTTCACTGTGAGACATGCAACAAAGTTTTCATGCCTGCCAGACTGTTACTGCCATGCTGGACTCCAGAGCGCAGCCTGCTAGTGGACTTCATGGCACGGCTTTGTGACTTCAGCTGAAAATCTGCTTGGAGTAGTGAATATCTCACAGCAGGACGATGAGTGCTCAGCCACTCTAGCCCTGATCCTAAGAAAATTCATCTTGCTAGGAATAACAATTAACACAATTTATTGAATGAATGTTTCATGGTACAAATGACACTTCCAATACAAATTACAAACCCCATAAACAAAATATAGGCCCCTTGTCTATGAAGGGAAAAATACTAAAACTACTGATTAAATTGTTACTTGAAAGGCAAATGGAAAGCTCAGTGCATTTGCACTTGACAGCTACTGTTGTTGTCATAAAATAATTTTGACATTTAAATGTCAAAAGATACGCTATTCTTATAAGACTTTAATTGTCTTTGATCATTCTGGTATTTCTGCCTGTGTCTTTCAATGCTTTAATTTCACTGTGGATTTATATGTCATGTACTAAGTTCAGCGTTAACCCAATATACTTTGCAATGCATTGGAAAAACGGTGATCCTTGCAACTTCCTTTCCTTGCACACACTTTAGTCACGTCCTTCTTCCTTCTCTGACTTCCTTTCCACTACATCTTCCTTCTCCTCTATTTCCATGAACTTTGTCCTCCAACTCACAAGTGGGAGTTGAGGATCATCTCAGATGATGGGTGTTACCACACCCTTCTGCCTCGTCTTATTAGGGTGCAGTTTTTCGGCAAGGACTGCAGGTTATGTTGTCTTCCTCTGTTTCATCCTTATACTTTATTCCAATAACCAGGATTATGAATGCTAATTAGTTTTCAGAGTTAAATATAGCGTAACATTGTTTTGACAGAGATGGGTTTATACATTCCTGTGGGGGGGAAAGGTCTGACTTCAGTTCATGGAACGCTTTGTAAGTTTCTTGCAGTGAAGTTTGATGAATTCTTCCTTCCAGGTAACTTAGGCACTTAAAGACCCAACAAAGATGTGCCTAATTTCATGAGTGAAGAAAATGCTGAAGGTTACCATACATGCCTGAAGACAGGTGGGAGGACTTAAGGTCCCCCTCCAAAAAGTTTATTTGGCTGGCTTTCTGGGTTTTTCCAGAAAGAATTCAAGAGCAACTAGCTCTATCACAAAGGAACTTCACATTTACTGTTTGTTACACATTCAAGGAAAGTTAATTTCTATCTGAGCTAGGTCTCTCAGATGCTCAGGAGGATGCTCTATTTCTTTGTACTTTTTCATTCAATACTTTTAAAAATGCTTAATCCAAGGGCATAAAAGGGAAATATATCTCCTCCAATGTGTTGTCTTGTTAGTACTACTTATACAGCTTTCACCAACATTTCATTCCACTTCATTTAAGTAAAATATGGCCTCTCTAACCAAGAAGATAATTAGTAGCTGGTGGAAGCTCATTTGTAATTATATTGAGTTGAAACTAATAATTATTACATTACTTTATATGTGCAATATTTTTCCTCCCAAATCCCCTCTGATTCCCACAGAGATGCCCATAAATTCTGCAGCAAATTTGCAATCACTGTTGTCGGAAATGGACGAGATTCCAGTAGCTCCTTGTTACCTTCCTTTCACTGCACAAAAATGAAGATGCCTCCTCAGCTTGTGAGGAAACCATCCTTCTCTAACTTACACAATTTAATCAGAGACAGTTTATTACTGGGTTTCATTCTAGAGTATCTTGCTTTGACACTGACAGAAGTTAGTTAAATGATAGAGGTTTGTTTTAATATTTTTGTAATGCAATGAAAATTTTTTAGTAATGGAATGTTTCCTCAGGTCTCTGGTAGGAAACCTTCAGTCTTATTAAAAATTTGTGGTGATAAACACTGGGATGTGCTATTAGTTGTACTTCTTATATGGCTTTGGGGGAGACCAGCTATTCAGTGAAAGATGAAAGGAAAGCACTGCCACCAAGATGCACCTCAGCGAATCTCTGTGCTAATCAACACTGTGTATTCTCTTCAAAAAGGCAGACTTTGCCTCTTCTCTCTCAGTGCATTCCCCAAGGTCTCTGAGGTTTTGTGCAGAACCTGGGGACATTTCTGGGGTTACACTTTGATGTGTTTATATCAGTCAATAATGTCATAAATGTCACAGCTATGGGGGGGTGATTTGCTCTTCTGCTCTGACCTTCTGCAGAAACTGCTTGTTCAGCAGTGGAAAGAATCAACCTAGGGCATCTCTGTGAAAGAGCTAGGCAGGCCTAGGCTTGAAATTCTCTGCCTCTATGTGCAACTTTTCTTTATTAAGGGAAAACAGAAATTATCAGTCCTTAAACATGGCATCTCTGAATATTTTCCTGATAGTTTACAGAATTTTACTGGCAGAAATTTCCATGTGAACAGGAGTGGAAATTGACAGCAGTGCATGAACACTGACAATAATAAATGTGGATAACTCCTGTGCCTCTTTTTGTCTTCTAGACTTTGGCTAATCTTAGAGCTTTCTACAAAATCCTTCCCCACTTGTCACTACCTTCTTTAAAAATGTTGACAGCAGAGCTCCAAAAGCTTTTGCAGATGGTATGTGAAGAGGCAACAGCACCTTCCTCCTCCTGTTTGATACCATTTGCCCTACCAGCTATCACATCGCATTCATTCATTACCATGATGCATAATGTTTTTTTCTGTGTCTTTACATTGAAGAAAAAAACTGACTTCATGTAACTGTGGCATCAGTTTCTCCTTGAATGGTTCTGAGAGATGGAATTCATTTTGAGATTAAGACAGATCAATCTAGGCTGGTAAATTTAGTGCCCTGTGATGTCTGTGGAGGAGAATTCAGAATTGGTGGAGGTGTGAGGTTCAATTCAGCTGGCCATCACGAGGGATACGATTCATTCACACGACAGGACATTACTGCCACTTCGCGTGTCCTCAGCAATCTCATGTTTTGCTGCTCTAGAAGGGCAGTAGTCTCCCAGGGGTCCACATGACAGCAAGCATGCCTGGAGACATACCAAATGCCTCTGCAAACCCATGTGTGGGCAGCTGACTCATCCTCCAGGTGTCTGTTTTACCATGGACTGAAATGCTTTCTGGGCTCCATTGCCTGTGATAGGATTTTAGACATCTTTAGGCACCTACGTGGCTATGTTTTAAGTTTCCTAGTCTGAAATTGCCTTGGGCCCAGAGGCTCAGTTTAGTTGCCTGAAAACAGATACTTACTAATTATTCAATCTTAGCTCAACTTGCCCTACTTTTTTTTCTAATTGGCTGTTAGGGCCACATGGTGGGAGACTGTGCAGGGAGAGAAGCCAATGGTTTTGATACCCTTAAGTGCAAGATGGCCGCAGTTCTCCCAGTTTGAGAACATTTAGCTTTAATAGTTAGCTTTTAATAGTTACAAAGTCTAATTTTTTCAGACTTACCAAGGAGCTCAGAATTATTCCATGAAGACTAGAAGATTTAAGTACTTCTTTCAGTTTTCTCCAGGAAACCTGAACAAGAACCTGATGTATCTGTTGAATGCTGCTGCCTTCAGATCTTCACTGGCAGTGGTGTCAGCAGTGTCAGGACCACTGCTGGGACTTCCCTTGCACATGGCATGCTGTATAAACAATGTGCCTTTGGTGTTTTAACCTTCCAGGTAAATTACTCTGATCTTCAGGAATACCAATATGATCACGTTCTTTCTTTTGAAACAAACAATAGTGGTTCCTTGTGTCTATATCTGAGGCCAGTCATGTTGGTTTATACAATAGAAATCACTCCATGTCTCCCCACGAAATGCTGCCTTAATTTTTGGTCTTTGTGGTCTTATTAAATACTGTAAAATTACATTCTATTCTCTCACACAGTTCCTTTCAAAATAATGGCAGTGAGATTCTTAAGATTAATACTAGGATATGTGATAAGCTTTTAATTTTTAGTTGGACTATGAAATATTTTTATTCAGATCTAAAATTAGAATTAGAAATAGTTTTGGATTCAGATTTAGGTATAGTAGAAACACAGAATTTGAGAGCTCAAAGATGTGAATTACAACTCCTTTTTCTAGGTTCTGAAATAATGTTCTGTAATGTTTTACAGTTTTACATATTACACGCTTTCCTTTTTATTTCTATATTTTATTCTTTGAGATTTATTTATGAATGTCTACAACCAAGATGCTTGCGTGCAGAGAAGATAAAAGCCATTGTCATCAATGCTGCCACACATTTTTTTCACCTTGTATCATAGGCTCTTTAGGGCATAATAGCATGCTAAAAGGGTACTATAAAGATGTTGTATCTGATGCTTCTGCCATTTCACATAAAAGCTTATCGGCTATACAGCTCAGCTGGTGGTCCCAGGTGCATGTGCACTTCATTTCAGGAGGTATCACTAAGAAAAATTTATTATAGGTATAATAACTGTAGGAGAAAAAACATTGCTTTAATGGGAACTGCAGTATTACTAGCTTCTTTAAATTCTTTTTATTCCAAGTTATTGTCTTAATAGTGTCTTTCATAGATACATTAGATTAGCATATTCATGGTCGGATCCATCTGCCAAAATGTAAGACTCTAAAAAGTAGACATACAATTCCAAGTTAGTCATCCTAAACTATACTGCCTTTTGAGAGATGCCTTTTGAGATACACCTTCAGAGGAATATTTAGATTAAACTCTTATTTTATGATAGGCTGAATTGCTTTTAAAATGTAGCTATTCCTCATTACCTCAAAGGGAACACAAAACTACAAGCTTAGGTTCAGGTATGCAATTTTAAATTAACTAGAATATTAAATGTGGACAAAGAATTCTTGATTGACTGTAACTAGTGATCATTTTATTAATTATAAAATATTTCCCCAGTTAATCTATTTTTATTTATATAGCACAATAGAAATAAAATTTTTAGCATTTATCCAAGGAAAAGTAACAAAGTGTGATAATACAGATTAAAATATGGGAGTTTTATGGTATGGAAGCACACTGGCAAAGAACCTGATCTCAAGGATTTTTTTTCTTGAACAGTGTCACAAGGAAACAGAAAGAAGTAAGGCATCTTCATTTCAAAGGAATGGAATTGGCCATGCTTTCCCTAGGGTTATGGCTTTGTGAGGAAGCCCAGCCCAGAGCTGCTTATTTGGCTTCATAGTTCTGCTGGGTTGCATGGGGGCTTTGCAGGATTAAATGCCATTTCCTGTCCCTGTTCTCATGTTTCTCTCACTTTTCTGATGAAAATGCAACCCATTTTCAAGAACATGAGGCTGGCAAGCTGTGCTACTGTGCCAGGCATACAATGTAACAAACAAAAGGAGTTATTTCCTTAGAAAGAGAGGGGAGATGTGAAATTCTGGCAGAATAAGTGCTCTCTTACATTGATAAAAATCAGACTGTCTTTATCTTTGTTCTCTGTGGTTTTACATATCTACGTAGACTAGACGAGGATTTTGGTTTATTTCTTTGCACTGTCAGCTAGAGTTAGCATCCCTAACTGATACTATCTTTTGTTTTCATGCAAATAGGCAAAAGCATGTTCCTTCCTAATGAGCAGGAGCAATTATACTTTAGATGAACCATGGATGCTGCAAATTTTATTTCTGTGTGGTTTTTAGGTACAGGTCACAAACAGGCTATTTGGCATTGGTTTTGAGACCTGTAGGCAGGAACAGAGTAAATATAGACACTCATGGAGTGTCTTAAGGCAGGGAGAGTTGTCTGTGAGCTAGCCTGGACCCTGCAGAGTTGCAGTGTCTCCTACAGAAAGGCTGAATTCTGTTCTTTTTCGAAATAGTTTATAGGAATATTGGTTTATTTTCAGTTTGAAATGTGTTGTCATAGTTATGTAGTGAATCATGCTGCCTAAAAATACTTTGTAATAATGTAAGGTAGTTTCAATCTTCTATAATGTTATACAAGGCAGTTGAACCAACACATCTTCAAAGTCTTTAGTTCTTCAACTAGTTATAGGTAAGTTATTTGGAAAAAAAAATCTTCTTAGTTTTTGAAATTTTTTAAGTAAAAATATTAGGATAGGGTGCTGACTTACTGCTGCCTGAAGAGGCCTAAGCTCTGCTCTGCTTTTCCCAACACCATAGCATTTCTGTTGCAAAACTGAAGTCAAAAGCTTTCTTAGCTCAGTGAACAGGGAGCAATTCCAAATGCCCAGGCTGCGTAGCATTAAATTTATGCAAAGTGTTTGTGATGGTATCTAAGATATTAGAACCTTTACTTTTATTTTCCAGAGAAACATCTTCATGTTTATCTGGAAGACAGAATGCCTTTAATTACCACTTCAGTTGTGTGTATTTTTGAAAGATTTTCTCCCTGTCAACCAGGAAGTAGAAAGTATAAATTAATTTATCTCAGAGTAATAATTTTGAACTCAGCTAGCTTGCTATCCTTGAAGACACATTTTATGGTCCGTTCTGTGAAAGCCTTAGAGACAATTCTAATCAAATAGTATACTTATGTCTTTAAATCTTACCCTGGTTTACAGCTATAAAATGCTGAAAGCAGAAGTTCTGTTGGTGTGAGAAGGTATATTTACCTTGAGATTAAAAAATATTTTCCCCTGACTAAAATGCACTAAAAGTCAGGAGCTACCAGTTTTGGCACCCTAAATTAGGGACACCATTGTAGCCAGTGACAAAAAAACCAGCTGTTTAAAAGGGTGCTTCCAGGCTGTTGTTAGAACTGTTCTTTATCGCCTTATTGATACATTCTTCTTCTTCCTCCTCTTGAAAAATGGTGATGGCCCTACCCATGCTGGTCCATCCTTTTCCATAGGGAGATGTTTCACTCATCTGATTTCTCTGCTGAATACTTTTAAATCCAAGTGCTCTGATCTCCCTGAAATAACGTTCCCAAGGCTTCAGGCTCTACAAGGACAGTGATCCTCCCTTTATGCTATACCTCTGATTTATTTTTTATCATTTTTTTTCCTGAAGATAAATATATACTTTATGATATAAATAATTCTCTAGGGTTGAAGCTTAAGTTTCTTTTCCTAGCTGCTAAAACCTTCAAGTAGATCCAGGCATTTTTATAAGTAGGAAGGGAAAGTGCTTGTAAAGTAATTTTTAGAACCAGCTAGTCCAAACAAATTTGGCCTCCTCCAGAGCAGCTTTTCGTTTTTTTAGAACAGTAACCCACTAGTAAAATATTGAAAACAATGTTCCTGGACACCGTGTTCTCTCAAGAGCCTGATGCCTTCAAGTGAGGCCAGCATCATTTGTTTAAGAAGCTCAGATCTGGTGCTAATAACACAGCTACTTCTCTGATAGATTCTGCTTTTCTGTTGTTCCCTACTGTTTTATGTTCCTTTAATCAAAATCTTTTGTAGTTGCCCTTCTTTTCCCCAGTAGATTCTGATAAAAAACTTGTTTTTATCTTGGATGGAACTACTCATGTTTTGCTGTTGGCTGGGGAGTGGCCTGAAGTTGTGTTAGGGAAGATTTAGGTTGGATATCAGAAAAAGTTTCTTTTCCCAGAGGGTGGTTGGGCACTGGAACAGACTCCCCAGGGACATGGTCACAGCACCAGCCTGATAGAGTTCAAGAAGCATTTGGTCAATGCTCTCAGGCACATGGTGTGAGTCTTGGGTACGTCCTGTGCAAGGCCAGGAGCTGGACTCAATGATCATTGAGGGTCCCTTCCAACTCAGCATATTCTGTGATCATGGGATTTTTCAATGACATGTGACTTTTACTTCCCAGCACAAACCTCCTACCTCTTGGAAGAAGGATGTCTGCCATCAGGTTCCTTCTTTTCTGGCATTAGGTTACCAGCAAGGACACCCATCATCTCATAAATGATGATGCAGAGAATTCTCAAGTGTCCATAACTCAGAGGTGCATACTTGTCTTTCAGAGCAAATAAAAGAAAATGTGCCTGGCTGTATGCAAAAATAGTAGAAAAGCAGGATTTGGGGCAGAGGGAAAGCTTTCCATTACCCATTACCATGAACAAGAAACCCACTCTAAGTTCTGGAGTTCAATTTGAGTGATAGCTGCAAGCCCAGCTTGAAATTTTGCAAGATTTACCATGTCCTATTCCCTGAATGCAATGATCACAGAAGCTGAGCTCTTAACTGGTATAAGCCAATGCCATTTGTCCCAAAATTTCATTAAATATTGAGGCCAGTAAAGGCCATCTGAATACAGGATAGGCTTCCTCAGATGGAGAAATGAGATTTTTAACCTCTCACCCAGCATGGCTCCTTGCAGCAGACCATGTCCTGAATATAGCTGTGCAGGGATCTGCTGCTACTCCCAGCCACTCACAGGCACTCATTTGTTCAGCAAGCGTGTCTGGGAAATCTTATTTTAGGCCCTAGAAATGCCTCTTCACTGCCTGCTGCAAGACATATTAAAGGATCACACCAGGAACTTGAAAAGCATTGTCCTGTTCTCCACATATTACCAGGAATTCACTCCTGCTACTTTGTCAGGGGGTAAGAATTCAAGCTATTTGGTCAGGTTTGTTGCTATGAAAAACTTTGCAGGATCACACTTCAGTGAGATACTAATAGCAAGAAAGTAGAACTAGATAGTTTCTAGTATGTATCCTTTTCTCATTGTATCACTGTCTGGGGTACTTGCCATGTCCCAGACATTGCAACATGATTCACAAAGTGACTAAGCAAGCTGCCTTATAATTCACTGAAACTATTGCTCTCTCTCTAGAGAGAGATTATTTTCATGTTATAAATAATTAAAGCCCATGACTCATTGTCACATGATATTGTGGAGGCCTAAAGGGGTTCACATACCTCAGCATCTGTTAAAATGGTTATCTGGATGCAGTCTCTGGTGTAGGAAGTGCACCCTTATAGCTTAAGGGTGCACTTCTGAATGGGAGGTTTGTCAGGGTCCATTCAGGTCTCTCAGAGTTACAGAACATCATGCTCTGAGTCAAACTTTGTAGTCCATTCCAGTCTTTCAGATCCCAATGCATGCCCATTTTCCCAAGCATCAGTTACAAGCCACTTTTCAAGAGAGGCACTTGAGCAGAATTGATCTTCAGTACTGCTCAATTTGGCTGATTTTGCTTTCGTATCAGGATCAAGCTTAACTGCATTTGACAGATACTATCCAACAAAAAATTCTTACTGACATCAGGCAGAGTTTACTTTTCCCAGCAATTGTATTTTATGAATTGCAACGCCTATATAGTGAAATGGCTTAAGGCTTGGATGAGCTTCAGCTGAATTTCTCCACATAAATCAGTATATTTCAGAGATCAGAACACTTCTTTTGGTTTGTTTCTGAGATCCTAATTTCCTCTGTTCTTTGACATTATCATGAAAGAAAATATTTTGGAGGACATTTCCTAGCCCCCATCAGAGGCATGAAGTTCAGTCACAATACAAAGCAGCAGTTGGTCAGATAAAGATTTTAGCTGAATTCCTGACTGTTTGCTTAGTTGCAGAAGACAAAGAGAAAATGATGGTTAATTTCTATGAAGTGATCATTTAATCCTTACTTTCCAGGCACAGCTATCCCACTACTCTACTATCTTTGACCTTGCAAACATAGATAAGTGCTTCAATGATTAGAAATTGCTTAATTTAATTATGTTCCAGCTTCCCATCTTGTTAAGAAGAAGAGGTAGAAAGTTTCTTTCGGTAACAAATTTTGGATCCTTAAATGAAAGTTGATGTAGGAAATGCTGTATAATCTCCTAAAAGAATGCTTGGCCAGATATTGTATTTGCCCACTTTAGGCATTGTGAGAATTTCACCTGCATGAGGCAGCTGGAGGGAACTTCCTAGTTCCAGATGTGAGGTTCTGCCCTGATTACAGCTCCTCACCCTTTTCCTCCTTGTCTTCTTCTTTTCTGTGTGCTTTCTTATAGGAAGCTTGAACAAACACAGCTGTGCAAGGAAGAAAGAGGAAAAGTCAAGGAGAGAGGAGGCCTGTTCTTTGTCTTTATGTGTGTATTTTTCTAAATCTTAAGATGTTACAGTATTTAACAGAACATTTGAAATTTCTCTTGCCTATTCTTTGAGCTTAGGACATAAGATGAGCACGAAATGATCAGCAGGAGTCTCTTCCTGTCTGGTATATAGGATACAGGACACGAGTAAGACGAGTACATGGGGAATTCTTCTATTGGCCAATGAATCCAACAAATATGAGTAGGGGTGTTTTTGCCTTCATTATTTTCATGGTGGGAACATAACTAAGCTAACCCTAGAGCCTTTCCTTTTGTCATTCCTGCTCATGTTCCTCACAGCCAGCCTCTAATCCTTCTTTGATCTTCCCTCTATTTATTCCAAGTCACCCACAGGGCTCTGTGATTTAGAGCCAAAGTTTCTAGGGTTTAATTTCCCTGAAGGGTCCTCTCCAAGGTTATAAGTAGAAGACCTCTTTTAGAGAGGAGACTAAATGTAATCCTGATGCAGATAAATTTCTGAAAAGAAAGAAAGAGAACAGAAAAAATTCTCTTTCCCACATTTTATTAAAGTGAAGGAATTATCTGTTTTTTCCAGCCTAAAGTTTTTTCTTCAACAAATGCGACAGATGGAGGACTTGAAGAGTATGTATTGATGGCATATATAGTAAGTATTTTTTGAGGAACTAGTGAGTCAAAGGAGGCCTCTTAGGCAACCTCCACCAAAAAGCCATCTGATATATGGAAACATGCAGATAAACAAGCTCTGAAACTAAGTTTGCTGCCCTTGACCATTCTGTGATAGACACATCAGTCACGTTTTTATTTTTGCATCATTACCTTCCAGAAAACCTTTGCTGCACTTGCAGGCTCCTGCTCACAAAATCCTTTAATCAGAGAAGATGACATGACACATTGACAGGTCCTGTTCCAGTGGAAGCTCGTGCAGTTTCAGCTCTGTATCTGTGCAGTATTTACTGGCTGTATGACTGTGCTGTCAGGCTGACAGCATCAGTCTCACCTGACAACCTCCCTGTTAGCTTCACTGCCAAGTAACCTTTCAAGTAATAACTTGAATACAATATATTCTCACAGCAAAATGGTAATTCATAAAGGTTTAAGGAACTGGTGACTTGTCCAAGAACAGCATTTGGAGCTGGACATTTTCATTTGTAAGAGTAGGGGCTAAGAGTGGAGAATATGGCAATTGTATTTATTTAGATGTGTATTGCAATTTTATTGTTATAGTTCAGATATATACTCTGCTGAGATATTTGAAAAGGCACAATTTGCATGTTGAAAAGATCCAATTTGCAAGTTTATGAGGAGGTTTTTTGTTGAAATGACATGGATAATGGCTTAACTCTTTATGTTATCAAAAAATACAAAGGGAATGTGTCATGAGAGTACCTTGAAAAAGAGGAAAATAGCATAGTGAATCACTCAGCACCATTTCCAAAATCCACTGATCAGTTTCAACTGCTCTAGTTCACCTGAAATAGAAAAAAAAAAAATGTAATATATGTCTACCCCAACTAAAATAAAGGAATTCTAAAGCTATTTATTTCCTAAATAAAGGAACTATAAGGCTAAAATAATTATAAGACAATATATATATATTAGCCCATAATTAACATAAGATATGGGTAGAAACTACTGCCCTGTACAGTTCCACACTTTCCATGTTAGTAGCTTCTGTGGGCTAACCATTTGACACAGAGGTCATTGTTCTTGTTTTTCCAGTATCAATAGAACATTAAAGCAGCACATCTGTGACTAGACAAGGAATGCTGCATCTGAGATGAAATTTCAGTTTTGCAAAGGCTATGACCAAAGTCTTTGGCTAAGACCAAAGTCCATAAATTTAGCAAACAATCTACTGTGCACTAAATTTTGCTGAAAGGAGAAAAAAGGAACTATCGTGAAAGCACACAAGCAAGGAGAAGTGGAAATGGGGATGGCCTTTATATTTTGATCAAATGTGCATCTGATAATTCGTGTGTGAGAAGTTAGTAGAATGGGTCAAATGCCAAATGTTGCAACAATAATGTGTAGATGCAAGTACAGGTGAACTGATTTCCTGTTCTGTTGCTCTCTACAACTTCCTGAAAGGAGCTTGCAGTGAGATGGGTGCCAGTCTCTTCTCCCAGGTAACAAGTGTCAGGACAAGAGGAAATGGCCTCAATGTGCCAGGGGGTGTTCATACTAAATTTTAGGGGTTTTTTTTTCAAGGAAGGGATTGGAACAGACTGAACAGGGAACTGGTGGAAGCACCATTCCTAGAAGTATTCAAAAAACATATGTGGATAGGGCACTCAAGGACTTGGTTTAATGATGAATATGGATGTGGTGATGGGTTCATGGGTTCATGGATTAAAGGTCTTTTACAGCCCTAATTGTTCTGTGATTCTATCTGACCACCACTGTGTTGTTGGTACTTAGCTTAACTGGGAATGTGTCCCTTTGGACTATGCTGGTAGGAGAACTACATTCCTTTACCTTTAGCTCTCTTTATCATGGAATCCTAGAATGGTTTAAGTTGGAAGGGACCTTGAACCACCACCCAGTTCCAGTCCCGCTGCCATGGGCAGGGACCCCTTCCACTAGAACACGTTGGTTGGACCTCGAAGTCCCATCCAACCTGGCCTCAAACACTTCCAATAATGGGGCATCCACAACTTCTAGGGACGATAGCTGGGTTAAGGCAAGCACTCAGTAATGTAGAGGATTGTGTGAGAACACTTAGAAGATTTTCTCAGGTTTCTGACTGCCTCTGTTTGCACCAGAAATATAAGAGACAAACTCAATTATTTTGTAACCAAATGATAACTTTTCTTTAGATATCAAGATAAGATATCAAGAATAAGGCAGTGCTGACATTAAAGAAAAGAAATGATTTTTTGATTTCACTTGAATTTGAGCTTGAATAATGACAGGACCCCAAAAGGATTCTTGTTTTAACTAAATCACTTCTCTATGTCCTCCATGTAACTGACATCTAGTGCTGCAAGGTATGATCCTTCTCACCTCAATTGATTTCTCATTGACACTGTGTAAGACCAGATTTCTTTGCCAGGAATTACTGCATCAAATAATTTTTGATTGAGAGGAACCATAGCTCAAAAAACTCACATTATGCACAAAGATACAAGCTAAAGAATTCAGAGAGGAAATCTGATGCTCCAGGTTGGGTCATGTTGCATAAGAGTGGCTAAAGACAACTTCAGACATATTTGAAATAGAAAGAACAGAGGTGAATGAAGTTTTGTGATTGTATTCCCTCTGAGTTATCTATAGTTGGGAGGAGGAATGAGTACTAAAAACAAGTCAAGGAGTCTACAGATTTGTGACACATGTGCTGGATGAACAAAACCGTTGGGCTCAAGGAGCCAATAGTTCAAAGTTCAACAGGTAGCCAATGGACTAAGGTATTTGCTGGGTTTTTTATGGGGCCCAATGCTCTTGATGCCCAATCCAGACTGTGTTAAGGAACATACCCTCAGCAAGTTAACAGTAGACACACACCTAGAGTAAATGGCTGGTGAGAACATCTGCCATTTTTAGGGTCCTTGACCAGCTAGAGTAATGGGCTGACAAGGACCTCTAGAAGATCATTAAAGATGGATACAAAGTTCTGGAACTGGAGCACAACAACCACTTCGAGCAGTGTAGACTGGGAACTGGCTGGTTATGTCACAGCTTTGCTGAGAAGGGCCTGAGGTCCTCAAAGACAGCAAAATGATCAGGAGTCAGCACCATGTCTGTGTGGCAATGAAGGCATCTGGGCCATGCTAGCGAGACCATAAGCAGGAGATCTAAGAGTGTGACTATATCCCTTTGCTGGACATTTTTCAGCTCACATCTGGAATTCAATTTGCCTTTGGACTAGATGGTCTTCAGGGTATTTTGACACAAATTCTTCTGAGATTTTAAAAAAAAGGAATTTGTAAAGTAACAGTTGAAAATATTATTTGGCACAGCACCTTGGCATATAGTGTTTTTTCTAAAAAAATTGTCTGTACTTCATGGATGGATTGATTTCTGCTTCATTATGTTTAATAAGATTTTTAGCTGAGGACATGAGATTTTTGGGGGGGATGGATAAGCAATGTGATAGCCTTAAGGCAGTAACTTTAATATGAGCCATATGAAATTTTTTGAGATAATGAAGAGAAAGAAGAATGTGAATAATTTATTTTTCAGTTTTGTGGCTTTCCAAGGAGAGGAGCTATTTGGCTTCAAACTGAAGCACAAATAGGAAACATAACTTCGTATTATTAACTATGTTGGAGTGAAAATTAATGTAGAATGTCTAGAATTTACAGATTGGTGACAGTGTGCTTATGTTTCCAGATACTGTAGCAATGTTAAACCTTTATTTTCAGCTGGCATGTTTTGAGTAATTTTTGGTTGTTTCAGCATGTTGGCTTTCTATCTGCATCTTTGCATCAGGAAAACCATCTAATCAAAGGAAGCATCTTAGGTTTTGCTACTAACATGGGTTTGCTATAAACATGGATTAAATCATAAAAATCAGTGAAAGTGTCCTTTTTTCCAGCTTCTACTGAAACTTGCTGTTGATTTTGATGGGTTTTGAGTACAGCGATTGGTTGATTGAGACACTTACGTAGATACAGAGATACAGAACTACAGATTCTTGAACAATTTTATATAGAGTTTCTAGAAAATGTCTTCCGTTACTTCAAAATCAAAACATTTTTTTTTAAGTGAAAGACTAGCTACGAAAAAAAACCCAAACCAAACCAAAACAAAAAAAACAAAAAACCCCCCACCACAAACAAAAAAAAACAAACAATGAAAATCACAAAACCATCTCCAATACTTTTTCAGCACTGTTTGCATGAAGTTCTTTGGTCGCCAAAATTTATCTTAGATCTGACTTACACTATGATTCCTTAAGATTCCTTACTGTCACATTATTAATGAATTTCCTACTATTAGAAACAACTCATTCTCTTGAACTTTCATTGCAAAGACTCTGAGTGGGTGTTTCATGTAACTTTTTAAGAAAAATGTTTAGACTGTGTTTTCAGGCAGTTCGAAAAAAAAAATTAAAATTGAATTAGAACTTAAGATATAAAAGATGAACAAGACTTGTTATACACCGATGTTCTCCAGCATACATCTGGTTACTCTGTTTTTATGGAAAGTACATTTGACTCTGTTAAATACAGAGATAAAAAGCTGTTAAAAATCTGCAGGGGTTTAAGTTCCTTCTTAACTGGCTATACTCCAAACATAGTTTAAGTCTGTCAGTCTTTTTAGTCATTCAAACTTCCAAATGCATGGGTGAAGTAAGCAATGACTGACCCTCAGCAATCTAATCACACCTCTCTGGGGAAAATCTTACGTATCAGGAAAAGGAATCAGCTTGTTCCAAATCATTCTGAAGTACAACAGAAGCACCAGACTAATGGCTCATGTGTGGAATATATTAGACACAAGCAAGAAGCTCCATTCCCTAGTGTTTCACAGAAGGAAAGAAAGTAAACAGAAATTATCTTTGATGACATAATCAATGGGTGAAGGAAAATATAATAATTGTGGCTCTTTCCCTCTTTCTACTTGATATTTCTGCACCCCTTAATTACATTCTCATTTTTTAATTTCTGTTGCTCTTTGTGAGAAATTCCTCAAAGTGCTACTTCTACTGGCAAATTTAAAATGCTAAAAAAAGCAAGTGGAGAAAAAGAGAATCATTGTCAAGCACCGTCCAAAAGGCTTGTTATTATTTGTTTGGAAGGACATCTTATTTCAAAATTTCATTTGAATTGGTTTTATTTATTTCAAAATAAGTAAAAAGAGACCTGATACTAATAGTCTGCTAACTTGCTAGAACTTCCTCTGCCTAATTCTTTTCTATTTCAGCTAGTAGCCTTTGTTTTCCTACGCATGTTAGAATTGCATAATCCACTCAAAGATCTAAGTATATACCAAGTATATACTTGGTACCCTGTAGGTGTTTCTGTATGCATGTGTATAAAGGGTAGGTATGCAGACATGTAGGAAGCTGAAAAATTTCATGCAGAAAAAACCTTAGATGAAGTTTAGCAGAATAAGTTCCTCCTTGGATACTGCAAAGGAAATAAACCATGACATTCACCATGGGAATCGTTCACAGCTGCGTTGGAGGAGGTTCAGACATGATATAAGGAACTATTTCTTTATAGTCAAACACTAGAACAGACAGTCTAGAGAAATGTTTGATACCTGCATCCTCTCAGTGTTCGAGAAGCATTTGGACAATACCCTTAAAAACCTGCTGTAAATTTTGGTCAGCCCTGAATTGGTCAGGCAGTTGGGCTAGATGAGTGTTGTAAATCCCTTACAACTAAGATTATTCTATTCTATTCTATTCTATTCTATTCTATTCTATTCTATTCTATTCTATTCTATTCTATTCTATTCTATTCTATTCTATTCTATTCTATTCTATTCTATTCTATTCTATTCTATTCTATTCTATTCTATTCTATTCTATTCCACTCTGTTCTTCAGAGCTGCATCCACAGACTGAGTTATTTCTATTCCCCTCCTCCACTATGCTGCCATGTAGCCTCCCATGTGAATGTGCTAAATTTAGAGACAACTTCATGTTTTCCAATGTTCATCTAGTAGCTGGACTTCCAAGCCCAGGCTTGAAAGGGAAATGAGTTGCTGCACAGCTTGCTTATGTTCATTTATCACGTGAAAAGAAATGAATGCATAGGAAGAGCAGACCCACTGAAGCCTTGTCTAGATTAGGGGATGAAATTTAGGGTTACAGGAACTTCCTCTAGAGTCCTTTGAAGTTATCTCGCTGTCTTCATTAACTCTTTAAGAAACTTCAACTCATTTTGGAAAGCTGTTTTGCTAGAAATTGTTCATTGGCTTGCTGTGTTTGTAAGTCAGGTTGACTGGATTTCAGTCTGTATGTATCTATTTCTGGGATGGTTTGCTTTGCTGTGTAAATTCCTGAAGTTCATACTTATTTGCCTTTTTGGCCTTACCACATTCAAATCAGGTCAAAATTCCCTAGATAGGCTCTGCTCTCTTATACCAGCTTATGGCTGCTGGTAAAATAATAAGGTTTCAAGGTCGAGGCCTGAGTAGTCTTCTGATGAGTGCTGTAGGATTCAGCTGTTATGTAGAAGGCTTGGTTAATCTCTAGCTAAAGAAACAAATACTACTGCAGTAGTTCAGGGGCGGGCTTCCTCTTCCAGATTTGTGACTAGGCTTCCTACATGGGGTGAATGTGGGGTGAGTAGGATCTGAGGAGATGCCACTTGAACCAGCTAATACAAAAAAAGTAAGTACAAGGGCATCTTGTTGCCATCTTAAGGGTATACTTGCCCTCTGTGTGTCTGGAGGACTCAGGCTCGGTGCCCAGACTGAGTCATAGAGATGTGCACTTGAGCAATGCACGTATGGCTTCCTTCCATGACGAAAAGTACTCGTGTGAACTGATGCTTTGTATGCACAGACCTAGGAGCTGGAATCCCCATCTACACTAATTTAAAGTGATTTGTTGCTGTTACTGCAGGCAGAGTGCTGTGACAGGCTGGAGGGCACCCTGAGTTTGCCCCTCCTCTTGTAAAAGTTGTGTTGTTGAAAATACCCAGGATACCGAAGGCCAGATTGCTCAAGCTGGACCTTGGCCATATTGCTTCCAGTATTTAGTGTGGACAGGGACAGTCCTGGCTTGTGCTTGCTGTGGCAAGATTGTGACTGTGCTGTGTACTAAGAATGTAGATGTGAATTAGGCAAAATGTGCTCAGACTCTGGAAAACAGAGAAGGAAATAATCAAGGGCAGGACTAGAAGTGTTTAAGGATATTCAAAGTAAGAAATCACTTTATTTTTCATGTAAGGTGAATACCGGACATTAGATTTTAGATCTAAGGTTTCCTTGTTTTGGTACCTAAACCAGACATATGCATATATTTTGGGATTTACTTAATATATTTCTTTAAACAGAAGGAATCAAACATCTTATTTCTGATTCAATTTAGCTGTGAGTATTCAATTCTTTTAAGATTCTTTGAAAATATTATTGGAAGTTTCAAAAGTCTATGTCCAATTACAGATTTAAGTAACCCTCAGATACATTCGTGGTCCAAAATGAAAGCAATTTAAAGAAGAGTTTTTCTTCTCTGTCCCAACCCCATCTTTTTCATGCTTGTTAAGTCCAGTGCAGAAATGGTATCAATTACCAATTTAGCAATGCGCATAGCGTGAATTTCTTTTTCCCTGGAAAAACAGGGAGTGTTTTGGTACACTTATCTCCTTGGTCAATTGGAAATATCCTGCAATCAGTGGCTGTGTAACTGCTAGGAATGAGCTGCTAAAACAACAGCAGTGGCTGATCTCCTCAGTCAAAATTGTCAGTGACGCTGACAATAAGGCCACTTGGCGTCAATAAGTATGTAAATAAAATGTGGAGAAGGGAAAAAAATGTCACAAGGACAAGTGCATAAAAATTCAAAGAACTTTTAAATGCCAGAGCTGAAATGGCTGTAAATTTTTTTTATTGCAGAAGACTTAAAAAGAGACTTTAAAAAAATTATCAATAAGTGAGATCTGTCACATCTATCTCCTTAATTCTCTTGGTCTTGATACAGTTATTCACTCTCACAACTCAATTATGAATTTTTAATATGACATTCAAGATATAATCTAAAATTGCTACCCTTGTCAAATCAGTGGAGAAAAGAACAAGCGGTTTATTTCAGTGGTTTCTGAAAATGAAAAATGTGCATCAGATGAGACCCCTGGTCATCTGGGAAAATTAATTAAAAACAGAGTCGATGCACTGCTTTCTGCACAAGTTATGCCACACTTCAGTCTGGTAAACCTCCAGTGACATCAAGAAGAGCAGGTCAGGTGAAAAATTTTGAATTTAAATTACCTACTTTTATCTCTTCCTGAAAGCTCCCAAATTCTTAAAGTCTGATGTGATTTTTAATAAAAGCAGCAAAGTTTAAGATTCAGACTTGAAAAGAATAAGCAGTAGAAGAGCTTCTTATTAGTCTCCTTGGTTAGATACTTACATGAGAGCTGCAAGAAGTCTGCTGCTAATGAAAAGACATTTTGAGTAACCATTAGGAACTCAGTTTAATGTGGTGTACGAATTCAAAGGGGATACTGAATGCTAAATGCAAGTGCTGTGCACCAGCTAAAAGATTGCAAACTACTTTCATTCTGATTTTGGCTTCAAACTCTGCTCCCTTAAATTTGCAATTGGGTTTAGTTTGGTAATAAGAGCCATTCAGGTCAGAGGGCTTCCAGTATGTGCAGGGATCCACATCTCAGAATTGCTGAATCCAGTGCCAAATGCATGCAGATACCTCTTTGCTGGATAAAATGATTTTCAGTAAAAGTCTTTCCCTAAATTTATTCACTATTTCTGTGATTAACAACATCTTTAGAAGCTCCATTTTCAAGAGGCAGAATTAGCTTTCATGTGCAGCATATATTACCCCTCTGTCTACACAATCATTTCTTTAAAAAGGAGCTCTGCCCTGAGCTACAAGCAACTATTATTTCTACAAAGCTATATGTATGGTTCTTAGAGAAAAATTGGACTCAGATAATTTCTACTTATGTAGTGAAAGGTTACTTTTCAAATATTTTCCTCAGTGTTAAATATCCCTTTCAACCTTCTTTTAATTTGGGGACAAAACCAATTGGTCAGAAAATTAACAGTTTTCTATTATAAATGCACTACTTTAATATTTTCTGTGCTTCTGGGCTCCAGTTTTAATTTCATGTGAAAGCACTACTTTCTCAAATTTATATAGAAAAACCACATGGCATTTTGTTGCTATGGCAATATAGATCCCTATTTCTTCTTTTATGAATAATAATAAAAATATAATTAAATCTAGTTACAATTTTGTTCCAACATTTCCTGAAGCTAGACTTTCATGAAGACATTGTATACACTCAATTTAAACAACTTTATTGCCTTCTCTAACAGGATTTTATGTTCTACTTGGGTTTCTTTTTTAAAGTTCTAAGCATTGATTTTAGCTTATTCTTCCCCATTGGCAAATATGAATGTATAAATACAAAATGTGGGGTGTTTTATTAGGACAGTCAAGCAGTGGAACATGTTGCCGAGACAGGTTGGGACAAACTTCACACTTGGAGCTCATCACAACAAATGCTGCTTGAAGCAAGAGGCTGGACTGGGATTATTCTGTAATTCTTTCCTTTGGGTCCATTTTATTTGTGGTTCCCAAGAGCCCGGCTTCAAAACATATCCTGGGACTATGTGAAGAATTTTTTCCAAAGTCTCCTGTGTCTTGTTTAGGAATGTAGCTGGCATTGCTGAGAAGTCTGTTCTCAAAGGCTTCATCACTGTGCCTCATTTTATCCTAATGTAGTTATTAGTTTTGTCTTCTTATAATCTAAGGTCATACCTTGACATTTTCCTTGGATCATTCAAGGAAATTCTTAGACCTGAAACACATCACATTTTGGTTGTTATTAGTCTTTACTTCAAACTCCAGCTAGAAATCAAGTGGTGTAGTCTGATAGTGCCATTTGATGCTATCTCTTCCTTCTCAAAGGAGTCAAACTCTCAGGTTTAGACTGAAAGACTATCTAGGAACACCCTCAGGCAGAAAGGCACGGTGAAATTAGCCCTTCGACTTCACAGAGTATGAGCTGAGCACTGCAGATTTGATCTGTGGAGCAGTGGGCACTTCAAAACAGACCAGTTATCAACTGAGGTTTTCTTTTGTATATATATATGTATATATAGCTGTGTATATGATGCCTATATATGTGATATTTATATAAAATTATATTTAAATAGATCTAAAACAGAAAAACCTCTGTTGTTTTCCATATATATATATTTATATATACACATACACACACCTCCTGGAGATTAGGGCCTCACAAGATTTTTATAAGGGCACTGTTGTGCAAATTATTATTGTATGATGAAAACCTCATTGCATGTTAAACTCAATAATAATACGTATCATTCACATTCCTAGATTCCCACCTAAGGTCAGTT
This sequence comes from Cisticola juncidis, assembly GCA_013400215.1. NCBI lineage: Eukaryota > Metazoa > Chordata > Aves > Passeriformes > Cisticolidae > Cisticola > Cisticola juncidis. Next base: position 644,363 of record VXBR01000781.1, read on the forward strand.
AACTATAAAAAAGGTAATTTTCCTAAATTTATTTTCCCTCATGGATATTCCAGATTTTAAAATACTATTTTTGGTGGTCTTCCTTGCTGTCTCACTGCCATATATATATGTGCATATGAAATGCAGAAATAAATTTTAAAATACTGTATGTTTTTAGGCGTGCATGTGTAAGTGCACGAGTATATATGTGTGGATATATACACAACCATACAGAGAGCAGATTTAAGGAGCTTTTTTGCACTATGTTCAGTACTTCTAGGATTCCAGACAATTATTTGGGAGTTTCAGATTAGAAAGATCTGTTAAAGGGGAGTTTGTCTTTATTATTCTGATCTGTCATTTTTTTTATGTAACAAGCCAGCTGTTATTTGAACAGCATCATTCATTTCCTCAATGGAATGATGACACTACAATCAACCTTCATTATCTTCACATGCTCTTATATGAGAACTAAGTGCAGAGGAAATACTTTGTAATTACTCTAGGCAGATTTCCCACATGTTAGAGATGCCATAGATGGGATTAATGAATATCGTTTGAAAAAGTTGAAGTAGACAAAAACAAAATTAGGCTTCAGTAATCGCAACATGCAGATGGGTTGAAATGCTAGTGGGAAAAAATCCCATCAGCAATTAAACTTGCTTCTTGGAACAGCAGATGTGCATAATCTCTTTACTGAATATTGAGCACACTTGAAAGAAATTAGTAGAAGAAGAATGCTGAAATACACACAGATATGCTCAGGCAGGGCTGGGACAAGTGACAGGCTTGTACTTACTTTATTTAGTAGGCATCATGACTTGCCCCTGTCTCTGCCCAAAAGAATCCCAAAGTTCTGCTTGTTGATGAGTGCTATTCTTGCCACTTCTGCTGCTTTCTGTTAAGGAAAGCTCTTCCACCTTCAGAGACCTCTTAAAGGACTGATCTAGGGCAGCAATGATATGGGACAGATTGGCTCTTTAATCTCTGAGGAGTATCATTGGTTCTGCAAAGAAGACTTTATTTGAGCCCTATCTTGCAGCAATAGCGCAAAAGTGTCTCTGTTGGCTTCCTCTCCAGATAATCTTCAAGATTATTTACTGGCAAGAAAAATACAGCTGAAAGGCCACCAACAAGACCAATTTAGCCAGCTAGAGGATTTGCTCTGAGTCACCAAGCAGGGAGCTGCAATGTAGAGAGGTAAATGCATCAGTGATTAACACAAGTACTGGACCAGTTATTTCAATTTGTAATGCTTGGTTCCAAGCCAAATCTGACTTGCAAGGTCCAAACAAAAGGTCCACAGCCATCACTGCAGGATGCCTCTTGTTACAACACCTGGGAAAGCAGAAAGAATAAATGAGCAAGGAGGCATGTTCACTGGGTTTCTACTTCTGCAAATTTTTCATTGACAGCTTTTATTCTCATATTTTCTGCTGGTCAGTGAGTGACATCAGAGCATTCGAAGTAAATATTCTAACTCCTCAGTTATTAAAAAGTGGATCCAGTCTCTTTCGGTTGTGGCAAGCAGAAGGAGTTGGCTATTACAGAGCTCTCATCTTCCACATTGTATGAAAGAAGGCCTAGACCTGATCCAGTGGTTAAAAATATAACATTTACTGTAAAAAGAAGTTTTTCTTCTTCAAGGGTGAACCTAAGGTCCCTTCTCTCTCACCTGTAATGGGAAGAGAGTGGTTTCTGTGGTCCCCAGACCACAGGTAGATCTCAGGCAGGATCCAGAATCTGGAACTATAGACGGACATGATAGGTAGAGATGTTTGCAGCCATAGAATTATAAGCATATAAAGAGGTGCAGTATTTTAGAAATAAATAGTTGGACTAAGTCTAACCTGTGGTTTGATCTCAGAATCTGCTGTAACTTCATCTCACATCTTATCCCTAACCGTTATGAATTAGGAGAAATCTTTTGGAATTGCTTAGCTGCAGTTCAGAAGCACAGCTCTGGCCCTGTAGGAAGCCAGCCATATTCTTGATTGCAGTTATAGTATGAAAAATACTATGCTTGTCACTAAAAGGTCTGTATGTGCTTACCTTTCACTGTGATTTCCTCTTTGAAGGACGTGGGAAAACATCCCTGCTACTGTTACATTTGAAATCTTGCTAGGAACAAAAGGAAACACTTTATATACATACATATATACACACATATATATCGTTAAAACATACGTTTATTGTTAGAATAATCAAAATTACTACAATCAAACTAAAATACAGCTAATAGTTACTCAGTCAATTCCAGTAATATTAACCTTTGTAGTCTGAGATAATGTGGGAAAACCTCCTCAGTAATACTCCTAAAATTATTTTAAAAGACAGCTTAGTAACATGTATCCTTTTTCCAGAGCTATGCTCACTCTTGCAGTGTCCCTACGGACCTTACAGCAAATAGGTCCGGTTGTCCTCAAGCAGAAGGGTGTGCATGGAGGAGGAAAGGTCCATAACCTAGTGGGTGGTAGCCCTGCCCTTAGTGGAGAGGTGGGACTTGGTGATCTTTAGGATCCAACCTAAGCCATTCCCTGATTCTATGAGTCCTGGACATCCTGCACTCTTTAGGAGGAGAACTACTGTGGTGGTAGGGGTACATTCCTCCTTGATCTTGGAGGCCATCTGTGGCTATTTTTACATATTTTGTTAACAAGACCTACTTTTACTCACTGCCATCACCCCAAATCCTTCAGCAGCTCTTGTGAACATGAAGGACTGTTGTTGAGTCGCCCAGTGGCTACCTAGGTCTGTTGGATCTTTACCACACAGAAAGCAGCCTCCCCAACAGCTAAAAATCAGGCACTAGTCTCTTGACCATTGCTAAAACTGGCTCAAGCTCAGAGAAGTCCTGAGTGCCTCCACTGTCAGTTCTGTGTCAAGCCTGTGGTCTTGTGTGACTAAATTACATTTATCAATGCAGAATTCCACTGTGTTACTAGTGGTGGTGAACAGAAGCTGTTAACCTATTCAGCAATGACTATTCAACATGTGAATAACTATGTGGGAGTGGTGTAAAGCTTACCTCTGCCACCCTAATAAAATCATCTTCAGTTTTTATTTCCATTTGGTTTGCACAGCACCATTCTCCCTGTTCTACAGTCAACTCCCTTTTCATGTAAATGCAAATACACTATTCCTAAGTATTCCATATGCTACAACTTTGTGAAAAATATTTAGAAATCACAACTGCTGTGAGCTCACAGCAATCTGGTTTGGATCGAGGCAGTGCATACAATAAAAGAAAACTGCCAGCTGATGTCAGGGATTTATGGAATTTTCCATAGGAGGAAAAAATAATCTAGTATATCAGCTTTCAATTTTCTGTTTATTCATCAATTTATATTTAGGTCAGTATGTATTAAATCATTATGTCAATGCCTTTTTTGGAACCCTTATACTTTTCAGAATCTTATTTTTAACTACTGGTTTGTGAATTAAAGCACAAGAAATGTGTTATTAGCTTGATGACAGTAGTTCCACAAGAAGCTGATCTCCAGTCCTGGAAAAGGTCTTAACCACATGGAAATTGGATTCCTGTGAGTGGAACCCTCCAAACAACTGCCATATATAACTTGTTTTGTCTAAGTCTCATACACAGCTTCCCATCTCTGCACAAGTCTTTCAAGCATAGATAAAAAATTAGTTGCAGAGATCAGCAGATGGCTTTCATTGTTATTATTCCTACTGGCACCTAAAATGCTTAAATCAATGAGCAGGCTTCGGAACCATATTTTTTCTTCTATTTTCATTTTTATTTTCAAAGTAATTTGAATATCTCCAGATTTCCAGTTTAGACTCTGTATGTGGTTTATCTATTTCACCAATACTCTTACAAAGAAAATCTTACCTTCTGCTTCAACGTGTGCAGCTCGGTCATTTCTGAAGGCCTAGAACTTAAGTGTGCCTCTCACACCTCCTTGTTATCAGATTATGGTATACATTTAGGGAGAGATGATTAAAAAAAATCAGAACAGTAGTAGATTTGGGATTATTGTCAGTTAACAATCAGTATGCCTTATCCTTCCTATGAGAAGACTTTTTAAAAATCTTACAAGTCTTTAAAAATCTTACAAGTCTTTAAAAATCTTACAAGACTTTACAAGTCTTCCTTGATGGAGACTTCTAACTGAAAATTTCCAAGCTGAAAGCTGGTTTCTGCCCAATAAATTTATTTCTTTTTAAATCAACTTGTAAGTGATTTGGTAACATTAATGGAATGGAAAAATACTTTTTTTTTTTGCTCATGTTAAAAAATTCAGCTGCTGTTTCTTTCCTTTTGAAGACCCACCATGCATGTATGCATTTGTGTGTTTTGGCAGGCAAGTGCCTTTTCTCTCCATGGTAAAAGCTGCTCAGCTTTGGTCTTTGAAATGCCACATTTAGCTTATGTTCCAGAGATATCCTCTTCATACAGCTTTTCAGGATAAAGCCTCCCAAAATCCCATCTATGGTAGGTCTAGCATGTAGTTGAAAAACAATATGCTTAAAATCATTTTGTTGTGACCTATTCTTATAGTGCCAAGTCCAGATTTTGGATCTTGGAGGTCTTTTCTCTCCTATGTGTTTGGTAGCAACTTTTTTTCTGGGCCCAAGAAATCTGGAAAAATACTCTCATTTGTTCATACATCAAGAGGTTAAAAGTAGCACTGGAAGGTAGGAGTGACCATGGAATGGCACATGAAAGGGTGTGGGGCATGGGATGAGATGCAAGGTTGAAGATGGTGGCAGGTTGTATTGCAGGCTGCGGGAAAAGTGGGACTGGAAGTGAGGATTGAAATAGTGTGTTTGTCAAGGCAAGAGGTTGAGGGTGAAAGTGGAAAAGGTCATACAGAAGAAGGAAATTAAAGCCTACTGTGGGGAAAAAAAAAAAGAAAAGAATCAGCAAGCTCATTACGCATCTGGAAAAGAAGAGTCAAATTGGGAATTAGTGTCCCAAAGGAAAAATGTAACAGAGCTGGTAGGCATGGCCTGACACTGAGGCAGGGTTGAGGGGTAGGGAAAAGGGATCTGGGTGTAATAGAACCGTGGATGAAGAGCTAAATTAAAACCAAATCTGGCAAAAAGTCTGTGCTCTCAAGATTCAGTATTGCTAAAAGGGAAGTGCTCAAAATGTTATTGCATGGCTGTGGGCTCAGGAGGTGGTCCTGGTTGTTTAAATGGGGAGAAAAGAATTGTTCAGACAAGGAGATTTTCACTTTTATTAAAAATTGGAGAAATGGGACAGACAGCCTTTGGCTATGATGAGACTGAGTGACAGAGAAGAAAAAGACTGCAGGTGTGGGGACAATTACAAATGGCAAGGTAAAATTAAGTTAGAAGGGAGTGAACAGAATAGCCTGTATGCAAGCAGAAAACTCCTACCATAGCCTGAATTTGACAAAAAGTTCAATCAAAACTGCAAGGCCCATGTCCATGAATATATTCTATACCTGAACTAATATAAATTTGCAAGTTCACAGATCTCTCTTGCCTGTTTCATTTGTGCTTGTCACCAGGAAGTATTAGGTTAGGAAATGCACCATACTAACAGAATTATGATTCAGTTTCCTGATGCCTTTGCTAGCTCATATATTTCTATTTAACCTTACACAGTGCTTGGTATTATCCATGTTTCTTGAGTTCCAGTTATTTTCTTTTCTCTGTCAAACCTACATGAGTCACTGTTATTGCTAAATGCTTGTTACTTCCAATTACAGACCTGGTAAAGTTCTGATTGTAACAGTTTACTTTCTTAAAAACCTAGAGACTTGTACAAAAAAACCACTCTGCACAAAAATACATGAACATTTTTTGAGCTTGAAAAATCACTGCATGAAAATGCTTTTAAGTGCCAGAGCAAAACCTGCTCATGATGAAGAGGGCAAAAATCTTACCTTACATGTCTTTGCTGATGTGGCTGAGGGATTTTTGTTGTACTGTGCCAATATAAATTTTACCCATGGAAAGATAGAGCCTCAGCCTAACTAGAAATCTGAGCACAGAACAAGCAACAATAATGTACATTACTAAGTTTTCCTTAGGAAAAATGTTTTTCAGATTAATTATGATCTCTTTTCACCTCTGTGGTTCAGTGGTTGATCAGATCTGACATTTAAATAGGGCTTTCATTCTTAAATTTAAAGACTGAGAAGGAATAAACTAATGAAGCATTTACTTTTTTGTCTCCCTTTTCTTCTTCTTCTATGCATTCCATGAACAAGGTTTTATACGAGCTCAGTAAAGCAGTTGTGAACCAAACTAGGATAATTTGGTTTGAATAAGGCATGTCATTAGGGTGCTGGGTTTTTTTGTTGTTTGTTTGGGTTTGGTTTTGTTTTGGTTTTTTTTGTTTGTTTGTTTGTTTGTCTGTTTTAAGAGTTAATGAAAAGTAGTTTGCAAGATGACAGCAGATGTAAAAGCCAGACTGAAGGTGTCAGCATGGATGCAGCAGTGTCGCCCTTCCTGCCTTTGAAAAAGGTCAATAGAATGTGCAAAGAGCTCACACAGTATGTAGATGTTGCCGAGGATTAGGGCAGGAGGGTAAGTACAACACAAAAGCAAACAGAACATGCAAGCCCAAAATTCATGAACACATTTTACCTGTGACAAGGGATGTCAGCTGTAGCAAACAATGCCTGCCAGTGGGGCAGGCCATCACACCTCACCCCTGCAAGTGAAAGGGGATGGCTCACCTCTGCAGACAGCCCACAGGGAAGCAGAAGCTAAAGCCCACTGAAATAAATCAAAGCTCGTTTACTTCAACGTGCTCTGAATTGGATCCTAAGACCAGGCATCCCTCTGTTTTACGTGTTGTGTGAGCTACATCTCCCAGCAGGCTGGGATGAAAAATCCTTGAGAGGCATTGCTGATTTAACAAAACTGCACAGGATTATGTTTATTTCAGGACCTCTTAATTTCAATCAATTTGTCCTAATTTTAACCAATTTGGAACAATAATGAGGAATACATGTCCCCTGTAGTTTCTCACAGAGAAACCCTAAAATAGATTTAGCCAATTTAAGAGCTGAGTCACCTTTGATACTCCTGGTATTTCTACCAGGCTATAATAGAAAGTAATGGCTCCTCATTTAAGTGCCTTCTTTGGGTCTCTGGAATCTGGTAGAACAGGGAGTTACAGAAACAAGTCCATGCACATCTCCTACTGAAGCCTGAGAGATTAGGACAGCAATAAAATTCTCTAGTTATGATATGGATTAAACAGTATTGTTTTTCCTCCCGGGG